>SSNP01000101.1:1841885-1860448 GCA_006937955.1 Pachypanchax playfairii
TGATGCTGATGTTGATGCTGATGTTGATGTTGATGCTGATACTGATGATGATGATGATGATGCTGATGCTGATGTTGATGTTGGACAAACAAAACTTTCCAACTTCAGGTGTTTTCAGTGTGATAAATAAAAGTCTTGAGATGTTTCATTAAAGTGTTAAAACTCATTATAATGAAACAAACTGTTGATTTAAGAGTTCAAACACATTCACTGAGACGTGTCTTACCAAACAGCTGCTTTTCTAATAAAAAGTTACACAAAAAACATCAATTAATGAAGCTCCAACTATAATTTTAAATTTGTAGACAGTCATTTTAACGTGTTTGGTCTCTCCTACCTGTCTTGATGAATCCTCCTGTAAAGGCAGAAAACAGAAGACATGAAGTTAGACATTGTGTCCTAATGTTGGACTGAAAAGTTCAACCATTTTGATGCTGGAAAGGACAGAACAGAAGAAAAGAGAAGCTGCTTACCGAATTCCTGAAGCAACACAGCTGAAGACAAGAAACAGACAAGAGAGAAACATGAAACAGAAAAACGAAGACGCATGAAGCTGAAAACACCGTTCTGTGTCGTCTCTACGTTCTATATGAACATTTTAACACAAACAGGATGGACAACGTGCTCCACAAGCTCTGAGAGGTGACTGAAAACTGTTTTAGGTTCAAGTTGTTACAAATTAAAATGTAAATTGTAAGATAAAAACAAACACAGGTAAGTTTCAGATTAAACTCCGCCTAGCGGGTCAGACTGAACAGGATCCGACCTCTTCATCAGGACTAGTTTCTGTTCTAACTTCTTCTGAGCTGATTCTCAACTCAAATCTCACAGAAAAAACTTTGATATAAAAAGTCCTCAGAACGACTAAAAACCAGCTCATCGTCCAATCACACGGCTCCATTCTCATCATCACTAGTCTGAAAAACGTTTTCTATCCAATCAGCTTCTCAGCAATCTCTAGAATATATTCAGGCATTTTTACTCAAAATGTTAAATATTTAGTCTGTGAATCAAATTTAATTATCAGATTTCCTGATTTAATTTCTAGGTAATAAGTTTTACTGATCAGTTGTAAAGTTTCATTATTAGATAATTCAGTTAAATGATCAAGTTACAAAGTTTATCTAAAGATTACTTCTTGGTTATGCAGTTTAACGATAGACTTTAATTATCTGGTGTAAGTTTAATAAAAGGTGATGATGTTTAATTATCAGGTAATAGAGTTTAATTATTGATTACTGTTTATTTATTGGATTTTTAGAATCTCGTCATCTGGTTATTAAGTTTTGTGTCTCTATTGAAGATATTTACGTTCAACCAGCTGATCTCAGTTAGAGCAGCTTTAACCAATCACAGTCCTGACGGGCAGCTTGCAGGAGAAGGAAACAACAGCGTGAGAGCCGCAGGAGAGGTCAAAGATCTGACAGGTAAAGGTGTGTTGTCACACCTGTCCATCTCCTCCTGTCCCAGTATGGCTCCTGCAGTTCCACATAGAAGCTGGCCTTCTTATCATACTCCTCACCATCAATTATTCTAACAGAAATGGTCTTCCTGTGGGTGCAGGGGTCAAAGGTCATGCATTAGTACACAAACACATTCAGACAGACTGTTAGGGGTCAACAGGTAAAGGGGTCACCTTACCTGCCTGCATAAAACAGGTCAGTTTATAACGCAGGTACGATTCTGAATTTCAAATAAATTTCACTTTGAAATTCAAACTCATTTCTTTTTGCCTGACAAAATGTTTCTGAATATATTTTTGTCTTCAGACATCACTGATATTTTCCCTGTGAGCTGCTCAGGTGAGTCCGACCTGACAGAGGTTAAAGGTTAGTTTTAACATGATGGAGTCAGGGCATGGACTGGCGACGCCCCCACCTTTTCGTTCACTCATCTCCAGCAGCTGAGGTTCCCCGATTTCCAGGAAAAAGTTCTTGTTTTTTTCATACTGCTCGTCATCGATTATATTGATCTGAATTGTTTTGCTGCAAATGAAAAAAAGCAGAAAAGAATTTGAAGAAGAAGAAAAGTGCTGAAGCGTGTTGAAGGAAACACAGTTACTTAGCAACCACTCACACAGATTTCTATCTTTCAGTCTCATGTTTGACCTCAAAAGACATGTCTTACGTCCACATCTGGACTCAGTTTACAAAACACAGCCGCCTTATTGTACTTGGTAATCTGAGTTAAAAACAGGTGACCAGTGGACCGTGAGCACATTGACTCTTACATGTCAGTCAGGCATTACCCGTGTTTCCTGTTCCAGGTCACGGAAGGGGGGGGGGGGTAGTCTCCAGCGGTCTCTGGATGAGACGTGTTGTGTGCAGCTAACAGCAACATACTGCAGCAGCTACTGGTAAACACAAGTACTGCAAAAAGTGTTTAATCAGGTAACAGCAGGTGAGTTTCACCGAGAATTTCTGGTTCTTAAAGGTTTTTATAAAAATATTCCCTGTGTATAATCTACGTATAATCTATATATAATCTGTGAATAATCTGTATATAATCTGTGTGTAATATGTGAATAATCTATATATAATCTGTGAATAATCTGTATATAATCTGTGTGTAATATGTCTATAATCTGTGTATAATCTATATATAATCTGTCTATAATCTGTATATAATATGTGTGTAATATGTGTGTAATCTGTGTATAATCTATATATAATCTGTGTATAATCTGTATGTAATCTGTGTATAATTTGTATATAATCTGTGTGTAATATGTGAATAATCTGTATATAATCTGTGTGTAATATGTGTATAATCTGTGTATAATCTGTACATAATCTGTGTGTAATATGTGTATAATCTGTGTATAATCTATATATAATCTGTATATAATCTGTGTGTAATATGTGTATAATCTGTGTATAATCTATATATAATCTATATATAATCTGTGTATAATCTGTATGTAATCTGTATAAAATCTGTGTAAATATGTGTATAATATGTGTATAATCTATATATAATCTGTGTATAATCTGTATGTAATCTGTGTATAATTTGTATATAATCTGTGTATATGTATAATACACATATAATCTGTGTATAATCTGTATGTATTCTGTATACAATCTGTGTATAATATGTGTATAATCTACATATAATATGATACATATAATATTAGTGAAACTGAGAGGAGATCTACTGCTGGACATTATTTTCTTTCAGTTTATCATCGTGTTTCCCAGTAAAATCCTGTTTTAAATCCATCTTTGTTCAGTCGGAATCTTTCAATGTTAAACAACCTCGTCCAACATCAGGATGGTGAAGATCAGCTAAAAGGGTCAAATCAGGAATCACATGAGGCGGAGGAGGAGGAGGAGGAGGAGGAGGAGGAGGAAGAGGAGGAAGAGGAGGAGGTGGAGGAGGAGGAGGAGGAGGAGGAGGAGGAGGAGGTCTCTTTAACTGGATAATTTTTTAACTCATGAACAAACTGAACACAGTCATCACTCACTCACTCACTCACTCACTCACTCACTCACTCACTCACTCACTCACTCACTCACTCACTCACTCACTCACTCACTCACTCACTCACTCACTCCATACATCTTCTAAACCTGCTTCTTCTTGTTCAGGGTTGCAGGGAGATGGTGTCTTCAGCAGTCTTTGGGTGAGAGGCAGGGGACACCCTGGACAGGTCACCAGTCCATCACAGGGCCACACAGAGACAAACAACCACTAAGACCTAGGGACAATTTAAAGTCACCAATTAACCTCTTGCATGTTTTTGGACTGTGGGAGGAAACCCACGTATACACGGAGAGAACATGCAAACTCCATGTAGAAACGTCCCAGTCCAGAATCAAAACCAGGACCTTCTCACTGCAAGGCAACAGCTCTACCAACTGCACCACCGTGCAGCCTTTATACAACTTAAAAATGGTAAATCTAGATTTTTTTTTCTTATTCTGCACGTGAGTGATGGAACCAGCAGGTATAGACGTGAGCTGTGGATGATGATGAAGCAAATAAACTGATGACTCATCAAGTCTTCAGGTATTTTAACCATAAATATGAATCAAACAGAAGCAAATAGATGAAGTTAGTTTTATGTTTGCTGGTCTTGTTTAACCCCTTATGGTCCTCGTCAGAAGTCTTCAGAGGACACTCAGAGAGCCAGAGTTTGTGATGTGACTCAAGCTGAATCATGAGAGACTAATGGACAGAACTTGGACCCCCATCAGAAGACAATCAGATCAGAAGACCGACACTCTGAATTCTGATCACTGAGAGAAAAATACCTTTTATAACAAACACTGAAGTATCTGAGTTTCATCTTCAAACTTCTCAGAGGGACACCAGCGTTCCAGACGGGATGATGGGAAACAATCTGCAGCCTCCAGCTGGAGTTCAGGGAACATGTGGGAGGGTTCTATTCTCACACAGAACTTTTAACAGGAAGAAGAACTTGACAGTGAGTCTGTTTATCATCTCTACAGTTCTGAGTGTGGAGGTTCGGGGACGTGGCTGCAGGCCAGCGCCGACCTCCCCCGTCGTCAGCTCTGACACAAACAAGCTGCAGCCGTCTGTCTGCTTTATGGGCCGAAGCTGCGACGGAGAGCAGGACCCAAAGCAGTCAAACGCTGGCAGGCCTAATAAGGAAGAGAGAACCGGACTGTTTATCTGCCCCAAACACCAGGACCAGGATGGGTTTGGACTAACAGCACGGGAAGAGAGGAAAGTTTAAAAAGGTGCAATAAAGAGAAAAGATGGAAATATGAATGATGTCATCAAACATCCAGCCAGTATTTCAACAGAACCCTGATATAACAAGTCAGTCTAGAACCTGAAGGAAACCGGGTCGTGTTTTACTCTTCTACAAACCGCTGGTCAGATACGGGTTTAAAAACACTGATGCTCTTCATGAAGGAACCGGTTCTAATTAAATGCATTAGTTATGTACAATTTCAACAGAACCAATAGAACATGAGCCCATAAGGAAAAACCTGTTGAACGACCCAACAGATCCAAAAGTCTAAATAATAAAATGAAGCATCACTCAGAGACTGAATCAATCGGATCACACCGGACTTTAAGCTTCATGAAGACTGCAGTGAGCTGGATTTGGACCCACGTGGTTCTGGATCGGTGTACATAGAAAGGAAGTAAGTAAGTAAATTGTGTTTATATGTCACTCTTCACAGGATAAAAACCACAAAGTGTTTCACAGATATCAAACAAATGAAGTAAAACAAAGAGATAAAAACACAAATAAAAGATCAAATAAAATAAAGTAAAAAATCATGAAGCTGAACTCGAGTTAAAAACCCGTCTGAACAAACAGGTTTTAATCTGTTGTTTAAAAGAATAAATACAATCAAGACTGAATCAAAATGAATGCAGGGCCCGGGGACCACCACTCTAAAAACTTTGTCTCTGGACCCTGAAGGTAAAAACTGTTTGGACTCCTCAGTAGCACCATGAAACCTTCCTGTTGTCTTCTTCTCTAGAATCTAACCTGCGGTGACCAATCAGATTCCTTAACCATCACTGATGTAGAACAATAACTGAGTTCTGTTACAGAACATCAGACTAATGAGAGGAGGATGGGAGCAGAACAGGAAACATCTCTGTGGTGGGTCTTCCTGGTTCCGTTTGGACCAGTCAGCTGCACTGACACACTTTGTGTCTTTTCTGTGGATCAGAACAGCGGGTCATGTTACACAGTAACAACCTGTAATAAGTTACATCAGGTTTGTGTTTAGAAGACGTGGGGTGAGACATATCTGCATGTAACAACATAACAAGTCTCCTTCTTTCATATCAAACATAAAACCTCATCAGGGACAGGACAGGAAGTCCATTTGTCTTCTCTTAAAGTGGTTGTTGTGACTTAAGTCAGTAATCTGTTCGTCTTTTCTCCTCAACAATATCATAAAAACCTGAAACATCTGGTCTGAATGTGAAGCAGAAAATCAAGTCTCTTCTTTTGTGACTTGAAGTCTTTATTTCCAGGATGTTAAAACATCAGCTCACTCAGTGTCACTCAGATAATCTACTAATTATTATTCAGATTATAAATCTGACTGGATTACTTTGGAACTTGAGATATACTGTGTGGATTACAATGACCTGGTTCTATAGAACAACCTGGTTTCAGCTGAAACGAGTAACTCAGGAACATTTTCATAGAACTAGAGTGTGTTCCTCTTGGTATCCATGTTCACCTGATGGGACCTGAACTGTCGCTCATAGAGCAGATTCAAACATCTGAACATTGAAGCTGAGTGGAGCTAAAGTAAAGCTCCGCCTTGAACTCGTAGGATTTTTACTCCTTAGCAGCTGCTGCTCACAGAGACCCTTGGATGTTGGCGTTTAGTGACTTCACAGATTTTGTACATATCACAGAGTCTTCAGACTGTTTTAGTAAAAATGATTAGTACTTACAAAATTTCATCATTCTCAAACTCCAGGACTCCATGTGTGTCCTCAAAGTCTTCGCCACCTCCTTTAGCTGTCCCCTCTATGGTTTTGTATGGTACTACGACAACGCCACGAGCTCCCGAGTTCCGGATCACCTTCACCTCCATCACCCCAATGCTCTCGCTCACAGTCACCACGGGCTCTTCAAAGGTGAAGATCCCAGCATGGTCATCATCAAAGATGGTGACGGTAGCAGTGCACGGCAGACCCAACCCTGCGATGGTATCAGTGTGGTTTGTCACATGACTGTTAGCATTGTCTGCTATGACCCTCACATTGCTGAGGTGAACCAGGAAATGCTCGTCTTCCTCAAAGATGTCATCATCAATGATGTCAATGCAGATTTCCTTTTCAGTCTCGCCTGCTTTGAACACAACAGTTTCCTCTGTGAACCGGTAGTCTGAACCAGCGTTCGCCGTGCCGTCTTCAGTTCGGTAATCCACAGAGACTGTAGTCGTTAAGTCTCCCCCTCTACGGACCACATTGAGTGCAACACTGCCACAGTTCTCTAGACACTGGTAGGCCCCGGGATCAAAGAAGACCCGGGAGGAGAAGTTGTTTACTAACACCTCAGAGCAGAGGTCGTGTTGGACGGCTCTCTTGGCCTGATCAGCAGCGTGTTTCTTCAGGACGTTACCTGCTCCTGTCATAATCCTGGTGGCCTGACATCGATAAAAGGCTCGACTCTTTTGCTGTTGGGTTAAAACTTGATAATTAGCCAGTTCCATCAGCTGCTCCGTCTCTTTTTCTGGATGCTTCTGTTTCAGCTCCTTCAGGATCCTGGCCACCTCTCTGCGGGCCTCCTCTTCATCCAACTCCTTCATATCTGAACCGGCCTTTCCATCTAACAGTTCATCACTATGCAAGCTGAGCATCATACCATCTGTTTCAATGTCACGCTTTGACGGAAGCTGCGGCTCTCCCTCAGTCTCAATAATCATTCCTTTCTGCTTTCCGGCTCGGTATCGTTTGTAGACATATTTATAGAAGAGAAGTCTGCGGTCAGCCACATAAGCAAATCCAACACAGAAGGGGAAGAAGAAGAGTGTGAGAAGGCCTTCCCATATCTCAACAACTCCAGGAGAAAACACAGCCAAGATCAGGTAAAGCCAGGTGTAAGCGAAGACGCTCCATGCAGCGGTGACGAAGAAGACCCGCAGATGTTTGACCTTCCTGGTTTCTCCATCAGGGATGACCGACACACAAAGACCAATGATGACAAACATGTTGAAGGCAGCACTTCCTACAATGGTGTTAGGACCCAGTTCTCCTGCGTTGAAGTTGTGACCACAAACTTCCACAACAGACAGAAGGATTTCAGGTGCAGAAGAACCCAGCGCCATCAGGGTCAGGTTGGACACCGTCTCATTCCAGACTCGAACCGTTGTGGTGATTTTCTCACCGTTTGGCTTCTTTATGGTGATCTTTCTTTCCTGAGATGTGATGACTTCAATGGATGCCATGAAGCGATCAGCAATGATGGAGACTCCCAAGAACATATAGAACAACCCCACAAAATAAATGGTGGCTCTGGCCAAGCGGTCTGGGAAGGCCGGGTTCTCTGGTTTCCACATTGGAAGGATGACGCCCTCGATGCAGTTGGTGCTGCCACCACATTTGGTCTGGTTGGTGACTGAGCTGTTAGACTTTAGGGTCAGAGTTGAGCCTCCTGCTGCTGGACTCAGTAACTCAGTTGAGATAATGGTCATAAAGAAAAGCAGCTGATAGGTGGAAAATAGCAACATGGTCCTGGTTTGTGTCACTGTGATGCTTCAGCTCCCGTCAGCCTGTAAAACAGAAACAGTCTTCAGTGTTACACGTTCTGTCAGCCGTCGTTAGAACCGAGTTCAAATCCTGCCTGAAATTAAAACCCGCCTTGAGTTTCAGACCATCGTGTTTCTGCTGAAACTTTAAAACATTTTATTTAGAGACGTTTCCTGACTGTCTCGGCCATCTTCTTCACATTTCTGACATATGAATGGACTGACACCACATCCATGTGTTGCTGTGGAGTTCTGCTCTGGAATCTGTGACAGTTTTAGGATAAGAACAGCAGTCGTGCACACAGAGGAGGATCTGCTGAACGTTTCAAACTGATGAAACAACAACACAAAGATAAAAACACTCAAACAGCATGCTGCAGTTGTTTCTGCTGGAACTTTATTCTTATTCATGATAAATTAATAATTGTTTTGTTTTATTAGGAAGATTTAGAAATGTAAATACAAACAGCTTTAAGGTTGATTCTAGAATAAATCTGTCATGTTATTTTTTATTTCAGTGGATTTTGTTGACTCAAAGCTGATGGAGTAAGATACTAACAAAATACCACTAATGTACTTCAAAGTATCTGCACTGTAGAAGTACCACATCGATTACACACAGCAGAAGTGAAGAACCCTACCGTCTCTGAAACAGCTTCAATATCAGACAGATGAAGATAAAAATCATGGAGATGAAAATGATCTTCCTCAATCAGGATTTCTACAGAATCATCCTGCTGCTCTGGAACACAATCAGCTTCTGAACTCACTTAAAAACACAGAACAGAAATACGTCTGCAGCTCTGAACCTCCACTGGACTCTGGGATCATCCCTCCTCCTCTTCCTCACTCACAAGTCCAACATGTCAGACAGAGAATGAAGAGCAGATGACGACAGGTCGATTGTAAATATCTTAGAATTACTGTAACTGATCGAAGAATGAAATACAAACCAGGATCAATAAAATACTCTGAGTGGAATAAAATCAGTTGAAAAGCTTCATGGGACTTATGTTTGTTTCTTTTTATGTGAATTATTAAATGGTTCAACACGACAACACCCTGTTTAAAACATGAAACATGTAAAGCTGTGATGTCACGTTTAAAATGATTTTTACATGTTGGAATAAAGGAAGTGAAATCCAGGATCATTTCCTGTCTGAGAGTTCATCACGTCTGGATTAGATGATGGTAACAAAAACCTCTCAGCGTTATTTACAAACATGTTAAACTGCAGCAACTCAGCTGATTTGACTCTCTAGTTTGTTCCACTTCAGAGATTTTACTTCATTTAGTGTCAATTTCATTTATAAAACACCAGTTTATAACAAGGTCATTTAAGGTCATTTGAAGGTCATTTTAAGGTCATTTGAAGGGCACTTTACAGCAACATCAGGTCAAAAGCAGAACTACAAATAAATGCTCTCACTGTGTAAGGACCAGAACCATCCAACAACAGAACCACAACCATCCAACAACAGAACCACAACCATTACACAACAGAACCACAACCATCCAACAACAGAACCACAACCATCACACAACAGAACCACAACCATCCAACAACAGAACCACAACCATCCAACAACAGAACCACAACCATCCAACAACAGAACCACAACCATCCAACAACAGAACCACAACCATCCAACAACAGAACCACAACCATTACACAACAGAACCACAACCATCACACAACAGAACCACAATACAACAACAGAACCACAACCATCCAACAACAGAACCACAACCATCCAACAACAGAACCACAACCATCCAACAACAGAACCACAACCATCCAACAACAGAACCACAACCATTACACAACAGAACCACAACCATCCAACAACAGAACCACAACCATTACACAACAGAACCACAACCATCACACAACAGAACCACAACCATCCAACAACAGAACCACAACCATCCAACAACAGAACCACAACCATCCAACAACAGAACCACAACCATCCAACAACAGAACCACAACCATTACACAACAGAACCACAACCATTACACAACAGAACCACAACCATTACACAACAGAACCACAACCATCACACAACAGAACCACAACCATCCAACAACAGAACCACAACCATCCAACAACAGAACCACAACCATCCAACAACAGAACCACAACCATCCAACAACAGAACCACAACCATCCAACAACAGAACCACAACCATCACACAACAGAACCACAACCATCACACAACAGAACCACAACCATCACACAACAGAACCACAACCATCCAACAACAGAACCACAACCATCCAACAACAGAACCACAACCATTACACAACAGAACCACAACCATTACACAACAGAACCACAACCATCAACAACAGAACCACAACCATCAAACAACAGAACCACAACCATCCAACAACAGAACCAGAATACAACAGCAGAACCACAACCATCCAACAACAGAACCACAACCATCCAACAACAGAACCACAACCATCCAACAACAGAACCACAACCATTACACAACAGAACCACAACCATTACACAACAGAACCACAACCATCCAACAACAGAACCACAACCATTACACAACAGAACCACAACCATCCAACAACAGAACCACAACCATTACACAACAGAACCACAACCATTACACAACAGAACCACAACCATTACACAACAGAACCACAACCATCAAACAACAGAACCACAACCATCACACAACAGAACCACAACCATCCAACAACAGAACCACAACCATCCAACAACAGAACCACAACCATCACACAACAGAACCACAACCATCCAACAACAGAACCACAACCATTACACAACAGAACCACAACCATCCAACAACAGAACCACAACCATCACACAACAGAACCACAACCATCCAACAACAGAACCACAACCATCCAACAACAGAACCACAACCATTACACAACAGAACCACAACCATACACAACAGAACCACAACCATTACACAACAGAACCACAACCATCCAACAACAGAACCACAACCATTACACAACAGAACCACAACCATTACACAACAGAACCACAACCATCAACAACAGAACCACAACCATCCAACAACAGAACCACAACCATTACACAACAGAACCACAACCATCCAACAACAGAACCACAACCATTACACAACAGAACCACAACCATCCAACAACAGAACCACAACCATCCAACAACAGAACCACAACCATCCAACAACAGAACCACAACCATCACACAACAGAACCAGGATACAACAACAGAACCACAACCATCACACAACAGAACCACAACCATCCAACAACAGAACCAGAATACAACAACAGAACCACAACCATCACACAACAGAACCACAACCATCACACAACAGAACCACAACCATCACACAACAGAACCACAACCATCACGCAACAGAACCACAATACAACAACAGAACCAGAATACAACAACAGAACCACAACCATCAAACAACAGAACCAGAATACAACAACAGAACCACAACCATCACACAACAGAACCACAACCATCACACAACAGAACCACAACCATCACACAACAGAACCACAACCATTACACAACAGAACCACAACCATCCAACAACAGAACCACAACCATCACACAACAGAACCACAACCATTACACAACAGAACCACAACCATCACACAACAGAACCACAACCATCCAACAACAGAACCACAACCATCCAACAACAGAACCACAACCATCCAACAACAGAACCACAACCATCACACAACAGAACCACAACCATCCAACAACAGAACCACAACCATTACACAACAGAACCACAACCATCACACAACAGAACCACAACCATTACACAACAGAACCACAACCATCACACAACAGAACCACAACCATCCAACAACAGAACCACAACCATCACACAACAGAACCACAACCATCCAACAACAGAACCACAACCATCCAACAACAGAACCACAACCATCACACAACAGAACCACAACCATCCAACAACAGAACCACAACCATCACACAACAGAACCACAACCATCACACAACAGAACCACAACCATACAACAACAGAACCACAACCATCCAACAACAGAACCAGGATACAACAACAGAACCACAACCATCCAACAACAGAACCAGGATACACAACAGAACCACAACCATCACACAACAGAACCAGGATACAACAACAGAACCACAACCATCAAACAACAGAACCACAACCATCCAACAACAGAACCAGAATACAACAGCAGAACCACAACCATCCAACAACAGAACCAGAATACAACAACAGAACCACAACCATCCAAAAACAGAACCACAACCATCAAACAACAGAACCACAACCATCCAACAACAGAACCACAACCATCCAACAACAGAACCACAACCATCACACAACAGAACCACAACCATTACACAACAGAACCACAACCATCCAACAACAGAACCACAACCATTACACAACAGAACCACAACCATCCAACAACAGAACCACAACCATCACACAACAGAACCACAACCATCCAACAACAGAACCACAACCATCCAACAACAGAACCACAACCATCCAACAACAGAACCACAACCATTACACAACAGAACCACAACCATTACACAACAGAACCACAACCATTACACAACAGAACCACAACCATCCAACAACAGAACCACAACCATTACACAACAGAACCACAACCATCCAACAACAGAACCACAACCATCACACAACAGAACCACAACCATCCAACAACAGAACCACAACCATCCAACAACAGAACCACAACCATCCAACAACAGAACCACAACCATCCAACAACAGAACCACAACCATTACACAACAGAACCACAACCATTACACAACAGAACCACAACCATTACACAACAGAACCACAACCATCCAACAACAGAACCACAACCATCACACAACAGAACCACAACCATCACACAACAGAACCAGGATACAACAACAGAACCACAACCATCACACAACAGAACCACAACCATCCAACAACAGAACCAGGATACAACAACAGAACCACAACCATCCAACAACAGAACCACAACCATCACACAACAGAACCACAACCATCCAACAACAGAACCACAACCATCACACAACAGAACCACAACCATCACACAACAGAACCACAACCATTACACAACAGAACCACAACCATCCAACAACAGAACCACAACCATTACACAACAGAACCACAACCATCCAACAACAGAACCACAACCATCCAACAACAGAACCACAACCATCCAACAACAGAACCACAACCATCCAACAACAGAACCACAACCATTACACAACAGAACCACAACCATTACACAACAGAACCACAACCATTACACAACAGAACCACAACCATCCAACAACAGAACCACAACCATTACACAACAGAACCACAACCATCCAACAACAGAACCACAACCATCCAACAACAGAACCACAACCATCCAACAACAGAACCACAACCATCCAACAACAGAACCACAACCATTACACAACAGAACCACAACCATCCAACAACAGAACCACAACCATTACACAACAGAACCACAACCATCCAACAACAGAACCACAACCATCCAACAACAGAACCACAACCATCCAACAACAGAACCACAACCATCCAACAACAGAACCACAACCATTACACAACAGAACCACAACCATCCAACAACAGAACCACAACCATCCAACAACAGAACCACAACCATTACACAACAGAACCACAACCATCCAACAACAGAACCACAACCATCCAACAACAGAACCACAACCATTACACAACAGAACCACAACCATCACACAACAGAACCACAACCATCACACAACAGAACCACAACCATCACACAACAGAACCACAACCATCCAACAACAGAACCACAACCATCCAACAACAGAACCACAACCATCCAACAACAGAACCACAACCATTACACAACAGAACCACAACCATTACACAACAGAACCACAACCATCCAACAACAGAACCACAACCATCACACAACAGAACCACAACCATCCAACAACAGAACCACAACCATCCAACAACAGAACCACAACCATCCAACAACAGAACCACAACCATCAACAACAGAACCACAACCATCACACAACAGAACCACAACCATCCAACAACAGAACCACAACCATTACACAACAGAACCACAACCATCCAACAACAGAACCACAACCATCCAACAACAGAACCACAACCATCACACAACAGAACCACAACCATCAACAACAGAACCACAACCATCCAACAACAGAACCACAACCATCCAACAACAGAACCACAACCATCCAACAACAGAACCACAACCATCACACAACAGAACCACAACCATTACACAACAGAACCACAACCATCCAACAACAGAACCACAACCATCCAACAACAGAACCACAACCATCAAACAACAGAACCACAACCATCCAACAACAGAACCACAACCATCCAACAACAGAACCACAACCATTACACAACAGAACCACAACCATCCAACAACAGAACCACAACCATCCAACAACAGAACCACAACCATCCAACAACAGAACCACAACCATCACACAACAGAACCACAACCATCACACAACAGAACCACAACCATCCAACAACAGAACCACAACCATCCAACAACAGAACCACAACCATCCAACAACAGAACCACAACCATTACACAACAGAACCACAACCATCCAACAACAGAACCACAACCATTACACAACAGAACCACAACCATCCAACAACAGAACCACAACCATCCAACAACAGAACCACAACCATCACACAACAGAACCACAACCATCACACAACAGAACCACAACCATTACACAACAGAACCACAACCATCCAACAACAGAACCACAACCATTACACAACAGAACCACAACCATCCAACAACAGAACCACAACCATCCAACAACAGAACCACAACCATTACACAACAGAACCACAACCATCACACAACAGAACCACAACCATCCAAAAACAGAACCACAACCATCCAACAACAGAACCACAACCATCAAACAACAGAACCACAACCATCCAACAACAGAACCACAACCATTACACAACAGAACCACAACCATCCAACAACAGAACCACAACCATCACACAACAGAACCACAACCATCCAACAACAGAACCACAACCATCCAACAACAGAACCACAACCATCCAACAACAGAACCACAACCATCCAACAACAGAACCACAACCATCACACAACAGAACCACAACCATCTAACAACAGAACCACAACCATCCAACAACAGAACCACAACCATCACACAACAGAACCACAACCATCCAACAACAGAACCACAACCATCCAACAACAGAACCACAACCATCCAACAACAGAACCACAACCAACCAACAACAGAACCACAACCATTACACAACAGAACCACAACCATCCAAAAACAGAACCACAACCATCCAACAACAGAACCACAACCATTACACAACAGAACCACAACCATCCAACAACAGAACCACAACCATTACACAACAGAACCACAACCATCCAACAACAGAACCACAACCATCCAACAACAGAACCACAACCATCACACAACAGAACCACAATACAACAACAGAACCAGAATACAACAACAGAACCACAATACAACAACAGAACCAGAATACAACAACAGAACCACAACCATCACACAACAGAACCACAATACAAGAACAGAACCCCAACCATCACACAACAGAACCACAACCATCACACAACAGAACCACAACCATCACACAACAGAACCACAACCATCAAACAACAGAACCAGGATACAACAACAGAACCACAACCATCCAACAACAGAACCACAACCATCACGCAACAGAACCACAATACAACAACAGAACCAGGATACAACAACAGAACCAGAATACAACAACAGAACCAGAATACAACAACAGAACCACAACCATCACACAACAGAACCACAATACAACAACAGAACCACAACCATCAAACAACAGAACCACAACCATCCAACAACAGAACCAGAATACAACAACAGAACCACAACCATCCCACAACAGAACCACAACCATCCAACAACAGAACCACAACCATCACACAACAGAACCACAACCATCCAACAACAGAACCACAACCATCCAACAACAGAACCACAACCATCCAACAACAGAACCACAACACAACAACAGAACCAGAATACAACAAAAGAACCACAATACAACAACAGAACCACAACCATCAAACAACAGAACCACAATACAACAACAGAACCAGGATACAACAACAGAACCAGAATACAACAACAGAACCAACCATTACAACAACAGAACCACAACCATCACACAACAGAACCACAATACAAGAACAGAACCCCAACCATCCAACAACAGAACCCCAACCATCACACAACAGAACCACAACCATCACACAACAGAACCACAACCATACAACAACAGAACCACAACCATCCAACAACAGAACCAGGATACAACAACAGAACCACAACCATCACACAACAGAACCACAACCATCACACAACAGAACCAGGATACAACAACAGAACCACAACCATCACACAACAGAACCACAACCATCCAACAACAGAACCAGGATACAACAACAGAACCACAACCATCCAACAACAGAACCAGGATACAACAACAGAACCACAACCATCACACAACAGAACCACAACCATCCAACAACAGAACCACAACCATTACACAACAGAACCACAACCATCCAACAACAGAACCAGGATACAACAACAGAACCACAACCATCACACAACAGAACCAGGATACAACAACAGAACCACAACCATCCAACAACAGAACCAGGATACAACAACAGAACCACAATACAACAAAATAGCTGCAACATTTCTACGCCCCCTGTGTGTCACATGACTAAGTATCTACATCCTTTTCCAGCTCTGATATGTTGAACTTCTCCTCAGCTGAATACAATTTTGTTTTTACAGTGTAAAGCAGACCTTTTGATTCCTATAGTCCGTCTGGGATTCGGACTCGCCTCTGGTCCTGATGCAGCAACAGTAGAAGAAGAGAGTGTGTTCAGGACGGAGAGCTGTGTCTGATAACAGATCTAAATTTAACAGAAACACACATTGTTGGCTACATAGTGTCCTGTTTGCTGCTTATCTTCCTTCACCCTGTGGTTCTATGGCCATACAAGGTTCTGTGGGACCCGGGGTCATCCAGCAGCTCCTCGTCCCCAATGACATGCGAGGGAGATAACAGCCAACATCTAATGGCAGCCTGTGACGCCAACATCCCCCAAAGAAGCAGGATTCCTGAAGTAAGTGTCACTTTCATCTCCCAACATGTGACAACTTTCACAGCAGTGATTTTCCACAGTGACAAGGTGACATCAAGAAACCTAAAGACCACAAGGTCCAGAACAGTTTCACCTTTACCACAAAAGACTTTCACCTCTATGGTCAGGGTCAAACTGCTCAAAGTGTCTCAGTAAGCTTGTTTTCTTCTGTTACATCATTCCTGTAACCGTCACTCAAAGTTACAGGAATGAAAGCAGACACTTTCTTAAAGGTGCCCTACCTACTGAGTTGTGTGTTCAGGTGTTCTTGGTTTTGAACTGGGGGTGAAAATTGCACAATAACTTCTGTTTTTTTTTTTTAACACTTAAATGACAGAGGTGCAGGAATATGGGGTACTGTTTGTAAAGTTACACAGTCAAATATTAACAGCAATATTTTTTGGTTTTATGGGAAAAAAGGGGGTTCATTTTTCAAACACATATTTCTACCTTGTTATTTATTTATTTATAAATGTTACATTCACTAGCTAAATATTTAGTTAGCAAGCTAAATGTTTAATTTGAAATGAAATGTTTTTTTTTATATACTAAATATTTATTTTCAAAGTTATTTTTTTAATTTAGAAACAAAAATATTTAGGTTGGAAAACAAATATTTAGGTCTGACCTAAATATCTATTTTCCAACCTAAATATTTAGTTTCTAAATTAAATATTTAGCTTGAAAGCTAAATATTTAGTGCCAACCTAAAAATTAAACTAATATGCAAATTCACTTGCCAAAAGGGAAAGTGGACTACCAAAATAAAAGGTGGCCCTTGTGAACTTCTATAGAGAACATGCAGACAACTGCCTAAGTTTCGTTTTTCACAAGTATAACCCCCATGAGAGGATTCCTCACACATTTTTGTAGCTTTGCACACTTTTATTGAAAGAGAAAACATTTACATATGTACGCATTCACAACTTTTGGACTGATGACAACTATTTGTTCCGGTTTGCCACACACTGCATCACAGTATGGTGTAGAGGATCATTGGCTGCCTTCTCCCCTCCCTGATGG
>SSNP01000101.1:1860488-1872111 GCA_006937955.1 Pachypanchax playfairii
GCCAATGCCATCATCAAAGACAGTTCACATCCTGGCTTTGACCTGTTGCTCTCTGGTAGGCGCTACAGGTGTGTGAAGACTAAAACAGAGTCAAAAACAGCTTATTTCCAAAATCTGTAACCCTCCTGAACTCCCACCTGCATGATTCATCAATGTAACACTGCCCACAAAAAAACCCTGTGCAATACCTGTTATGTGCAATTCTCTCTTATCTATGTGGAACATCTTAATGGGCAACTTACATCTTGTGGAACACATATTTATACTTAAACACTGTGCCTCACCTCCATGTTACGTTGTATATACTTTCTTATATATATTTTTTGCAAATATTTTTATATTTTTTTGTCTTTTGTGTGTCTTCCTGGACTGATACTCTAATTTCATTGTACTGGGAATAATGACAATAAAACATTCAATTCAATTCCAATTTCAGTTTTCATGAGACACACAAGCTGATTTTTTTACAGAGAACACAGAGAAGCAGAGGATCTGGATCCACCAAACCAGAATCCAAAACCAGGATAAAGGGGCTCACTGAATGTGGTTCTGAAGGTGTGGAGGTGGATCAGTGTGTCAGAGGAGACTGTGTAGAAGGACAGAATGCCAGCAGGACAGTCCACATACACTGCTACTCTGTTAGAGACAGAGGAGGAGGAGGACGAGGAGGAGACGGATGAGGAGCAGCAGATGGGCGTTTCTCTCTTATTATGCCCAACAGAGTAACCAACATCACTGCAGCTTAGACTCCATGACTGATCATTCCTCCCAAACAAACAGTCGTTTCTGGTTCCCCTCCGCCTGATTCCTCTATAACTCAGTGCTACATGAACCACTCCGGTCCACTGGACCTCCCAGTAGGAACGACCCGTCAGACCTACAGAACACAGCAGCTGACAGAAGTGGAATCTGTCAGGATGATCTGGATACGGCTGCAGCTCTCTGACTGTGGTCACCTTCCTGTTGTTGTCTGTCAGTTTCAGCTTTCTGTGAGCCGTGTTTGTGTCCAGAGTGAGTTCACAGAAATCTGATGAAGAGAAGGACA
Source organism: Pachypanchax playfairii (assembly GCA_006937955.1). Taxonomy (NCBI): domain Eukaryota; kingdom Metazoa; phylum Chordata; class Actinopteri; order Cyprinodontiformes; family Aplocheilidae; genus Pachypanchax; species Pachypanchax playfairii. The sequence goes on from SSNP01000101.1 coordinate 1,861,534, forward strand.
CAGAACAGAACCCAGTCACAAGACGGCACACCTGATGTTTTCATAAACATACTCGTAATCTCATAGAAAAACACCCACCATATTTCTATTTGAACAGTTTCAACAAAAGTTGTTGGTTTAAAATGTTTAACATGTGCTAGCTTGTTTCATGAATCCCATTGAACCATTGACTGTTTATTTAAGTCAATCAAATCAAACTTTATTTGTATAAAACTTTCCATGCTCTTGGCAACACAAAGTGCTTCACATGATAAAAACAACTTAAAAACAGACAAACACAAAAACAACTAGAAAAGCACTCAGAGAGCGCAGACCTCCGCCAAGTGGACATATTGCAGTAAGTACAATGTCCATATCCTTAAAAAAAAATCCTGGATCCAGACGGTAATCCAGATCACCCCCAAAATCTAATCGATTCTTCCTCGGGTCATTTCCAACCTTTCCTGAAAATTTCATCAAAATCCATCCATAAGAGTTATCCTGCTAACAGACAGACAGACAACAGACAGACAGACAGACAGACAGACAGACAGACAGACAGACAGACAGACAGACAGACAGACCCTGATGAAAACATTACCTCCTTGGCAGAGGTAACAATTCAGTCCCCACTCCCTGCTAACCCCTCCCCCATGAATGATGTCTTGATTTCCAAATTAAAAACATAATCAATAAACAAACAAACAAACAACTGGCTTGACAACACTGTGAGGAAGACATATGTATGTAGGGGGCCCATCCACAACCAGGATCTGGTCCACCCAGAACCACAACTGGTAAACCACAGGAACCGGGTCAGAGTCGGCCGGGGCCCAAAGCACAGCCACAGGGCTGCACAGAGGGACCCCGGCCCCCCAACACCGACATTCCCGCAGGAGCAACCGTGCAGACTGAGCAGACCAAACCCCGAGTGTGAACGACCCCCATGAGGAAACACTAGATTAAAAATGAATGATAAAAACATTAAAAAGGATAAGAACAAGTAAAAAAACAAGTAGCGATTCATAAAACTAAATTATATTGATAAAACCAGATGGATCATTAAGAGAAAGATTAAAACACATAAATAAATAAACAAACAAAAAACAAATAAATAAGATTAAATGAATAAATATAAATAATTAAAATGAATAATAAAGATGATTAAATCACTTAAAAGCTAAGATTAAAAAAGATATGTCTTGAGCCTTTTTTTAAAAACACGAACAGTCTCTGCAGCCCTGAGGTTCTCCGGCAGGCTGTTCCACAGACGAGGACCATAATATTGAAACGGGGCCTCGCCGTAGGTTTTAGTCCTGACTCGCTGAATTGCTGTAGATCCTGGTGGTGTGGATCAGGGAATCAATGTCCTGTTCGTTCTTAGCATACAGCTTGATGTCATCCATGTAGAGGAGGTGGTTGATTGTAGCTCCGTTCTTGAGGTGGTATCCATAGCCGGTCTTGTTGATTATTTGGCTTAGGGGGTTCAGACCTATGCAGAACAGCAGTGGGGACAGAGCATCATCTTGGTATATTCCACATTTGATGGATACTTGTGCAAGTTGCTTGCCATTAGCCTCAAAGGTGGTTCTCCACAACCTCATCGAGTTTGCAATGAATGCTCTAACATTCCTGTTGATGTTGTAGAGCTTCAAGCATTCATTGATCCGTGTGTGGCATCGAGTCGTAGGCTTTCTTGTAGTCAATCCAGGCAGTGCACAGGTTGGTCTTTCAGGATTTGCAGTCTTGGGCAACTGTTCTGTCAACCAGGAGCTGGTGTTTAGCACCTCTGGTATCTCTACCAATGCCCTTCTGTGCTTTGCTCATGTATTGATCCATGTGCTTGCTTATCTTGGTAGTGATGATGCCTGACATGAGCTTCCATGTTGTGGAGAGATAGGTTATTGGGCGATAGTTGGATGGGACAGCATCTTTGGTGGGATCCTTCTGGATCAGGATTGTGCGTATATATATACAGTGGGGCAAAAAAGTATTTAGTCAGCCACCAATTGTGTAAGTTCTCCCACTTAAAATGATCAGAGAGGCCTGTAATTTTCATCATAGGTATACCTCAACTATGAGAGACAAAATGAGGAAAAAAAATCTAGAAAATCACATTGTCTGATTTTTAAAGAATTTTTTTGCAAATGATGGTGGAAAATTAGTATTTGGTCACCTACAAACAAGTAAGATTTCTGGCTTTCACAGACCTGTAACTTCTTTAAGAGGCTCCTCGGTCCTCCACTCGTTACCTGTATTAATGGCACCTGTGTGAACTCGTTATCAGTATAAAAGACACCTGTCCACAACCTCAAACAGTCACGCTCCAAACTCCACTATGGCCAAGACCAAAGAGCTGTCAAAGGACACCAGAAACAAAATTGTAGACCTTCACCAGGCTGGGAAGACTGAATCTGCAATAGGTAAGCAGCTTGGTGTGAAGAAATCAACTGTGGGAGCAATTATTAGAAAATGGAAGACATACAAGACCACTGATAATCTCCCTCGATCTGGGGCTCCACGCAAGATCTCACCCCGTGGGGTCAAAATGATCACAAGAACGGTGAGCAAAAATCCCAGAACCACACGGAGGGACCTAGTGAATGACCTGCAGAGAGCTGGGACCAAAGTAACAAAGGCTACCATCAGTAACACACTACGCCGCCAGGGACTCAAATCCTGCAGTGCCAGACGTGTCCCCCTGCTGAAGCCAGGACACGTCCAGGCCCGTCTGCGGTTTGCTAGAGAGCATTTGGATGATCCAGAAGAGGATTGGGAGAACATCATATGGTCAGATGAAACCAAAATAGAACTTTTTGGTAGAAACTCAACTTGTCGTGTTTGGAGGGGAAAGAATGCTGAGTTGGATCCAAAGAACACCATACCTACTGTAAAGCATGGGGGTGGAAACATCATGCTTTGGGGCTGTTTTTCTGCAAGGGGACCAGGACGACTGATCCGTGTAAAGGAAAGAATGAATGGGGCCATGTATCGTAAGATTTTGAGTGAAAACCTCCTTCCATCAGCAAGGGCATTGAAAATGAGACGTGGCTGGGTCTTTCAGCATGACAATGATCCCAAACACACCGCCCGGGCAATGAAGGAGTGGCTTCGTAAGAAGCATTTCAAGGTCCTGGAGTGGCCTAGCCAGTCTCCAGATCTCAACCCCATAGAAAATCTCTGGAGGGAGTTGAAAGTCCGTGTTGCCCAGCGTCAGCCCCAAAACATCACTGCTCTAGAGGAGATCTGCATGGAGGAATGGGCCAAAATACCAGCAACAGTGTGTGAAAACCTTGTGAAGACTTACAGAAAACGTTTGACCTCTGTCATTGCCAACAAAGGCTATATAACAAAGTATTGAGATTAACTTTTGTTATTGACCAAATACTTATTTTCCACCATAATTTGCAAATAAATTCTTTAAAAATCAGACAATGTGATTTTCTGGATTTTTTTTCCTCATTTTGTCTCTCATAGTTGAGGTATACCTATGATGAAAATTACAGGCCTCGCTGATCTTTTTAAGTGGGAGAACTTACACAATTGGTGGCTGACTAAATACTTTTTTGCCCCACTGTATATATATATATATATATGAATGAGGAGGTGCTGGAGGAGGAACCATCATGGGAGGACAAGCCCCTACGTGGGATGTACCACCGGAATCTAACTGAAGTGGCCTACCAAGAAATCCTACCAATGACTGGAGAGGGCCGGCCTACAGGACACCACAGAGGCCCTCATCCTGGCAGCACAGGAGCAGGCTCTAAGCACCAGAGCGATAGAGGCCCAGATCTACCACACCAGATAAGACCCAAGGTGTAGGCTGTGCAAAGAGTCATCTGAGACAATCCAGCACGTAACAGCAGGGTGTAAAATGCTGGCAGGGAAAGCATACATGGAACGTCATAACCAAGTGGCTGGCATAGTATACAGAAACATCTGTGTGGAGAATGGGCTGGAAACCCCAAGGTCAAAGTGGGAAACACCTCCAAAGGTGGTGGAGAACGACCGAGCAAAGATCCTGTGGGACTTCCAGATCCCGACAGACAGGATGGTAATGGTGAACCAACTGGACATTGTGGTGGTTGATAAAGAGCAGAGGAAAGCAGAAGGAAGAAGGAACATGAGAAACTTGAGAAATACCAAGGGCTCAGAGAGGAGCTAGAGAAGACTTGGAAGATGAAGGTGACAATAGTACCCGTGGTAATTGGAGCACTTGGGGCAGTAACCCCCAAACTGGAGGAATGGCTCCAGCAGATCCCTGGAAGAACCTCAGACATCTCAGTCCAGAAAAGTGCAGTACGTGGAACAGCAAAAATACTGCGCAGGACCCTCAAGCTCCCAGTCCTCTGGTAGAGGACCCAAGCTTGGAACAGGAAAAACACCACCCAGTGGCGAGAGGGGAATTTTTAAAAAAATATTTATATATATAGAAATATATCCTATTATCCTATTACTCATGTGGGCTAAGCCCCTGATCTTCTTCAGTTCTAAATGCTCCTGGGGTGAGGCTGAGGTTGAAGATACGCTGCAGAATCCCACATACCTGATCTGCACAAGCCTTTAGGACTCTGGGGCTTACACCATCTGGACCAGCTGGCTTGCTTTTGTTCAGTCTCTCCAGCTGCTTCTTCACCTAACTGCTAGATACAGACAGGTGGGAGGTGGTGGCAATGGAGACACCAGCTTCCTCTGATGTTGGATATGATGGAAAAGCACCAGAAACAGCATTCATGGATGAGGTAGAAGGTGAGATAGTTGATGTGTCACAGGGAAGCTGTTGAGAAAGGGATGGTGGAACGTCTATTTGGCTTGCAGCAGGAGAGGAAGATGTTGCTTGTCTCCAAACTGAACCTGTTGAAGAACATGTTCAGTTCATTGGCTCTATCCAGACTTCCATCTAAGTGATCCTCCTTCTGCTTAAAGCCTGTGATCGTCTTCATCCCTGACCACACATCTCTTATATTGTTTTGCTGGAGCTTGTTCTCCAGTTTTTTCCTGTACACCTCCTTGTTGCTTCTAATCTTGATTTTAAGTTCTCTTTGTCGACGTCTCAATACGTCCCTGTCTCTCTCCCTGAAAGCTCTTTCAAAAAACCTCTCAATCAGCACAGCACCCAAATCAGAATAAAAAAGTATCTCAAATAATATTCCAGAAGAAAAAAACAGCAAGAAACACTCAAAAAGGGCAAAAAATACTAGCAATTTCACAGAGATACTCCAACAAGCTGCCACCAGTTGGAGCGCTATTCCAGAACAGATCTGGATCTCAGTCAGCTGGGTGGTCTCTAGGTTCTGTCACTTTAAAAAAGTTGTTCCAGGACAGAATCATTGTTTACAATAACTAGTCCACGTCCAGACTTCCTGGTTCCATAGTGAATCACATGTCAACCTGCAGGTTACCAAGTCTTCAACACAAGCAGCTGGAATTCCACAACGACCAGCAGCCCTGAGGTAACTTGTAGTAAACCTAAGAAACCACCACATCCTTCCCAAAAACTGAACTAATACAAGAGAAACTAAACCAGGATCAACACTGGAACTGGCAACCCAGCAGAAACATCAGGGAGGGGAGGGTGTGAGGGGCTGAGAGCAGACATTTTTTTTTCTACATGAACTGCGGGACTCAGATTTGACAACAACATACATACTGTACCTTTAACGTGTGAACTAAAATTCAGCTCAGAGTAAAAAAGAACGCCCAGGTTTTTCACACACTGAGAAGGTTTAAAACTCTGCAGTTTTGGTAAAATGATCTTTCTCTTGTTTTCAGGACCAATAATTAAAACATCAGTTTTGCCCTGGTTGAGCTGTAAAAAGTTCTCTGCCATCCAAGTTTTTATATCTAAAATACAGTTTAAAAGAACATTAACAGGCTCCAGGTCATCAGGAGACACGGCAATGTAAAGCTGTGTGTCATCAATATAACTATGAAAACTAACACCATGTCTCCTGATGACATCCCCAAGTGGCAGCATGTACAGGTTAAAAAGAATAGAACCTAAAATTGAACCTTGGGGAACCCCACAACTGATTTCATGGATTCCAGAGGAGCATGTCTCCATACTTACTAAAAACTGTTGATCTGTAAGATATGAGTAAAACCATTTAAGAACAGTACCCGACAGATCCACCAGAGTTCTCAGTCTGTGTAATAAAATCTGGTGATCTACTGTGTCAAAGGCGGCACTAAGATCCAGCAGCACCAGGACAGACAGCTTTTGGTTATCTAGGTTACTCCTGAGATCATTAGCAATCTTTAAAAGGGCCATCTCAGTACTGTGGTTCATCCTAAAACCAAATTGATGTTTTTCTGAAATATTGTGTTTATCTAAATTAATCGCATAACTGCATAAAAACAGCTTTTTGTATAATTTTCCTTAAAAATGGTAAGTTGGATACGGGGAGATAGCTACCAAGAATGCTTGGATCCAAATGACCCCTCTTCAGAAGGGGCCTCACCAGCGCTGTTTTAAAGACAGCAGGAAAAACACCCGTCTGAAGAGAGTAATTCACCATGATCAAAAGCTTAAGGTGATGTGGGAACTGGATCGAAAAGGCAGGTTGTTGGCGTTAGCTGAGAGAAAACTCAGCTAAGCATCTCTGCATGAGTGACATGAGAAGCCAAAACAAAACAAGCGCCCCCAAGTGGTTGACTTCAGAATAAATCTGATGTCCCACCCCCTTTGTGTAAAAGAAAAGGACACTTGTCTCATTAAAAATAAAAACAGTTCAAGGTGGTGCATGCTGAAACATTCGTTTTGCAAAAAGAAAAGAAAAAAAAGTTTACAGATAATTATATATTTGATGCTAAAAAAATACCATGACTGCGTGCAGGTAAGTGGGCGGGACTTTCAGCCAAACATTTCTAGTGTGCGGATTCAGGGTCTAAGAATACAACTTGTTTAAACAGGATATCCTGCTTCACCTCTCAACCTTTTATACACAGTCTATGGTCTGAACACACACTCACACTTCTTCAGTCCAGCTTTCAGTCTCTGTTCTCCAGCATGTTCCAGCCTAAAGAAGAAACAAAGTATGAATTAATCTTTAAAAAACATTGGCAGATTCAGGACCATGTAGATCACCCCAGTTCAAATCATCTCAGCTTGTTACAATGGTTCTGGTCTCTGGTCTGGTCTCACACACTTATAAAACAACTCGAACACTGGAGCATGTTTTCACTGGTGCACCTGATTCTATTTGTGAAGCCTTAAAATGTTCAGATTTGGACTAAATGTTTAAAGAGGCCATTTCACTCAAATTTCAGGACTTTGTGATAATTTCTGAAGTATTAACCTGTAATATGAAACATTTAATATCTGATAAGCGTTAGGAAACACTGATTAACAGACCATTCAATCTGTCTGCATCAAGATTCGTCTGGTTCCGGCTGGTTTCGGGCTGCAACTCATTAATAGTCATTAATCAAATTTGCTGAACTCTGACTGGCTAACAAACCAGCCTATGAGAGCATGGCTTCCTGTTTACTGCCCGCTGTGCATGGCAACAGTGCACCAAGTCTCTTCCTGTTTGATTTGTGTTTATGCTACAGCTTTTAGCTAGCAGCATGCTAGGTGTGGTTTCAACTGCAGGAGCTGATGAAAACTAACGAACAAAGGAGTTGTGATGAAACAGATACAGGCCGTTAGAACTCGGGAGAACTCGGGTTTTATCACCACCTGCATAGTTTGAGAGATAAAAACTGAAAGAGAAGTTGTTGACCTGTTTTCACCCACTATGAAGGTAAGAACACCTGTGGAGCTAAAATATTCAACAGAAACCTCAGAAAAACTGTTTTCAATGGACTGGCCTCTTTAAAGTCCTAACAACAAGATCTCAAAGCTGCTAATTAAAGTACTTTTCTGGTAATAAATCAGCTGTAACTTTCAAAGAGACCAGGGACTCTGGGCCTTTCTGGCTACCAGCAGCTCTAGTCCAGCACATTAACTCATTCAGTGCCACTTTCAGATTTCATATCCCCCTCAGTGCCAGAGATATTTAGCATTTTTACTGATTTTTGAAGGCCCACAGAGTATTTTTCTTTTTTCTCTCAAAAGCAATTATTTAGTAATCTGCAGTACAAAAGATGAACTTTTATGAAAATCCACACGTTTCAGGACTAAAAGCCGAGATAAAAAGCGTTTTGTGTAAGGAGGTTTTTCAAGCAGATCAGTGACTTTGATATAAATATTTCATGTTTCAATGATTCATACAACATCTGAACTATGTTTTACTACTATGAAAGTAAAAAAACAACAGTAAAAAAGTACTTTTGATAGTTAATTTTATGTCTAAAAAGAGTCACTTATAGACAATTTCAACATTTAAATAAAATATAAGAAAAAAAGCAGCAAATTTCTGATTCAGATACTCTGTGTGTGTGTGTGTGTGTGTGCATGTGTGTGTGTGCATGTGTGCGCGACTTAGTTACTTTGTTTCCCCCAACGGCCATTTGTTTTTGTATCAACACTTACTGTGTGTTTTATCCAGCAAATCGTTCTTTATTTTGCTCCCTGCTGCCTTTAGAAGATCCTAACAGGAGATACTAGTTGGATAAATCCACCTCAGCTTCACTAAAATCACCAGAAGAACCTCAACGTCTGGCTGAAGACATCACAAGTACGAAAACCGCGCCACCTTTGACACAATACTCATTCCAAGTAGATCCAGTAGACACACTGGAGGGATTTTATCCATGTAATAAACTCCACCACCTTCTCAATTCCATAAATTCTATACTAGTTTGTAATAACTCTGAACAACGAGATCACTTCCCAGCCGCTTCACAGGCTCTGAATCTGCCGTCCGTATTCACCGTCTGTCTCGTCCTGAGTGACTGGCTCCTCCCCCGCTCCACAAAGCTTATAATATGATAAATAATAGAGATCTCACCCAGAGAAGTGCACCACTGCCCCCTCCTGGATCATATGACTAAATACAGCCTGTAATGAGTTCAAATTCAGCGAGCAGCTGCCCCAGAATGCTTTGCGGATTTAAGCCAATAAAAGCTGTAGAGACGTCAAGACGTCTATGGCACTGAATGAGTTAAAGGACACAGTCTGTATGTTCTTTGTGACTTTAACAAACTGACTGATTTGGACTGAACAGAAGACCAAACAGAAGGTAACCTGAGCGTGTTCAGTTTGGAGAGTGGATCTTCAAGTCTAGCTGATAGTAGCTTCAGTCCTGAATCTCCTGGGTGGTTGTAGCTCAGATCCAGTTCTGTCAGGTAGGATGGGTTGGACCTCAGAGCTGAGGCCAGAGAAGCACAACCTTCCTCTGAGATCATACAGCCTGACAACCTGTTCACAAAAACTCATTCAGATATACACTTACACACTGAAACATGAGACGTTCTAAAGTTCTTCATCAGCTAAGTAAGAGCTGCTTCTCCTCCTCCTATTTGTTGTTGGCCCCTTTCCTTGTCTCGTCTCCAAAAAAAATCAACCCTTTAAGAATTACCTGAGAACTTGGAGTTTACAGTGAGAACTCTGCAGTCCTGCAGCCAGCAGTTGAACTCCCGAGTCCTGCAGGTCATTATTATTCAGGTCTAGTTCTCTCAGACTGCAGGACTCTGAGCTGATAACTGATGAGATCTCCTGACAGCTTTTCTCTGTGAGAGATGTTTGATTCAACCTGGAGAAAAACAAGTTGATTATCTGACACAACTTTTAATGTTAACAGGACTTTAACGGGTCACACTCAGTCGCTGAAGAAACTCTGTGATCCTCATCAAACAAACAGGAACAAAGCTGATGGGAATGTTGCTGAAGACTGACCTGAAACTTTCTAGAACACAATAAGGACTCTTCACAGCAGCGAAGAGCAGCTGGACTCCTAAATCCATCATGTTGTTGCTGCTCAGGTCCAGTTCTCTCACACAACAGAACCAGGAACCAGACAGAAACTCCTGACAGCTTTTCTCTGTGATGCCGGTTTGATATAAACTGAAATACAGAAACATTTAAAATCATTCATTTGTTTATGGTTCATGAATAAGACACAAAACTTAATGTGTAGGATGTTTTTAGAACTTGCTAACACAAGAATTTAAAAAGCTGCAACAACTGAAGAATCGTTTCAGTGTTTGATCTGCAGCTTCGGATTCCCAGACATGGACAAAACAGTTGGTACACTTCTGTTAAAGAAAGAAAAACCCACAATGATCCCTGAAAAAAAACATTAAAAATAAACATTTACTTAAAATCAACAGATGGTCTGATGTTTCCTTAGAATTGTGGTTCAACTGGATAAAAAAACAACTGAATGAATGAATCTGACCTAAATAAAAATGATGGAACCTTTAACTTTAGATTTTGTGGTACTTCTTGACTAGATCCTGCAATCTGTAAGTCCCAGAAAGACTTCTGCACCTGTCCACAGGTGTTCTGACCCACTCCTCATAATCAAACTGAAAGGTTGAAGATTTCCTACTCCAGATGTTTCAGCTACTTCCAAGATGTTTAACATGATTTAGTTCAGGACTGAAGTCCACTTCAGAATAGTCCAGTGTTGGTTTTGATCCATTTTGTGTGGGTTTTGGATCATTAACCTGCTGGAGGTCCAATACCCCCCCCCCCCCCCCCCCCCCCCC
>SSNP01000101.1:1872495-1915622 GCA_006937955.1 Pachypanchax playfairii
GTACGCACATAATGGGTCCTGAAAGTAGCGTACGCCACTTTCAAATCAAAAGTTGGGATTTATAAAAAACGAACTTGACTTGAAAACGTGCACCTGTACTCCAACTCTGACCCGTGCGTACGGACATTTTGTAGACGAGAGGAATCAACGACGCAGTTGGTGAAGTGGTGAACTGCAGTCAGACTGCATGTTACTCCTCTCACACACGTCATTTCACCTCATACCAAATATTAATTATAGATTCACGTTATTATAAACATTCAGAACAACAATTATATCTATATTACAGCTTGTAGTGAGCTGTAGTTCTACTAAAAACTGTTTTTAATACTAAGAGAAATACATCAAATGAATCTCCTCCTCGACAGGAAGTCTTTACTAAAGGAACAAGTGTGTAATGCAGCGTTTGAGGCGACAACAACAAGGTTCATTTAATGTTTTTAATGTATCATTTAAGGCACCAACAGCTGTCATCATATCGTAAAACACACTCTTTATTTATTTTAATTCATTGGTCTCAGAATTAATAGCGCTGATCGTGTCTCTCTGTGTCTGTATCACAGCTTCAGTCAGAACCCGACCACTGCTGGATGCACCGCGGTCACCGGCAGCACTGGTGCTGGGGACGTGTCGCCCTCCTTCTCTGACACAAGACCGTACACCGTCCTGTCAGCTGCACTGACAGTCTGCACTGCAGACGCTGCAACTCGTAGTTTTTTCTTTTATTTGTGACACCGCTGCTGTTTCCACCAAATAAAATGTCTCTCCTATCCTCCACTTCACACACTAACACTTTAACATTCATCTGTGTGAAGTTTATCTTCTTGTTTAGTTGTGATATTTCCCGTCTTCCTCATATGTATAAATATTCATGTCCTGCTTTGCATTGACCTTATATGGCCCGGTTTGGGCGTGTTCAGGGCGGGACATGAGTCAAATTCACGTACGCAAACTTCCAGGTAGAGTGTGATTTATAAAGGGGAAGTTGCTTATAACTGTACGTACGCATGGTTTTATAAATCTGAATGTTTTGGTCGTACGTAGACTTTTAGTAGGGATTCTACACAATGTTTTATAAATGAGACCCCAGGTCTTTATCTGGTCCATTATTCAGGGTGGTGCACACAGTGATACCAGACTACCCAACATCCTGTTAGTTCCTGTAAACAGACTGAAGACACCTGGTGTCTGTTCCAGAAAGCAGGTTATGTGACATAACCAGATAAGTTTGAGGGTAAGTTTGTAGATAACCTGAATTTTCAGTTCCAAAAACAGAGGTATCTTTTAAGGTATGTTAGTAACCATAGCAACTTAATCTCTGAACATAACCTGCTTGGGAGCAGGTGCTGATAGATCATGTGTTGAAGAAGAATCAGTTTTATCACCAAGTTTTATTTGCATAATTCAAGGAATTAGTTTTTTTTAGTAATGCAGTTCACAATGTTCTTGTGTTTCATCTTGACTTGGTACAGAGTTCTTCTGGCTCCAGATAGATTACATCTGATTAAACAAGAAGTAAATATATGTCTAAGTTAATTTACAATATTATTTTACCCTTAACACACTGGTGGGAAAATAAATTTATTTTTTATTTTTTATTCAAAATACCGAAAAACATTTTAGATTAGACATATCATCCAGCACCCCACAACCCAACTTAGGAATAAAGGGGTGGAAAATGAATAATTAAAATGAAATTTTATTAAATAAAAACAATAATAGTTGAGAGTTATATCTGTTAAACTGGTGCCTTTACTCTGTTATATTTTACTAACATTCTCTCTTTTGCTGCTGCAGCTGTTTTAATTTTCATTATAAATATTAGATTGAATTCTTCATAAACAGCATCAAGACTTCCAACTCCCCCCCCCCTTCACTTTCCATTGTGACTCATGAACTCGGTGATCCATTGAGAGGGTCTTTATGTGTTCAGGCTGCGCTCATGAACTCTGGTTAACAAGGACTAGGTTGATTAACCAGATTCTTATCAGGTGTTCTAGAACCAACATACTCAGGTTAAGCAGGTTCTTGGTTGATTAACCCTGAGTTCAGGGTTTACCTAATGGTAAGTTGACCAAGCTTTCTGGAACGGACCCCTGGTAGAATGATGACACACCTGAACATGTTCCTGTAGTCACTTTATCTTCTAGATGTAGAATCATTTTCATCCAGGTCAGTTTCATTAGTTTTTTATTTTAACAAACGATTCTATTAAACCACAATCCATTCCATCGTTATTTCTAAAAACATCCACATTGAACCAAAATGTTCCACAGAAAAGTTAAGATAGAAATAAATAATAAAACACAGGTGTTAAAATCCAGTCCTTTAAGGGCTGCAATCCTGCTAGCTTCAGGTGTTCCTCTGCTTCAGCACACCTGGTTTGGATAAGCAGGTCCTCCGCAGAACCTGACATGATGAGGAGGTAATGAAACAACCAGGTGTGTTGAAGCTGAAAAAACATCTAAAACATTTACCTCTCCTGCTGTAGGGGGTCCCAGAGAGGGGGCGGGTCCCATGGAGGACAGTTTGTTCAGTGACTTTCTGTCTCTCACTGACTCAAAGATCCAGTTTCCAATTTTAAAAGGTGTATCAAACCTGCTGGTGTCTCTGGTGACACATCAGGACAGCTACCCTCCCTCTCTATCACTGAAGTACAACAAAGTGGTTCAGAGAATAAAGTTTACATGATCTGACCCGACCTGAGAATCTCCAGTTTGCAGTGAGGACTCTTCATCCCAGCCAAAAGGATCTTCACTCCAGAATCATGCAGGTTGTTTCTGCTCAGGTCCAAATGTTTCAGATTACAGGACTCCGAGATGAGAAGCGAGGCCAGAGCTCGACAACTTGTCTCCGTCAGATTACAACCGTCCAGCCTGAAGGACACACATGAACTCTGGTTCTGTTCACAACAACGTGACTTGAGTCTGTTCAGCTGACAATTACTGCTTTGAAATGTAACAAAAAAGTTGAAAATTTACGAGCAAATAAAAACTGTAACAATCCAAAATCATGTTCATTTGAAAAAACAGAAATAGAGAAATAAAATATAGTGAGTAATGTGAGCACCTACAGAGCTTTGCTGGAGGCTTTGACCACTGGCAGCAGCCTCTGAAGAGCTTCTTCTGAAGCAGAATATTTCTTCAAGTCAAACACCTCCAGATCTTTATCTGATGACAGTAAGATGAAGACCAGAGCCGACCACTGAGTAGGTGTCAGTGTATCTGTGGACAGACTTCCTGAACTCAGGTACTGTTGGATCTCCTCCACCAGAGAACGATCATTCAGTTCATTCAGACAGTGGAACAGATTGATGCTTTTCTCTACAGACAGATTCTCACTGATCTTCTTCTTGATGTACTGAATTGTCTTCTGATTGGTCTTTGAAGCAGCATCAGTCTTTCTTAGCAGGTCCTTTAGTTTCTTCTGGTTGTCCTGTAGAGAAAGACCCAGGAGGAAGCGGAGGAACAAGTCAAGGTGTCCATTTGGACTCTTCAAAGCCTTGTCAATGGAAACCTTGTGGATCCTCTTTGATGATGTTTTGTTGAAGATCTGCTGAAGGTTTTTCAACGGCCACTGTGGAACAGACATGACATTTTTGTTGCTGTTAATAAATGACACTCTGACATAAACAGCAGCTAGAAACTCCTGAACACTCAGATGGACAAAACTAAAGATCTTGTCTTTGTCTTTCTTTCCACGTTCTTCTTTGAAGATCTCTGTGAAAACTCCTGAGCACACTGAGGCTTCTCTGAAGTCAATGCCACTCTCTCTGAGATCTTTCTCGTAGAAGATCAGTTTACCTTTGTCCAGCTGCTGAAAAGCCAGTTTAGCTAATGACTGAATGTACTGAAGACACTTCTCCGAGTCGTATTTCTCTTTTGTTCGATCAATCTGAAACACCAGGAACTCTGTGTACATCTCAGTCAGGGTCTTGGGTAGTTCTCCTGTTGTTCTGCTTTTCAACACATCTTCCAGAACCGTTGCAGTGATCCAGCAGAAGACCGGGATGTGGCACATGATGTGAAGGCTTTGTGATGTCTTGATGTAGGAGATGATTTTGTTGGCCTGCTCTTCATCTCCAAATCTCTTCCTGAAGTACTCCTCCTTCTGAAGGTCAGTGAACCCTCTGACCTCAGTCACGCTGCTGATGAATTCTCGAGGGATCTGATTGGCTGCTGCTGGTCGTGTGGTGATCCAGATACGAGCAGATCGTAGCAGTTTTCCACTGATCAGCTTCTTCACCAGAACATCTACTGTAGATGACTTTGTTACATCAACAGAACGAACGTCATCAACATGGAGATCCAGATGCAGGCGACTCTCATCCAGTCCATCAAACACAAACACAAGTTTGAATCTGCTCTTTTCATAGTTGCTGTTTCCTGATGACTGCAGGGTTGTAAAGATGAAGTTAAGAGCCTCCTCTCTGATGTCAACACTCTCTGGGATACACTCATGAATGAGCTCTGCCAAACGGAACTTTTCTCCCTTCAGTGGGTTTAACTGACGGAAGGTGAAAGGAAAAAGAAGATGCACGTCTTGATTTGATCTTTTTTCAGCCCAGTCCAACACAAACTTGTGCACAAGGAAGGTTTTTCCAATTCCAGCGATTCCATTAGTCAGCACAGTTTTTATGGGTCGGTATCCTCCAGAACCGTGCTTGAACATGTCTCTGGGTTTCACCGGTTTCTCGGGTTCTGCGGTCTTTAATCCACTCTCAATCTGTCGGACCTCGTGCTGCGTGTTGATGTGTATGTCACATCCTGCTGTGATGTAAAGTTCTGTGTAGATATCAACCAGACGCTGTTGATCTTCTGCCCAGCCTTCTCGTGCACACATAAACTTGTCCTGGAAGTTTGATTGAAGCTTCTGTTGGTAACATGTGATGGAGAGTGGCTCAGGAACCGGAACCATCAACTCTGAGACAAACAGGGAAAACAAAAACAATGACACATTCTTGAGATAACCTTAAAGTATCATGTGTTACTTGAATCATATAAAGATGGTTTATGGTCTTAAAAACATTTTGTTAGTTAACGTTACAATATTTTCATGAAATCCTTCCCAGGGTTCACTAAAGGTCACTGACAGTTTTTAAGTCTGTAATCGAAGGAATTTGGGACACATGGAGTCTGTTGTGTCATCCTAGAAATGTGTAAAGGTAAAAGTTTGACTCATCCATGCTCACATGTGGCTGGTTAGCAATCCCTTAAACATTAATCAGCATTTGGATTTTTAAAAATCTTTGAGGATTTTGGATGACTTTTGGTTCTGGTTCTGGTTCTGTTTTTTTTTACCTGAGCAGTTTAGGAACAAACTGTGTCGTCAGTTATTTACTTTAGATGCATTAATTTATCCTCCAACAAGAAGGTAAAGAACCTGGGTGTTATCTTTGACCAGGACATGTCCTTTAGTTCTCATATAAAGCATGTTACCATGACGACCTACTTCCACCTGCATAATGTTGCTAAAATTAGGAGCATTTTGACCCAAAGAGATGCAGAAACATTAGTTCATGTATTTATTACTGTAATTCTTTATTATCAGGATGTTCTAATAGTTCTGTTAAAGACCTCCAGCTGATCCAAAATACTGCTGCCAGAGTTCTGATGAGAGTTAGAAGGAGAGACCATATTTCTCCTGTTTTAGCATCACTTCATTGGCTCCCTGTAAGGTCTAGAATAAAGATCTAAACAACCAGGATCCATCTGATATTAAAGATCTTATTGTTCCAGATGTTCCTTACAGAACACTCTCAGACTGCAGGTCTGAATGACATGTGGTTGTCTGGGTCTCTTTCCTGTCCGAGGCAGAACTCATCCTGGTTCTGGTTCTGCTGGTTCTTTAGACAGACACATTTTACTATCTGATGTTTAATAACTTACTGAATCTGATTATTTACATTTGATTGATTATTTTTCATTAAGCTGACTTAGAATCTGGACGTGAACTGGACTTGATGTTTCTAAAGTGCCTTGAAATGACTTTTGTTATAAATTGGTGCTTTATAAATAAAACTGAACTGAACTGATGGTCTGATGTCTAATGGTAAAAATGAAGACCACTGGTCTTCTACATAACAATGATTGTTGTCACTCATCTACACAAATGTGGCAAGTGGGGAGTTTTAGCATGAATAAATTAAGGATAAAAGAATTGCAACAACGCCACCCTGGTTCCACTCAGCAATCGCACAAATTGCAGCTTGCAGTTGGAGTCTTCCAACACACCAGCACCTGAGATAACATACAAGAGCTGTCTGCTGGAGGAGTAAGCAGCCGCCCCACAATCATTCCAACGCAAACCACCTGGCTCTTTACTGGGACGGGACCAGACAGAATCTGTCTGTCCCATCACACAAAGAAGATAAGCTAAAATAAACTAATCATCATCAGAAAGTGGAGAACTGATTGTTTTTCAGGATTTCCTTAAAAACAAGAAAATCCATCAGTTCTACCTTCAGTCTCAGAAGAAGGTCCTCTGTTCTGTGCTGCACCATCTGTTGATGGATAGTTAGAGATAATACATGTGACATCATGTGTTGCTCTTCCTGTTACTGACCTTCTGGCTCTGAGCTGCTGGCAGAAAATCTCTGCAGCAGGTCGTTCCTGTCGATCTTCTCTAAAACCGTCCTGGTGACCTCCACAGCTCCATGACGCCTGTAGGTCTGAACCATCAGATCCACAGTGTCCTGCCTGTTTGCTGTCTGCACTCGACTCTTTTTGATGGTTGGCAGGTGGTTCAGAGTGTCGGCCTGCTGCAGGAACCATTTGAACTTCATGAACTCCTCCTCTCCCAAATCTTCCAGTGTTTTCAGGAGGTCCTCTGTTGTCCACATGGCTGCTCGCTGAAGTCAGAGATTCTTTGATTTTTGAACTTTTGTGACTTTAGATCAAATAAAAAACTTATAAATACAGTTCACTGGAGTGTAATAACAAACTCTATCCTGTAAACCAACATGTTGCCTGGGAACAACAACATTTTATCTGTTTTTTGTCACATTTAAAACCAAAACATATTATTTCTGTAGTTTATTGCAGTTTAGTAAAAATAAATAATCACTATTTTAGAGATTTAATTTACATCTGATCTGTAGGTAGGAATTAGTTTAAAACTTACAGGATCGGGATGAATAAAGGTGACTGAACCAGAATCAACCAGCAGGACAGAGAACGAGACAAAACGCCAAGAACAAACAGGAAATCACTACAAAAGAGGAAGTACAGTGGGGCAAAAAAGTATTTAGTCAGCCACCAATTGTGTAAGTTCTCCCACTTAAAAAGATCAGAGAGGCCTGTAATTTTTATCATAGGTATACCTCAACTATGAGAGACAAAATGAGGAAAAAAATCCAGAAAATCACATTGTCTGATTTTTAAAGAATTTATTTGCAAATTATGGTGGAAAATAAGTATTTGGTCACCTACAAACAAGTAAGATTTCTGGCTTTCACAGACCTGTAACTTCTTTAAAAGGCTCCTCGGTCCTCCACTCGTTACCTGTATTAATGGCACCTGTGTGAACTCGTTATCAGTATAAAAGACACCTGTCCACAACCTCAAACAGTCACGCTCCAAACTCCACTATGGCCAAGACCAAAGAGCTGTCAAAGGACACCAGAAACAAAATTGTAGACCTTCACCAGGCTGGGAAGACTGAATCTGCAATAGGTAAGCAGCTTGGTGTGAAGAAATCAACTGTGGGAGCAATTATTAGAAAATGGAAGACATACAAGACCACTGATAATCTCCCTCGATCTGGGGCTCCACGCAAGATCTCACCCCGTGGGGTCAAAATGATCACAAGAACGGTGAACAAAAATCCCAGAACCACACGGAGGGACCTAGTGAATGACCTGCAGAGAGCTGGGACCAAAGTAACAAAGGCTACCATCAGTAACACACTACGCCGCCAGGGACTCAAATCCTGCAGTGCCAGACGTGTCCCCCTGCTGAAGCCAGGACACGTCCAGGCCCGTCTGCGGTTTGCTAGAGAGCATTTGGATGATCCAGAAGAGGATTGGGAGAACATCATATGGTCAGATGAAACCAAAATAGAACTTTTTGGTAGAAACTCAACTTGTCGTGTTTGGAGGGGAAAGAATGCTGAGTTGGATCCAAAGAACACCATACCTACTGTAAAGCATGGGGGTGGAAACATCATGCTTTGGGGCTGTTTTCTGCAAGGGGACCAGGACGACTGATCCGTGTAAAGGAAAGAATGAATGGGGCCATGTATCGTAAGATTTTGAGTGAAAACCTCCTTCCATCAGCAAGGGCATTGAAAATGAGACGTGGCTGGGTCTTTCAGCATGACAATGATCCCAAACACACCGCCCGGGCAACGAAGGAGTGGCTTCGTAAGAAGCATTTCAAGGTCCTGGAGTGGCCTAGCCAGTCTCCAGATCTCAACCCCATAGAAAATCTCTGGAGGGAGTTGAAAGTCCGTGTTGCCCAGCGTCAGCCCCAAAACATCACTGCTCTAGAGGAGATCTGCATGGAGGAATGGGCCAAAATACCAGCAACAGTGTGTGAAAACCTTGTGAAGACTTACAGAAAACGTTTGACCTCTGTCATTGCCAACAAAGGCTATATAACAAAGTATTGAGATTAACTTTTGTTATTGACCAAATACTTATTTTCCACCATAATTTGCAAATAAATTCTTTAAAAATCAGACAATGTGATTTTCTGGATTTTTTTTCCTCATTTTGTCTCTCATAGTTGAGGTATACCTATGATGAAAATTACAGGCCTCTCTGATCTTTTTAAGTGGGAGAACTTACACAATTGGTGGCTGACTAAATACTTTTTTGCCCCACTGTAGACAGCTATTTCTTCAGATGTCATTGAACAATCAAATGGACTTCTTCATTTCTTGAAGATGTTTCACTTCTCAGTCTCTTCACTTTTGATCAGCAGCCGTTTGGATGAAACAAGACGTCCATAAAAACTCTTATGATGTTCATGTCCTGAATGAGTGAGAACATAAACCAACATATACGCTGGATTCCTCAAATAACAATAATAATACCAGAACTGTTAGCTGATAAAACATCAATAAGAAATATGATTAAAACTCTCTATTGATGAAACTTTATCAGAATAACAAAATATTAAAGTCTGTCCAAAAATAACTAAATCTGACTGATAGAAGAAAAACATCCTCAACATTTCTACACAGAAACACGAGATCTGAACTTATTACTCCATCATGTCCAACCCTCCAACACACCATAACAGGCTGATATGATCTCTTGTGATTGGCTGTTTGTTATCTTTATGATCTGACATTAAATCCTCTAAAGTCTGCAGTCTGTAAAGTTTGATAAGGTGAGTCCACCAACACAGTTCAGTGTGGACAGTCGAGTCCAAACCTTTAACTATAAAGTATTTAATGCTTAATCTAACCAACATCCTGCCTTATATGGGCCATGTTGTGGTTCTGATCTGATCCTAATAAATTACACCCAGTCAGATGGTTACAGTGAACACTTAATAATACTTTGTTTTACCTGTAATCCAGAGTGTCCATGACAGGTAAAGCAAGTTAACACAATAAGGAAGGAAACCTAAAGCATGTGGGGTAAAGTTCAGCTCTGGGCAACTGGACTCAAAAAAACAAGTTTTCAGTCTTTTTTTTTCATTCTACTGTATTTTAGTGTGATATCTGTACTGCTTCAGTATTCTGCAGAAAAGTTTTAAGTTAGTGTAAAAGTAAAAATATTACCAATTAGGTTCCGTCAGTGGAAACTCATCTTCACACGGCTGACAGGAGCATCACACTCCTCCCATCCCGGCTGGTACATGTACACTTCTGCCCTCTGGGGGGCGCTAAAGACCCCAAAAATAAAAGAGGGCTCTTTACTAAGGAACAACTACATATGCAAACATTTCAGTAACTGTTCAGATACATTCTAATATTTTGTTAAATTACTGAAGATTTCACATTTTTATTTTTCACAGTTTCTTTTTTAGCAAAGTTTAAATTGTGTGTTAAAATACCAACAAAACAACTTCAAGTGTGACACAAATCAAGGAGATGCTCCGTTCCCTCTGCTATTCTGTAAAGGCCTGAACCCCCTCAGCCAGATCCCACAACAGCTACAGGTACCGGTTCCAACGTGGAGCCATCACCAGACACCTCCTCTACATGGATCACATCAAGCTGTCTGCTGTAAGAGACGTCGACTCACTGATCCACCTCGCCAGGATTCACAACAAAGACGTTGGAATGTCATTCAAACTGGATAAATGTGGTCACATGATAACCAAGAGGGGTAGTTTGTCACGACTGAAGAGGCTGAACTACCTGAACATGTGTCACCTACAAATACCTTGGAATCCCACAGGCACACGGCAACCACGATGAGGCCGCAAGTCAGCCACAACTAAATACCTACAGAGAGTAAGATGGGTTCTAAAGAATCAGCTCAATGGTAAGAACAAAGTCCAAGTCATCAACACATGTCCTGCTAGTCATCACTAAAGTCCATCTGGTGTAATAACCTGGACCAAGGCGGAGACAGAAGACACTGATATCAAGACAAGAAAGCTCCTGGTCCACACAGAGCTCCTGGTTTACACAGAGCTCCTGGTCCTGGTCCACACAGAGCTCCTGGTTTACACAGAGCTCCTGGTCCACACAGAGCTCCTGGTTTACACAGAACTCCTGGTCCACACAGAACTCCTGGTCCACACAGAGCTCCTGGTTTACACAGAACTCCTGGTCCACACAGAGCTCCTGGTTTACACAGAACTCCTGGTCCACACAGAACTCCTGGTCCACACAGAGCTCCTGATCCACACAGAACTCCTGGTCCACACAGAGCTCCTGGTTTACACAGAGCTCCTGGTTTACACAGAACTCCTGGTCCACACAGAGCTCCTGGTCCACACAGAGCTCCTGGTCCACACAGAGCTCCTGGTCAAGTTTCTGGTGCACACAAGCTTCTGGTAGACCTCCTGGTGCACACCCGACTAGGAGCTCGACCAGGTCTTCTCTGTAACTTTGACAGCTTCGGGGAAATTATTTCCTACTAACAACATTTACAGTGAGAGTAGAAAGTTGAGCGCAGCGGCTGAAAAGCAGAAAATACCTGGAGAAATCACAAGGAAGCGAAACTACGCTGGTTCACCAAACTACCTGTTTTACCTGGAAGTTGGTGGAGGCGCAAGCAAGCAGGCAGTCACGGCGCGGTGCATGCTGGGAGAAACTCAGGAAGGATAGCAGGGGAAGAGACAGCCGGCTGAACCTCACCTTCAGCTCCAGCCGTCCCACACGGTCCGGTTGGCCGAACCCGACCACCCGTGGACAAGCTTATTTACACGAGTCATGTGCTTCCACGGCGGGCGTGTCACGGTGAGTTTCCGCTGATTCTCCGGGTCAAACGGAGCTAACACGGAAACTAACCCCGGGAAGGTCTTGTTGTTGTTAGCTTCTGTCCATTAACATCTGCTGCTTTAATGCACCGGAAACATCAAACTAACGTATAGTATTTCTTTACAACGTTATAACCGGTTCAGTTCCGGTAATTCTTCATGTTTCTCGGTCAGTTTTCCTCTCAGCCCACAGGCTAGTTACGCTAAGCTAGCTGAGCCAGGTGTTCCGGCCTGTAGCTCATGGAGCAGCTAATGCTGGATCTTTATCTGGACCCGAACCTCTGTTTAGGTTCGTCAGTCTGCTGATCCGTTAGCTTCAGGTTAGACTGAGTGTGTACGTTGGAGGAACAGCCAGGTGAGTTCGTACTGTGCTGCTGTCACTCAGAACCTGAGAATCACCTGAGTTTCATGCTGAGTCCGGACCCGGACCCGGACCTCGGGAGCGCAGGAGTTAAACAAGTCAGGCATTCTTCCTGCTTTGTTGACCAGTTCTTCTGGTTTTTATACCAGTTCAGCCACATGTCTATGAGTTCAGCACGAGCTGCGTACCTGCACACAGGTGATCTGACCCCTCCCAGTGAGTTAACATCGTGTTTGTAACAGTCAGATTCAGCTTCTTGAAGGAGCTTCAGGATTCTGTCTCGTTTCCTGTCGATCAGCTGCAGCAGCTGTTAACGTCTGACACAAACATTTATGTTCTGCAGAAACAAAATCACAAACTCGTTTCCTTTTTTACTCGGCAAGAAAAAATAATAATTACAGTTTATTAAAGATCTCAGCAGTCCAGACAAACTTCCTCCTTTCCTCCCTTCTTTCATTTCTACCTGCTTTTCTTCAGTTTATATTCACAGATGTTTGTTTCCAGCGTCCGATCGTTCCTGTGTCCTGTCTCATCTGTCCACTTTTCATGGAAACGTTCCAGATACATAATTGATTGACAGCTCGTTGAGCCTATAGGAGCTTCCATGACGTGTTCTCACAGAGTCCAGTGGTTCTTTTTTTTGTCTGCTGTTCTCTCATTCAGAACAGAACTGGGTTAGACTTCAAGTTCCGGTCCGATTGTGTTTTCTAACCTGAAGCTTCGGGTTCCGTCATCTACATGCAGCCGTTCACACAAACCATTCAGTGAGTTTTCAGTCCAGGAACATCTAGAGACATTATGTTTGAGCTGTCAGAGGAATCTAGAACCAAACAGTCCAGGTGGTTCTGATGGTTCCAGAAACAGCTCAGCACCTGTAAAGGTCCGTTTACATCTGAGTGAACATGAGATCAGAGCCAATCAGATAACTGAATCTGACCATTAGACATCAGCGGTTTGAAGGTCAACCTTCATGAGTAAATCAGCATGTCTCTTGTGGCCAGAACAGAATAGAGTGCAACTCGGTTCTGTTCTGGTACGGTGGGTTCATTCTGGATCAGAGTTCTGAACTTTCAGCTTCATTACTGTCAGTCTGTCGCCTCTCAGCTTCAGTTTCTGATCACTTCCTGTTTCTCTCTTTCAGGTGTAGCCCAAACGACTTGGTGACCACTCAAGAATCATGGAGCCCGATGTCATACGCATATACTCGTCCTCGCCGCCACCGATGGAGGACGGTGCAGAGGAAGAGGAAGATGAGTTTGGTGATTTTGGTACCTTCTCTGGTGTCCCAAACAGCATCAGCTTCTCAGAATTTGACACACCGACTACTTTCAACCAGACCCAAGCTTTAAACGCTACCTCTCCCCCCGAGCTTCTCAGCAATAGGGGGGTCGGCCACGCCCCCTCAAATGGCACCTGCAGCCAGAGCAACGACCTGTCGAAGGCCAATGGCGTCGGGCCGATTATCCCCTTGGACAGCAGTCCATCAGAAAGAACTGAATCAAAGAAACCGGTCTCCTGCTCACGGGACTCCTGTGTGCCTGCTAGCAGCGAGCCCACAGAGTGTAACGGTGGGAACACGGAGATGCTGACAAATGGGTTCGTAACCTTTGACCTTCAAGGAAGCCTGTCTTCACAGAATTCTGTCCTCTCTCATATAAAAGGAATGTCGACTGAGGACACGGACAGTGTCCCCGTTGGCAGCCCAGTAGAGGATTTTTCAGACTTTACGGCTTTTTCCAACTCTGAAGGACATCTGAACCAGATGGTGGACGAGGACAGTCTCACGGACGGTCCCTGCCTGCCGGAGGCTGCTGTCTATGATCAGGGCAGTAATAACGAGCAGGGACCTGAGGACACGGTCAGGGACAGAACTGGTGTCGAGACATTGGAAGGTTCCTGTAACACAGATGCCGATTCACTACAGAAGGATGTAGTTCCTACACCGGAGGACTCAGAGACTGTTTGTTCTACAGATGGTCAAACTCTGAAAGTGATGGGTGGTGAAAACCAACTCTCACCTGACGCCGCTGCAGACAGCGAGGTGCTGCAGACAGATGAGAAAGGCTCAGAGACAGAAACAGAGACTGAGACATCGTTTGGCCGTCCACTGTCAACTGAAGCCCTGGAGGAGTACGGCGATGTGAGCACCACGGGATCGGTGCCGTCTCCGCCCCTCCAGGGGGACACGGCAACCCCCACAGAGGATGATGAGGACTTTGGTGACTTTGGCGATGTTGGTGTGTCTGGCGGTCAGGGCTTTGCAGATTTTGAGCAGTTGGAGGTCCAGCAGGATCAGAGCACATCTCAAGGTTCTGCTGCTGCACAGGAAGCTGCGGACCCAGAGCAGGATGACGACTTTGGTGACTTCAACTCTCCCAGATTCCACACCGGTGAAAATGAGGAAGAGGAGCGTGGCGAGTTCCCAAACTTCCCTGCCAGCAACAGTTTTGGTAATTTCAGCTCAGCTGTAGGCAGTGAGGAGGATTCTGGGTGGAGTGCCTTCGGGGAGCAGCAGGAGTCGGAGGGAGAGTCCTGGGCGACGTTCAGCGCAGAGCCGAGCAGCGCTCCTCCTCCAGAGGACAGAGAGGAAGAGTGGCATGAAGGTGTAACTCCCACAGTCAACGAGGAAACAGGCAGGACAGACACACAGAAGGTAAGAACAGAGAACGTCTTCCAATATGAGCTGTAAACACTCTCACCTGTTCTAACAAGCCATTACCAACCTGGTAAAGCAGGTAAACAGGAGTTTCAGGGTTATTTACAGGTATGAAAGATGTTAAACAACATAGACCAATATTGAATGTCTAGGTGTCTCAGAGAACATCACTCAGGTGTGTTAAAGGAAAGCTTTCAAAGTAAATAAGATTAATAATATGGAAGATGTGGATGTTTCTCCACAGGAAGTCTGTTAGGTCCTTGAAGGACAGTAAGACATGGGGAATGGACAATATTGCTGTAGAGCACTTAAAGACTCTTCCCTCTGCCAACCATCTGTTTTACCTGACTCCAGTTTAAAACCTACAAGTAGTAGAGATAACTAATTAGTTAATGTGAAGAAGTTAACCAACCAGCTGCTGATCAGTGAACTTCTCAGCAGACAGATAAACACACGCATCTCAGAAGTTCCCACTTCGGGTCAGCTGGACTGGATCTCATGGTTCTGCACTTTGTTCTTCATGTTTGTGTGTGATTCTTCCAATTCTTAAACAACGAAACAGTCTTTAGAAGTTATAAAATAACACCTCAATGTTATTATTGAACATATGTTGGACGTAAATGAGAAAATAAATCACTAGATGAGGCCTCAGCCAATCAGAACGCTGGATTTCTCCCTCACTGCAGAGCAGAAAGTGGTCAGTTAACTCATTAGCTGCAGCTGTTATCTGAACAGAAAAGACCTTCACTGCAGCATATTTTACTGTTTTTGAAGAGCCACAGAATATTGTGCTTTATCACTATACAAACATCTAAACTATCAAAACAATGAGTACATTCTCTATTTCCATCAGGAAAAAACAGCTTGTTTCTAGCGTTTACCGTTCTTTAACAATCTGCTGTAGAAAAGAGGTGATTTCAACAAAAACTCCTTTTTCTGACAGAAAAACAGAGAAAACGAGCTTTTTGTGAAATGAGACACGTCATGTAGAAAAGTGTCTTTGACACTAATAAACAGTGTTTTATTGACACTTCCTGGTTGATCCAGACGGAACCGCTCATCTGACGCATCTGGGTCAGCTGCACTAGAATCACATGACTCTGACCCGTCTGTTAAAATGGATTTCTCTCTGGTTGGGATGAAATATGTGCTGTGAGCTCAGCAGCCCGTGTTGATTCTTTCTATCCAAACTTTGGGACCGTGACACAGACTTTGATGAAGTGTGAGCTGCACACGTTTTTCTGCTTTGCGTCCCGCATTACGCATCACATTACACATAACGGCTGGCTTCCCAAAACTCGCTCCTCTTTTATGGATTATTATTATGATCACATGAAGTTTCACCACCGCACACAGGTAAGAACAACTTGTACGTCCTTTAGAGGTGTGATATTTACTCTCATGGTGCACGCGGTCGTTGTCTCACCCCTCCTGTTAAAAGACGCAATTGACGATTTTAGTTGTCAGTGGCGGTGAACGGTTGTATTTGAAAAGACGACTAAAGTCGTTAGTGGCGGTGAATGAGTTAATA
This sequence comes from Pachypanchax playfairii, assembly GCA_006937955.1. Classification (NCBI taxonomy): domain Eukaryota; kingdom Metazoa; phylum Chordata; class Actinopteri; order Cyprinodontiformes; family Aplocheilidae; genus Pachypanchax; species Pachypanchax playfairii. The sequence goes on from SSNP01000101.1 coordinate 1,888,428, forward strand.
TCGAAGCGTACTGGATGATTCCAATAGAATTACTAATGGGATGTGGTTTTTGGCTAGTTGCGTCACCATGGTAACCCAGCTCAGCCACAGATCCCTGAGCTGGACATCTTGATACCTGCAGCTGCACCTTTGTATTCAGGCCACATTCACATCTGTGGAACAATAATAAATAAATGTATAGAGTCCCGTCCAGAGGTGGATCAACATCTGCCTCCATTAACCAATCAGATCACAGCTCAAATCACCTGATTTTTCCAAATTCAGTTTGAGCTCCAGTTTTCTGCAGTAAAAACAGGAAACAGGATGCAGTTGGAGTCAGATGGATGGAAACAGGTGTGGTTTAGAAGCACAACTGCATGATGGGAGAAAAAGACTGATTCTTAAATTGTGTCCCATTTCCTTTGTCCTTTGTAACGTCTCCAACACCAACATCCATTTGTTCACAAGGAGGAAATCCTGTTGTGGTTCTCTTCTGTCATGTCCTGTCTTGCCCCGCCCCCTTCCTGTCCCTGTCCTGAGCTGAAGGAAATTCCTGTCAGTTGAAGCGAGTCTGCTCTGCAGAACCTGCAGCTGGAACAGACTCAGTGATGAAACTTCTTCTCTGTTCATTTGATCTGACGTTCTGTGGAAATCGGACCCGCTCAGGCTGACGGGAACTTTCAGAACATGAAGTTGACTGTTGAAGGGGAGTTTGTGTTGTGGTCCAGCAGATGTCTCTCTCAGGAGACAAACAGCTGTGAGCCTCTCTGGTGTCATGTGATTGTTTATATAACACACGTATAGAGTTCTGTTGGACCTTATTCAAACTTCAAACTTTATTTATTTATAGAGAACTTTTCATGCACAAAGAGAAACGCAAAGTGCTTGACAACTTAAAATGACCCCATATAACCCACATTCCACCTTCCCCACACATAAAAACAATAATGACAGTTATACTGGAGGACAGACTTCTAGTCTCCTCACCGTCTGCTGGAGGACAGACTTCTCTCCTCACCGTCTGCTGGAGGACAGACTTCTAGTCTCCTCACCGTCTGCTGGAGGACAGACTTCTCTCCTCACCGTCTGCTGGAGGACAGACTTCTCGTCTCCTCACCGTCTGCTGGAGGACAGACTTCTCGTCTCCTCACCGTCTGCTGGAGGACAGACTTCTAGTCTCCTCACCATCTGCTGGAGGACAGACTTCTAGTCTCCTCACCGTCTGCTGGAGGACAGACTTCTCGTCTCCTCACCGTCTGCTGGAGGACAGACTTCTAGTCTCCTCACAGTCTGCTGGAGGACAGACTTCTAGTCTCCTCACCGTCTGCTGGAGGACAGACTTCTCGTCTCCTCACCGTCTGCTGGAGGACAGACTTCTCGTCTCCTTACCGTCTGCTGGAGGACAGACTTCTCTCCTCACCGTCTGCTGGAGGACAGACTTCTCGTCTCCTTACCGTCTGCTGGAGGACAGACTTCTCTCCTCACCGTCTGCTGGAGGACTTGAACTTTATCTCTGGTCATATTTACTGCTGGAGACTGAAGGACACCTCAGAATCACTCCAGGAGACATACGTGTCACGTTCTGTCTTCATGAACCTTCACTGATTGGTTCAGCGGGTCCGTTTGCATCTCACCGTTTAACGTGTAAACTACATCCATCCTCTCCTCTCGCATCATCAGCACACGTCACATTCATTTAAATGTCCAACTACTTTTATTACTAACAAACATTCAGGAGGTTCAGCTCATTACAAAGAAAGCAGGATGGGTTCAGCAGAACCCGGTCCTGTTCTGTAGAACTGTGTTCACCCTCATTACTGTCCACGTCTGGTTATTAGAACCATCACTGAGCTGCTGCTGTGATCTCTGCAGGTGGAGCTGTCCAGTCGTCTACAGAAGCTGTTTCACACCAGCTTTCCTCCAACCCTCGTCCAGAACCAGCTGCAGGAGCACCAGGACCAGGTAGAATCCCTGAAGTCCATCCTGGAGCCAGGACCCGAAGAAGAGGAGAGTTGGTGAGTTCTGAGGAAAGATGAAGATTCAGTGAGTCACACTAATGATGGACTTACCTGAACTTGGTCTTGAACTTTAAGCCACCTTCACCTGAGTTTTCACAGGTTTCTGATCTGAGACCCGTTGAACCGGTTCACAGTTTCTCTGAGCGGTATGAAACTCCGCCTCCTGTTTCCACAGATAACAGTTAAACACAAAACAGTGAAAAATCGTGATCGTACAGCTTTTAGTTGCAGCTGCAGTAACTCTGCAGCCGCCACGGAGCGGCCGTAGTCTATCAGGAAGGAGGTCGTCGTCCAATCAGGCGGCCGTAGTCTATCAGGAAGGAGGTCGTCGTCCAATCAGGCGGCCGTAGTCTATCAGGAAGGAGGTCGTCGTCCAATCAGGAGGCCGGGTTTGATCCTGAGTCCCGGCAGAGGCTACATGTCGAAGATACTGAACCCTGGGCGCCGTACAACATGGCCGCCCTCTGGGCTTCACCTCACGGTGAGGACGTCTCAGAGCCAAATGTGCCAATAAGGACTAATAAATATTATTATTATTAAATCAATTAAATTCTTTCTAAAGTTCTAATAATGATATTTAAATATCAGAATTCATGTTCCAGATGTTTGTAGGACGTGTGCAGACAGTTCTGAGTTGTTTCTGTCTGATGGTGAAACTCTCACCTGCAGTTCTACAGAGCACACAGGCAGGACGATGTCCTGTCCTTAGTCCACCTGTCCCCGGGCTGGTGTGGAGCATCTGACTGAGTCTGTGAGCTGATCCAGTCCTTCCTTATTACTGTTGAACCTGTCTGCTTCTCTGTTTCTATTGGTTGTTGCAGGTCAGCGAGTGGCGGTGTGTGGTCACGGCTTCAGGACGTCCATGACGCCGTGGGTCTCAGGTACCAGTGGGGGGGCTCACACTGCAACAAAGCACTCCTCTGCTGCCTGGGCATCGACACGCGTAACATCGTAAGTCTCACCGGATTAACAGTCCTGCATCGTCTTTTCTCTTGCAGTGCATTATGGGATACTTTGTCCACTTTGTCTCCGTTCCTTCTACAGAGACAGCTGGACGTCTTTCCTATAAACTAGCTCACATGCTGCAGCTTAAAGGCTGAAACTCTGCACCTATCATTCACCCTCGTCCTCAGGTGTCCAACAGTTAGTCCTCAGGTGTCCAACAGTTAATCCTCAGGTGTCCAACAGTTAGTCCTCAGGTGTCCAACAGTTAATCCTCGTCCTCCTCAGGTGTCCAACAGTTAATCCTCGTCCTCCTCAGGTGTCCAACAGTTAGTCCTCAGGTGTCCAACAGTTAATCCTCGTCCTCCTCAGGTGTCCAACAGTTAGTCCTCGTCCTCCTCAGGTGTCCAACAGTTAGTCCTCGTCCTCCTCAGGTGTCCAACAGTTAGTCCTCGTCCTCCTCAGGTGTCCAACAGTTAGTCCTCAGGTGTCCAACAGTTAGTCCTCAGGTGTCCAACAGTTAGTCCTCAGGTGTCCAACAGTTAGTCCTCAGGTGTCCAACAGTTAGTCCTCAGGTGTCCAACAGTTAATCCTCGTCCTCCTCAGGTGTCCAACAGTTAGTCCTCAGGTGTCCAACAGTTAGTCCTCAGGTGTCCAACAGTTAGTCCTCGGTGTCCAACAGTTAGTCCTCAGGTGTCCAACAGTTAGTCCTCGTCCTCAGGTGTCCAACAGTTAGTCCTCGTCCTCCTCAGGTGTCCAACAGTTAGTCCTCAGGTGTCCAACAGTTAGTCCTCGTGCTCCTCAGGTGTCCAACAGTTAGTCCTCTTCCTCAGGTGTCCAACAGTTAGTCCTCAGGTGTCCAACAGTTAGTCCTCGTCCTCAGGTGTCCAACAGTTAGTCCTCGTCCTCCTCAGGTGTCCAACAGTTAGTCCTCGTGCTCCTCAGGTGTCCAACAGTTCGTCCTCGTCCTCCTCAGGTGTCCAACAGTTAGTCCTCAGGTGTCCAACAGTTAGTCCTCAGGTGTCCAACAGTTAGTCCTCAGGTGTCCAACAGTTAATCCTCGTCCTCCTCAGGTGTCTAACAGTTAGTCCTCGTCCTCCTCAGGTGTCCAACAGTTAGTCCTCGTCCTCCTCAGGTGTCCAACAGTTAGTCCTCGTCCTCAGGTGTCCAACAGTTAGTCCTCAGGTGTCCAACAGTTAGTCCTCGTCCTCAGGTGTCCAACAGTTAGTCCTCGTCCTCCTCAGGTGTCCAACAGTTAGTCCTCATCCTCCTCAGGTGTCCAACAGTTAGTCCTCGTCCTCAGGTGTCCAACAGTTAGTCCTCGTCCTCCTCAGGTGTCCAACAGTTAGTCCTCAGGTGTCCAACAGTTAGTCCTCGTGCTCCTCAGGTGTCCAACAGTTAGTCCTCGTCCTCCTCAGGTGTCCAACAGTTAGTCCTCGTCCTCCTCAGGTGTCCAACAGTTAGTCATCATCCTCAGGTGTCCAACAGTTAGTCCTCGTCCTCCTCAGGTGTCCAACAGTTAGTCCTCAGGTGTCCAACAGTTAGTCCTCGTCCTCCTCAGGTGTCCAACAGTTAGTCCTCGTCCTCCTCAGGTGTCCAACAGTTAGTCCTCGTCCTCCTCAGGTGTCCAACAGTTAGTCCTCGTCCTCCTCAGGTGTCCAACAGTTAGTCCTCGTCCTCCTCAGGTGTCCAACAGTTAGTCCTCGTCCTCCTCAGGTGTCCAACAGTTAGTCCTCGTCCTCCTCAGGTGTCCAACAGTTAGTCCTCGTCCTCCTCAGGTGTCCAACAGTTAGTCCTCGTGCTCCTCAGGTGTCCAACAGTTAGTCCTCGTCCTCCTCAGGTGTCCAACAGTTAGTCCTCCTCAGGTGTCCAACAGTTAGTCCTCAGGTGTCCAACAGTTAATCCTCGTCCTCCTCAGGTGTCCAACAGTTAATCCTCGTCCTCAGGTGTCCAACAGTTAGTCCTCGTCCTCCTCAGGTGTCTAACAGTTAATCCTCGTCCTCCTCAGGTGTCCAACAGTTAGTCCTCGTGCTCCTCCGGTGTCCTCGTCCTCCTCAGGTGTCCAACAGTTAGTCCTCAGGTGTCCAACAGTTAGTCCTCGTCCTCCTCAGGTGTCCAACAGTTAGTCCTCGTCCTCCTCAGGTGTCCAACAGTTAGTCCTCGTCCTCAGGTGTCCAACAGTTAGTCCTCGTCCTCAGGTGTCCAACAGTTAGTCCTCGTCCTCCTCAGGTGTCCAACAGTTAGTCCTCGTGCTCCTCAGGTGTCCAACAGTTAGTCCTTGTCATCCTCAGGTGTCCAACAGTTAGTCCTTGTCATCCTCAGGTGTCCAACAGTTAGTCCTCGTCCTCAGGTGTCCAACAGTTAGTCCTCGTCCTCAGGTGTCTAACAGTTAATCCTCGTCCTCCTCAGGTGTCCAACAGTTAGTCCTCGTCCTCCTCAGGTGTCCAACAGTTAGTCCTCGTGCTCCTCAGGTGTCCAACAGTTAGTCCTCAGGTGTCCAACAGTTAGTCCTCGTCCTCCTCAGGTGTCCAACAGTTAGTCCTCGTCCTCCTCAGGTGTCCAACAGTTAGTCCTCGTCCTCAGGTGTCCAACAGTTAGTCCTCGTCCTCAGGTGTCCAACAGTTCGTCCTCGTGCTCCTCAGGTGTCCAACAGTTAGTCCTCGTCCTCCTCAGGTGTCCAACAGTTAGTCCTCGTCCTCCTCAGGTGTCCAACAGTTAGTCCTCGTCCTCCCCAGGTGTCCAACAGTTAGTCCTCGTCCTCAGGTGTCCAACAGTTAGTCATCGTCCTCAGGTGTCCAACAGTTAATCCTCAGGTGTCCAACAGTTAATCCTCGTCCTCCTCAGGTGTCCAACAGTTAGTCCTCAGGTGTCCAACAGTTAGTCCTCGTCCTCCTCAGGTGACCAACAGTTAGTCCTCAGGTGTCCAACAGTTAGTCCTCAGGTGTCCAACAGTTAGTCCTCGTGCTCCTCAGGTGTCCAACAGTTAGTCCTCGTGCTCAGGTGTCCAACAGTTAGTCCTCGTCCTCAGGTGTCTAACAGTTAATCCTCGTCCTCCTCAGGTGTCCAACAGTTAGTCCTCGTCCTCCTCAGGTGTCCAACAGTTAGTCCTCGTCCTCAGGTGTCCAACAGTTAGTCCTCAGGTGTCCAACAGTTAGTCCTCATCCTCAGGTGTCCAACAGTTAGTCATCGTCCTCAGGTGTCCAACAGTTAGTCCTCGTCCTCCTCAGGTGTCCAACAGTTAGTCCTCGTCCTCCTCAGGTGTCCACCAGTTAGTCCTCGTCCTCAGGTGTCCAACAGTTAGTCCTCGTCCTCAGGAGTCCAACAGTTAGTCCTCGTGCTCCTCAGGTGTCCAACAGTTAGTCCTCGTCCTCCTCCGGTGTCCAACAGTTAGTCCTCGTCCTCCTCAGGTGTCCAACAGTTAGTCCTCGTGCTCCTCAGGTGTCCAACAGTTAGTCCTCAGGTGTCCAACAGTTAGTCCTCAGGTGTCCAACAGTTAGTCCTCATCCTCAGGTGTCCAACAGTTAGTCATCGTCCTCAGGTGTCCAACAGTTAGTCCTCGTGCTCCTCAGGTGTCCAACAGTTAGTCCTCGTCCTCCTCAGGTGTCCAACAGTTAGTCCTCGTCCTCCTCAGGTGTCCAACAGTTAGTCCTCAGGTGTCTAACAGTTAATCCTCGTCCTCCTCAGGTGTCCAACAGTTAGTCCTCGTCCTCCTCAGGTGTCCAACAGTTAGTCCTCGTCCTCTGGTGTCCAACAGTTAGTCCTCGTCCTCCTCAGGGTCCAACAGTTAGTCCTCGTCCTCCTCAGGTGTCCAACAGTTAGTCCTCAGGTGTCCAACAGTTAGTCCTCGTCCTCCTCAGGTGTCCAACAGTTAGTCCTCGTCCTCAGGTGTCCAACAGTTAGTCCTCGTCCTCCTCAGGTGTCCAACAGTTAGTCCTCAGGTGTCCAACAGTTAGTCCTCGTCCTCAGGTGTCTAACAGTTAATCCTCGTCCTCCTCAGGTGTCCAACAGTTAGTCCTCGTCCTCCTCAGGTGTCCAACAGTTAGTCCTCGTCCTCCTCAGGTGTCCAACAGTTAGTCCTCAGGTGTCCAACAGTTAATCCTCGTCCTCCTCAGGTGTCCAACAGTTAATCCTCGTCCTCCTCAGGTGTCCAACAGTTAGTCCTCGTCCTCAGGTGTCCAACAGTTAGTCATCGTCCTCAGGTGTCCAACAGTTAGTCCTCGTCCTCCTCAGGTGTCCAACAGTTAGTCCTCAGGTGTCCAACAGTTAGTCCTCAGGTGTCCAACAGTTAGTCCTCAGGTGTCCAACAGTTAATCCTCGTCCTCCTCAGGTGTCCAACAGTTATTCCTCGTCCTCAGGTGTCCAACAGTTAGTCCTCAGGTGTCCAACAGTTAGTCCTCGTCCTCAGGTGTCCAACAGTTAGTCCTCGTCCTCAGGTGTCTAACAGTTAATCCTCGTCCTCCTCAGGTGTCCAACAGTTAGTCCTCGTCCTCCTCAGGTGTCCAACAGTTAGTCCTCGTCCTCAGGTGTCCAACAGTTAGTCCTCAGGTGTCCAACAGTTAGTCCTCATCCTCAGGTGTCCAACAGTTAGTCATCGTCCTCAGGTGTCCAACAGTTAGTCCTCAGGTGTCCAACAGTTAGTCCTCGTGCTCCTCAGGTGTCCAACAGTTAGTCCTCGTGCTCCTCAGGTGTCCAACAGTTAGTCCTCGTCCTCCTCAGGTGTCCAACAGTTAATCCTCGTCCTCCTCAGGTGTCCAACAGTTAGTCCTCGTCCTCAGGTGTCCAACAGTTAGTCCTCGTCCTCAGGTGTCCAACAGTTAGTCCTTGTCATCCTCAGGTGTCCAACAGTTAGTCCTCGTCCTCCTCAGGTGTCCAACAGTTAGTCCTCGTGCTCCTCAGGTGTCCAACAGTTAATCCTCGTCCTCCTCAGGTGTCCAACAGTTAGTCCTCAGGTGTCCAACAGTTAGTCCTCAGGTGTCCAACAGTTAATCCTCGTCCTCCTCAGGTGTCCAACAGTTAGTCCTCAGGTGTCCAACAGTTAATCCTCGTCCTCCTCAGGTGTCCAACAGTTAATCCTCGTCCTCCTCAGGTGTCCAACAGTTAGTCCTCGTCCTCAGGTGTCCAACAGTTAGTCATCGTCCTCAGGTGTCCAACAGTTAATCCTCAGGTGTCCAACAGTTAATCCTCGTCCTCCTCAGGTGTCCAACAGTTAGTCCTCGTCCTCAGGTGTCCAACAGTTAGTCCTCGTCCTCAGGTGTCCAACAGTTAGTCCTCGTCCTCAGGTGTCCAACAGTTAGTCCTCTCCTCAGGTGTCCAACAGTTAGTCCTCAGGTGTCCAACAGTTAGTCCTCGTGCTCCTCAGGTGTCCAACAGTTAGTCCTCGTGCTCCTCAGGTGTCCAACAGTTAGTCCTCAGGTGTCCAACAGTTAGTCCTCGTCCTCCTCAGGTGTCTAACAGTTAATCCTCGTCCTCCTCAGGTGTCCAACAGTTAGTCCTCGTCCTCCCCAGGTGTCCAACAGTTAGTCCTCGTCCTCAGGTGTCCAACAGTTAGTCCTTGTCATCCTCAGGTGTCCAACAGTTAGTCCTCGTGCTCCTCAGGTGTCCAACAGTTAGTCCTCGTCCTCCTCAGGTGTCCAACAGTTAGTCCTCAGGTGTCCAACAGTTAGTCCTCATCCTCAGGTGTCCAACAGTTAGTCATCGTCCTCAGGTGTCCAACAGTTAGTCCTCGTCCTCCTCAGGTGTCCAACAGGTAGTCCTCGTCCTCCTCAGGTGTCCAACAGTTAGTCCTCGTCCTCCTCAGGTGTCCAACAGTTAGTCCTCGTCCTCAGGTGTCCAACAGTTAGTCCTCAGGTGTCCAACAGTTAGTCCTCGTCCTCAGGTGTCCAACAGTTAGTCCTTGTCCTCCTCAGGTGTCCAACAGTTAGTCCTCGTGCTCCTCAGGTGTCCAACAGTTAGTCCTCGTGCTCCTCAGGTGTCCAACAGTTAGTCCTCAGGCGTCCAACAGTTAGTCCTCAGGTGTCCAACAGTTAATCCTCAGGTGTCCAACAGTTAGTCCTCAGGTGTCCAACAGTTAGTCCTCAGGTGTCCAACAGTTAATCCTCAGGTGTCCAACAGTTAGTCCTCAGGTGTCCAACAGTTAGTCCTCAGGTGTCCAACAGTTAGTCCTCAGGTGTCCAACAGTTAGTCCTCAGGTGTCCAACAGTTAGTCCTTGTCATCCTCAGGTGTCCAACAGTTAGTCCTCGTCCTCCTCAGGTGTCCAACAGTTAGTCCTCGTCCTCAGGTGTCTAACAGTTAATCCTCGTCCTCCTCAGGTGTCCAACAGTTAGTCCTCGTCCTCCTCAGGTGTCCACCAGTTAGTCCTCAGGTGTCCAACAGTTAGTCCTCAGGTGTAACAGTTAATCCTCGTCCTCCTCAGGTGTCCAACAGTTAGTCCTCGTCCTCCTCAGGTGTCCAACAGTTAGTCCTCGTCCTCAGGTGTCCAACAGTTCGTCCTCAGGTGTCCAACAGTTAGTCCTCAGGTGTCCAACAGTTAGTCCTCAGGTGTCCAACAGTTAGTCCTCGTCCTCCTCAGGTGTCCAACAGTTAGTCCTTGTCATCCTCAGGTGTCCAACAGTTAGTCCTCGTCCTCCTCAGGTGTCCAACAGTTAGTCCTCGTGCTCCTCAGGTGTCCAACAGTTAGTCCTCAGGTGTCCAACAGTTAGTCCTCAGGTGTCCAACAGTTAGTCCTCAGGTGTCCAACAGTTAATCCTCGTCCTCCTCAGGTGTCCAACAGTTAGTCCTCGTCCTCCTCAGGTGTCCACCAGTTAGTCCTCAGGTGTCCAACAGTTAGTCCTCAGGTGTCCAACAGTTAATCCTCAGGTGTCCAACAGTTCGTCCTCAGGTGTCCAACAGTTAGTCCTCATCCTCAGGTGTCCAACAGTTAGTCATCGTCCTCAGGTGTCCAACAGTTAGTCCTCGTCCTCCTCCGGTGTCCAACAGTTAATCCTCGTCCTCCTCAGGTGTCCAACAGTTAGTCCTCGTCCTCAGGTGTCCAACAGTTAGTCATCGTCCTCAGGTGTCCAACAGTTAATCCTCAGGTGTCCAACAGTTAATCCTCGTCCTCCTCAGGTGTCCAACAGTTAGTCCTCAGGTGTCCAACAGTTAGTCCTCGTCCTCAGGTGTCCAACAGTTAGTCCTCAGGTGTCCAACAGTTAATCCTCGTCCTCCTCAGGTGTCCAACAGTTAGTCCTCGTCCTCCTCAGGTGTCCAACAGTTAGTCCTCGTCCTCAGGTGTCCAACAGTTAGTCCTCGTCCTCCTCAGGTGTCCAACAGTTAGTCCTCAGGTGTCCAACAGTTAGTCCTCGTGCTCCTCAGGTGTCCAACAGTTAGTCCTCAGGTGTCCAACAGTTAGTCCTCAGGTGTCTAACAGTTAATCCTCGTCCTCCTCAGGTGTCCAACAGTTCGTCCTCGTCCTCCTCAGGTGTCCAACAGTTAGTCCTCGTCCTCAGGTGTCCAACAGTTAGTCCTCGTCCTCCTCAGGTGTCCAACAGTTAATCCTCGTCCTCCTCAGGTGTCCAACAGTTAGTCCTCAGGTGTCCAACAGTTAATCCTCGTCCTCCTCAGGTGTCCAACAGTTAGTCCTCGTGCTCCTCAGGTGTCCAACAGTTAGTCCTCGTCCTCCTCAGGTGTCCAACAGTTAGTCCTCGTCCTCCTCAGGTGTCCAACAGTTCGTCCTCAGGTGTCTAACAGTTAATCCTCGTCCTCCTCAGGTGTCCAACAGTTAGTCCTCGTCCTCCTCAGGTGTCCAACAGTTAGTCCTCGTGCTCCTCAGGTGTCCAACAGTTAGTCCTCGTCCTCCTCAGGTGTCCAACAGTTAGTCCTCAGGTGTCCAACAGTTAATCCTCGTCCTCCTCAGGTGTCCAACAGTTAGTCCTCAGGTGTCCAACAGTTAGTCCTCAGGTGTCCAACAGTTAGTCCTCGTCCTCCTCAGGTGTCCAACAGTTAGTCCTCGTCCTCAGGTGTCCAACAGTTAGTCATCGTCCTCAGGTGTCCAACAGTTAGTCCTCGTCCTCCTCAGGTGTCCAACAGTTAGTCCTCAGGTGTCCAACAGTTAGTCCTCAGGTGTCCAACAGTTAATCCTCAGGTGTCCAACAGTTAGTCCTCAGGTGTCCAACAGTTAGTCCTCAGGTGTCCAACAGTTAATCCTCAGGTGTCCAACAGTTAGTCCTCAGGTGTCCAACAGTTAGTCCTCAGGTGTCCAACAGTTAGTCCTCAGGTGTCCAACAGTTAGTCCTCAGGTGTCCAACAGTTAATCCTCGTCCTCCTCAGGTGTCCAACAGTTAATCCTCGTCCTCCTCAGGTGTCCAACAGTTAGTCCTCAGGTGTCCAACAGTTACTCCTCAGGTGTCCAACAGTTAGTCCTCGTGCTCCTCAGGTGTCCAACAGTTAGTCCTTGTCATCCTCAGGTGTCCAACAGTTAGTCCTCGTCCTCCTCAGGTGTCCAACAGTTAGTCCTCGTGCTCCTCAGGTGTCCAACAGTTAGTCCTTGTCATCCTCAGGTGTCTATTGCCGCTTTTCCACCAACAGAACACGGTGCGGCTCGGTTCACTTTAGCCCCCTGCGGACCCTTTTCCACCGCCTTTCTCGGGTCTTAACCGCGTCATTCCGCGCCAACCCGGCCTCTTTTTTCAGACCACCTCCTCGGTGGTCCGAAGCGGCCCAAAGCGGCCCCACACGCCCACCTGTCTACTGATTGGTCCAGTAAACTGCTACCAGTGACACGACTACCTATGTAGTAGTAGACCCTGATTGGCCCGGCTGTGTGTGGCGTTCACGTGGTGTGATATAGAAGCGCTCCCGCAAAAGTCTTTAAAAAAAAACTCCCAGCAACCATACAAATATTTTATTTTAAAATACAATTGACTTTGGACAATGGCGACTTCCTCCACAAGAACCAAAAATCAAACCAACCAAAATGAACCACAGAGTGCAAAGTACAAAAACACATGTATATCCGCCATTGTTGTTGTTGTTTCACGCGCTGTGACGTCGCGGACAAAGACTTTTGCGCGCCACTTTTCATAGCCAGATGGGCACGCCCCTATCCCCACTTACGTCCACTTTATGTTTCCACCGCCTTAAGCCAGTTGATCCGCGCTGTACTGTACCGCGCTGTACTGTACCGCTCTCAAGCGCGCCGTGCTGATTTGTCGGTGGAAAAGGGGCATAACAGTTAGTACCCGTCCTTTGGGATGTGAGACACATGTTTTTTTGCATTGTCTTGATGGAAGACACATGGACATGATGTGATTTATACTGTATCATAGAACCATGACCCAACCCATACCATTACAGAACCTTAGTCCAGTCCCCAGCAGAACCGGTTTCTGAACTTATTGCTGAGAGTCTGGAAGCTCCTTTTCCTCTTTGGTCCATTTCTTCCAACTGGATCTGGATCTGTCTGATCCACTTGTCCACTGTGTTCTGGTTTGTCCCAGATGGAACTTGATGTTCCAGATGGGTCATTCCTGGATTTGGATTGATTTGTGTTTTATGTCCATTAGCTGTTTACTGGACAGAAGAAGCAACCGGTGATTGTCCCGATGTACGCTGCTGGCCTGGTGAGTCCCCCGTCTGTCTCACCGCAGCATCAAACGGGTTGTTCTGATGATTGACAGCTCTTTGTTTCCAGGGGATGCTGGAACCAACCAAAGAACCAGCCAAACCCGTCTCAGCAGCAGAGATGATCGCCTCCATCGCCCAGACGCCTCCTGATGCTCTGGAGAAAAGCTCCTGTCACTCAGACGCTATGCAGGTGAGACACTAGGACACCAGCAGGGACACAGACACTCGGAGACTTGTTGCTGATTCTGTTGGTTGAAACTAAACGTACCGTTAATCCTTCATCTGATTCATTTAGAGTCAGAGACAAACAGGAAACAGATTTTTGTCTGTCATTTGATTTAAATACTAAAGACATTGTTTTTGTCCTCATGCAGGAGACACTGCCTCCCATTCAGTTTGACTGGAGCAGCAGTGGTCTAACCAACCCTCTGGATGGTAGGTGACCTCCACCCTAACCCACCTACCTTCTCATGCCTTGCATCCATCTCCATCCTGAGCTTCAGTCCAAAATCCAGCAGCTGAACAGTTTTCTCCTAAAAAAGCAAAATAAAAACTTTACAGAGAAATACTAGTTTTAAAGTTCATGATCAGACAAACATCAGAGTTCTGAAAGTCCAGATTTCATAAGTCAGAACACCTGAACAGAATCATCCAATCAGAAGGGATTTTCTACAATGAAAAGATCACAGACCATAAAGCGGTGGTGGGAGTGTCATGGTGTGGGTTCTGGTTAGCTCATCGGTCAGTTTTAAAGGCTTTGATTGGTTGATAGCTGAACAGCTGAACCTGAGTTTTGTATTAAAACACGTTAAGAACTCTAGTTCAGGAAACAACGTCTTCTTATTGACCAGGAAACGGATTTATCTCCGTGTTCTGATTCACAATGTTCTTTCAGTTTAACTTTCCTCCAGATTCAAATCATTCAGTTTCGAACTGAATCATCATCATCATGTGACCCATTGTAGGGGCGGGGCTTAAACTCACTAATACCGATCAGTCTGCATGCAGACGTCTGTTATTAACATGAAGCTGACTCTGCAGCATGACATCTCCTCTCTCCCTCTTTCTGTCTCTGTGTTAACATCAATCATTCAGCCAGCGGAGGCTCGGCTCTGTTAAACCTGGATTTCTTTGGTCCTGTGGAGGATTCAGGCTCCAGCAGCTCAGCCTCCATCCCAGGTCAGCAGCTGTTCTCTTCTTCTTTCTCATCCTCAACTTCATATCAACCTGTCACTCATTATACTGAAATGGTCCACGCTAACCCAGAGACCAGATCTCATCAGAACCAGAACACAAAGAAGTCCATGTGTTTATTAATAAAAGTAATTTGGGTTTTTTTCTATATGAAAAAACGTTTTCTGGAAACCAGCTGTAGACCAGTTCCTGGTATGTTTCAGAGCTGCTTCATTTTCTCTGTGCTTCTGTAAAATCAACATATTTATTAGCTAGGCTCAGGATTAGGATTAGGACTTTTATTTAGTATCAGAATATGCTAATTTAGCATGAACGTGAGAACAGAGACCCGTGATACCAACTGAGGAGGATAGGGTCAGGGTCAGGATTAGGATTAGGATCAGGATTAGGGTCTGTGGTAAATAAACTATGTCCTCTGATTGATGAGTTTTAGGTGTTGTGCCACACCCCTTCTTCTCTCTCTTGAAATGACATCATTCTATATGACAACATTTTGGAGATTTTACACTGATATCAACCAAAAAAGGTAGAATGCTCCCTTCAGCTTGGTAACGAGAATTTGCTTTAAGTGATTGTTAACGCTCTCAATTTACCGGTCTGTCTAGTTCTGACCCTCGTTTATGGTCATGAGATCTGGGTCCTGACTGAAAGAACAAGATCCTGGATACAAGCAGCTAAAATGAGCTTCATCTGTAGGGGGCGGGGTCTGTTATCTGAGGTGAACTTAAAGTGGAACTGCTGCTTCCCCACATCGAAAAGAGTTAGCAGAGGAGATTCAGGGATCTGGTTAAGATGCATCCCTATAAAGGTTTTCCATGGGGGGGGGAATGGATGGATGGATGGGCGGGCCGACGGATGATGGATGGATGGGTGGGTGGGTGGATGGACGGACTGTTGGATGGATGGATGGGTGGATGGACGGATGGATGCAGGATGGATGGATGGACGGATGGATGGAGGGACGGGTGGATGCAGGATGGATGGACAGGTGGATGGACGGATGGATGCAGGATGGATGGACGGACGGACGGATGGATGGACAGATGGATGCAGGATGGATGGACGGATGGATGGATGGAGGATGGATGGGTGAATGGGTAGGTGGACGGATGGGTGGGTGGACGGACGGGTGGACGGATGGATGGATGGGTGGACGGATGGATGCAGGATGGATGGAGGGACGGGTGGATGCAGGATGGATGGACGGGTGGATGGACGGATGGATGCAGGATGGATGGAGGGACGGGTGGATGCAGGATGGATGGAGGGACGGGTGGATGCAGGATGGATGGGTGGGTGGGTGGACGGACGGGTGGACGGATGGATGGATGGATGGGTGGACGGATGGATGCAGGATGGATGGAGGGATGGGTGGATGCAGGATGGATGGGTGGATGGATGGACGGATGGATGCAGGATGGACGGATGGATGCAGGATGGACGGATGGATGCAGGATGGATGGGTGGATGGAAGGATGATGGATGGATGGACGGATGGATGGGTGGATGGATAGATGGATGCAGGATGGATGGAGGGACGGGTGGATGCAGGATGGATGGAGGGACGGGTGGATGGACGGATGGATGCAGGATGGATGGATGGGTGGGTGGATGGATGAGTACATTTATTTTGTAAACTTTTGGTTTAGATTCTTCGTCTGCTGAAATGTTTTTCTTTCATCTCCATGTTGTTTGTTTTGTCTTCAGGTGTGGACCCCGAGCTGTTTGAGTTGACAACAGCTAAACTGGACTCGGGCGGCGCTGGTAGCCGGGTAGCGGATGCTTTCGCCCGCCTCATGTCCACCATGGAGAAGACCAGCACGTCCACCAGGTCAGTGGCAGTTGGTCGGTCAGACATCTTGTTTCTGCTCCTTTTGTCCAGCAAATGTCTCTGAGATCAGTTTTTGTGTCTCGTGTTGGACAGGAAGCCCAGAAAAGACGAGAATCTGAGTGAAGAGGCGTCCAAAGTTATTGCAGCGCTGCCTGATCTGTCCTTCATGCAGGCCAAGGTCCTGATGTTTCCCACCACGCTGATGCCACTCAGCTCGCAGGCCTCAGCTGAGTGAAGCCCCGCCCCATCACATCTCTTGCTTCTGTTCATGGCCACGCCCTCTTTAACTTTTATTTTCTGTTGCATCAGTTCATTATTCAGACATTTAATTTTTAAATCTTGCATTAATGTTTTTCTTCATACAGTTTTTCAAAATAAAGTGAAGCATTTATGTGGAAGAGCAGATAATTTATGAAGGGAAGTGTAGGAGTGTGTTCATGTAGATTAGTTGTGTCTAAGAGTCACTATTATTTTAACTAAATGATTTTTGCTTTTAATTTGGTGGGAGTGTGAAGGAAACACTGGCTGAAGTGAAACTTGTATAAATATATAAATAAGTCTGAATTAATACGTTTATATATAGAGTCTTTATAAATCTATTTATGGACTTGAAACCACACTGCCTGCAAAATCCAGCTGAATGTTTGTCCCTCGTGTTTGGAGGCCTTAGTTTTTACCTTCATTCTGTCCATTAGGAAGCTGCAGTCCATCCATCCTGTGTTTGACTCCTGCTGTGGCACCAGCTGTCCTTTTGTCCTCGCTCTTGTTTTTCAGGTAAAAATGGGACATTTTGTTGAAACCACTGGAGGTCGACTCACATCAGAAGGGAATTAAGGGACCAATTTGTGTGTCGCTGTTTGTTTTGTTTTTGCTCATACTACTGTCTCCCGTCTCCCAGGAGGATTTTGCACATTGTAAAGATGAAATGGATGTACTCATAGTTCACTGTGGCTTTAGACTGTGTACAGTTAAACTATGGACTGTAAATGTTTTGGAGGAATTCCTATGGAAACAAGCTGAATCACTGAGGAACCTGTGAGAAGCTCCGCGTGCATGTCCAGGTTCGTTCAGACTGAGTGTGTAAATTTTAGTGTACACAAGAAATTAAAATAATTTAAGAGTAAAAGTCATCTCTTTGGTTTTGGTACTTGGATTGAAGTCAGGGGGCGGGGCTACAGAGAGCATGTAATAACCTGGTCTGCTGTGAGGAACATCCACATTGAAAAGATTTTAAAAACGACATGTTGGTTCAGCAGAGACGTCCTGAAACTGTTGATGTTAGTGACCGTAACGTTCTGATGCTTTTACACACCAGAACAGTTCCATCAGTTTTTACAGTCTTCAAACACTCTGACATTATAAACTAAAAGTCTATCACGGGGACATGTCGGTGATCTGGAGGTAAACATGACTGAACCAGTCCGTCCATCCGTCCCACTCACCAACACCACGGGGGTCCAAAACAGAGACAGAATTAAACCAGTAACAGACTGAAGTTTTCAGAAAAACTATAAAGACTGTCACATTTAGTCTCAGAACTGATTCTCTGATATTTGTTGTCTGTATTGATCCACTCAGACATCATCAGCTGTGTGGTTCAATGTTTCAGCTGTAAAACAGAAATAAACATCTTTTAGTGAACAAACTTGTGTCCACAGTTCAAACAGAAGATGTTCCTGATCTTAAATAGATTTTATCACCTTTCAGCTGAAATAATTCAAACCTGCTGCTGGTTGCTTCACCTCGGTGGAACCACTCAAACGGAACCTGAACGCTGAGAAGACGTATGACAAGTCAACTTATTTAATTATATTACAGATATTCAGAACTAAATTCCTACTAGTCTTTCTTGTTTTGGGTTTTCAGCTGCAGGTATCCAGTTCTTCCTGCTTATAACAAATATTGTAGAATTTTAGATATCCTAAATAAACAAACTAAAGATCCGTTTTCCTGATATCTGTATTAATACTGATGACTTCCTGATCCATGAAGCAGCCTCAGTCATCTGGAACCGTGTTGATGACGTCACACTGTGTACTTGGTTTATGTTACCTCTGGTTACGTCACCATCCGTATGAGGACCAGGAGGCGTTATGGGGACCAAAGCCTCGTTGCTAAACACCCTTCAACTCTTCTTTGCATTTTGTCTTCAGTGAGAAACAATCAGCTGGTGTTTTGATCAAAGTGATCATAAAGTCCGACTCTTAGATCTACTCATGATCTGGATGAAGATTTTTACACAGAGCTTTTTAACATTTTGTCTCATTTTTATGTGGTCCAGAACAGGCATCTCCAACCCTGATCCTCCAGAGCTACTGTCCAGAATGTTTTAGATGTGTCCCTGCTCCAACACAGCTGAATCAATAACCTCTTCAGCATGCCATTAAGTTTAGCAAAGGCCTGTTAATGAGTCATTCATTTGATTCAGCTGTGATGGAGCAGGAACATCTAAAACCTTCTGGACAGTAGCTCTGGAGGACCAGGGTTGGAGATGTCTGATCTAGATTATTTACCAGATTTATGTTCCAAGTCTTTAATATATTGTTGGAAACTGTTCAGAAGACTTTAATGAGCTCATCTGGACAATGATCCTCCTCTTAAACCTGAACATGTTCTCCTGCAGCCGGACCTGCTGCTCTCTAACACCCTCCACATACTATGTGCATGTTGTGTCTATGTGCATGTCTGTGTGTGCGTCTATGTGCATGTCTGTGTGTGTGTCTATGTGCATGTTGTGTCTATGTGCATGTCTGTGTGTGCGTCTATGTGCATGTTGTGTCTATGTGCATGTCTGTGTGTGCGTCTATGTGCATGTCTGTGTGTGCGTCTATGTGCATGTCTGTGTGTGTGTCTATGTGCATGTTGGGTCTATGTGCATGTCTGTGTGTGCGTCTATGTGCATGTCTGTGTGTGCGTCTATGTGCATGTCTGTGTGTGCGTCTGTGCATGTCTGTGTGTGCGTCTATGTGCATGTTTGTCTATGTGCATGTCTGTGTGTGCGTCTATGTGCATGTCTGTGTGTGTGTCTATGTGCATGTTGTGTCTATGTGCATGTCTGTGTGTGTGTCTATGTGCGTGTTGGGTCTATGTGCATGTCTGTGTGTGCGTCTATGTGCATGTTGTGTCTATGTGCATGTTGTGTCTATGTGCATGTCTGTGTGTGTGTCTATGTGCATGTTGTGTCTATGTGCATGTCTGTGTGTGTGTCTATGTGCATGTCTGTGTGTGCGTCTATGTGCATGTCTGTGTGTGCGTCTATGTGCATATCTGTGTGTGTGTCTATGTGCATGTTGTGTCTATGTGCATGTCTGTGTGTGCGTCTGTGCATGTCTGTGTGTGCGTCTATGTGCATGTCTGTGTGTGCGTCTATGTGCATGTCTGTGTGTGTGTCTATGTGCATGTTGTGTCTATGTGCATGTCTGTGTGTGCGTCTATGTGCATGTTGTGTCTATGTGCATGTCTGTGTGTGCGTCTGTGTGTCTGTGTGTGCGTCTATGTGCATGTCTGTGTGTGCGTCTATGTGCGTGTTGTGTCTATGTGCATGTCTGTGTGTGTGTCTATGTGCATGTCTGTGTGTGTGTCTATGTGCATGTTGTGTCTATGTGCATGTCTGTGTGTGCGTCTATGTGCATGTCTGTGTGTGTGTCTATGTGCATGTTGTGTCTATGTGCATGTCTGTGTGTGTGTCTGTGCATGTCTGTGTGTGCGTCTATGTGCATGTCTGTGTGTGCGTCTATGTGCATGTCTGTGTGTGGGTCTATGTGCATGTTGTGTCTATGTGCATGTCTGTGTGTGTGTCTATGTGCATGTTGTGTCTATGTGCATGTCTGTGTGTGCGTCTATGTGCATGTTGTGTCTATGTGCATGTCTGTGTGTGCGTCTGTGCATGTCTGTGTGTGCGTCTATGTGCATATCTGTGTGTGTGTCTATGTGCATGTTGTGTCTATGTGCATGTCTGTGTGTGCGTCTATGTGCATGTCTGTGTGTGTGTCTATGTGCATGTTGTGTCTATGTGCATGTCTGTGTGTGTGTCTATGTGCATGTTGTGTCTATGTGCATGTCTGTGTGTGCGTCTATGTGCATGTCTGTGTGTGCGTCTATGTGCATGTCTGTGTGTGCGTCTATGTGCATGTTGTGTCTATGTGCATGTCTGTGTGTGTGTCTATGTGCATGTTGTGTCTATGTGCATGTCTGTGTGTGCGTCTGTGCATGTCTGTGTGTGCGTCTATGTGCATGTCTGTGTGTGCGTCTATGTGCATGTTGTGTCTATGTGCATGTTGTGTCTATGTGCATGTCTGTGTGTGCGTCTATGTGCATGTCTGTGTGTGCGTCTATGTGCATGTCTGTGTGTGCGTCTATGTGCATGTTGTGTCTATGTGCATGTCTGTGTGTGCGTCTATGTGCATGTCTGTGTGTGCGTCTATGTGCATGTCTGTGTGTGCGTCTGTGCATGTCTGTGTGTGCGTCTATGTGCATGTCTGTGTGTGCGTCTATGTGCATGTCTGTGTGTGCGTCTATGTGCATGTCTGTGTGTGTGTCTATGTGCATGTTTGTGTGTGCGTCTATGTGCGTGTTGTGTCTATGTGCATGTCTGTGTGTGCGTCTATGTGCATGTCTGTGTGTGTGTCTATGTGCATGTTGTGTCTATGTGCATGTCTGTGTGTGTGTCTATGTGCATGTCTGTGTGTGCGTCTATGTGCATGTTTGTGTGTGCGTCTATGTGCATGTCTGTGTGTGTGTCTATGTGCATGTCTGTGTGTGTGTCTATGTGCATGTTGTGTCTATGTGCATGTCTGTGTGTGTGTCTATGTGCATGTTGTGTCTATGTGCATGTCTGTGTGTGCGTCTATGTGCATGTCTGTGTGTGCGTCTATGTGCATGTCTGTGTGTGCGTCTGTGCATGTCTGTGTGTGCGTCTATGTGCATGTCTGTGTGTGCGTCTATGTGCATGTCTGTGTGTGCGTCTATGTGCATGTTGTGTCTATGTGCATGTCTGTGTGTGTGTCTATGTGCATGTCTGTGTGTGTGTCTATGTTCATGTTGTGTCTATGTGCATGTCTGTGTGTGTGTCTATGTGCATGTCTGTGTGTGTGTCTATGTGCATGTTGTGTCTATGTGCATGTCTGTGTGTGCGTCTATGTGCGTGTTGTGTCTATGTGCATGTCTGTGTGTGCGTCTATGTGCATGTCTGTGTGTGCGTCTATGTGCATGTCTGTGTGTGTGTCTATGTGCGTGTTGTGTCTATGTGCATGTCTGTGTGTGCGTCTATGTGCATGTCTGTGTGTGTGTCTATGTGCATGTTGTGTCTATGTGCATGTTGTGTCTATGTGCATGTTGTGTCTTTGTGCATGTCTGTGTGTGCGTCTATGTGCATGTCTGTGTGTGTGTCTATGTGCATGTTGTGTCTATGTGCATGTTGTGTGTGCGTCTATGTGCATGTTGTGTCTATGTGCATGTCTGTGTGTGCGTCTGTGCATGTCTGTGTGTGCGTCTATGTGCATGTCTGTGTGTGCGTCTATGTGCATGTCTGTGTGTGCGTCTATGTGCATGTCTGTGTGTGCGTCTATGTGCATGTCTGTGTGTGCGTCTGTGCATGTCTGTGTGTGCGTCTGTGTTCATGTCTGTGTGTGTGTCTATGTGCATGTTGTGTCTTTGTGCATGTCTGTGTGTGCGTCTATGTGCATGTCTGTGTGTGCGTCTATGTGCATGTTGTGTCTATGTGCATGTCTGTGTGTGCGTCTATGTGCATGTCTGTGTGTGCGTCTGTGCATGTCTGTGTGTGCGTCTATGTGCATGTCTGTGTGTGCGTCTATGTGCATGTCTGTGTGTGCGTCTGTGCATGTCTGTGTGTGCGTCTATGTGCATATCTGTGTGTGTGTCTATGTGCATGTTGTGTCTATGTGCATGTCTGTGTGTGTGTCTATGTGCATGTTGTGTCTATGTGCATGTCTGTGTGTGCGTCTATGTGCATGTCTGTGTGTGCGTCTATGTGCATGTCTGTGTGTGCGTCTATGTGCATGTTGTGTCTATGTGCATGTTGTGTCTATGTGCATGTCTGTGTGTGCGTCTATGTGCATATCTGTGTGTGTGTCTATGTGCATGTTGTGTCTATGTGCATGTCTGTGTGTGCGTCTATGTGCATGTCTGTGTGTGCGTCTATGTGCATGTCTGTGTGTGCGTCTGTGCATGTCTGTGTGTGCGTCTATGTGCATGTTGTTTCTATGTGCATGTCTGTGTGTGTGTCTATGTGCATGTCTGTGTGTGTGTCTATGTGCATGTTGTGTCTATGTGCATGTCTGTGTGTGCGTCTATGTGCATGTCTGTGTGTGCGTCTATGTGCATGTCTGTGTGTGCGTCTGTGCATGTCTGTGTGTGCGTCTATGTGCATATCTGTGTGTGTGTCTATGTGCATGTTGTGTCTATGTGCATGTCTGTGTGTGCGTCTATGTGCATGTTGTGTCTATGTGCATGTTGTGTCTATGTGCATGTCTGTGTGTGCGTCTATGTGCATGTCTGTGTGTGCGTCTATGTGCATGTTGTGTCTATGTGCATGTCTGTGTGTGCGTCTATGTGCATGTCTGTGTGTGCGTCTATGTGCGTGTTGTGTCTATGTGCATGTCTGTGTGTGGGTCTATGTGCATGTCTGTGTGTGTGTCTATGTGCATGTTGTGTCTATGTGCATGTTGTGTCTATGTGCATGTCTGTGTGTGCGTCTATGTGCATGTCTGTGTGTGCGTCTATGTGCATGTTGTGTCTATGTGCATGTCTGTGTGTGTGTCTATGTGCATGTCTGTGTGTGCGTCTATGTGCATGTCTGTGTGTGCGTCTGTGCATGTCTGTGTGTGCGTCTATGTGCATGTTGTGTCTATGTGCATGTTGTGTCTATGTGCATGTTGTGTGTGCGTCTATGTGCATGTCTGTGTGTGTGTCTATGTGCATGTTGTGTCTATGTGCATGTTGTGTCTATGTGCATGTCTGTGTGTGTGTCTATGTGCATGTTGTGTCTATGTGCATGTCTGTGTGTGCGTCTATGTGCATGTCTGTGTGTGCGTCTGTGCATGTCTGTGTGTGCGTCTATGTGCATGTTGTGTCTATGTGCATGTTGTGTCTATGTGCATGTCTGTGTGTGTGTCTATGTGCATGTTTGTGTGTGTGTCTATGTGCATGTTTGTGTGTGTGTCTATGTGCATGTTGTGTCTATGTGCATGTCTGTGTGTGTGTCTATGTGCATGTTGTGTCTATGTGCATGTCTGTGTGTGCGTCTTTGTGCATGTCTGTGTGTGCGTCTATGTGCGTGTCTGTGTGTGCGTCTGTGCATGTCTGTGTGTGCGTCTGTGTGCATGTCTGTGTGTGCGTCTATGTGCATGTCTGTGTGTGCGTCTGTGCATGTCTGTGTGTGCGTCTATGTGCATGTTGTTTCTATGTGCATGTCTGTGTGTGTGTCTATGTGCATGTCTGTGTGTGCGTCTATGTGCATGTCTGTGTGTGCGTCTATGTGCATGTCTGTGTGTGCGTCTATGTGCATGTCTGTGTGTGTGTCTATGTGCATGTTGTGTCTATGTGCATGTCTGTGTGTGCGTCTATGTGCGTGTTGTGTCTATGTGCATGTCTGTGTGTGCGTCTATGTGCATGTCTGTGTGTGCGTCTATGTGCATGTCTGTGTGTGTGTCTATGTGCATGTTGTGTCTATGTGCATGTCTGTGTGTGTGTCTATGTGCATGTCTGTGTGTGCGTCTATGTGCATGTCTGTGTGTGTGTCTATGTGCATGTTGTGTCTATGTGCATGTCTGTGTGTGCGTCTATGTGCTTGTTGTTTCTATGTGCATGTCTGTGTGTGCGTCTATGTGCATGTCTGTGTGTGTGTCTATGTGCATGTTGTGTCTATGTGCATGTTGTGTCTATGTGCATGTCTGTGTGTGTGTCTATGTGCATGTTTGTGTTGTGTCTATGTGCATGTTGTGTCTATGTGCATGTCTGTGTGTGCGTCTATGTGCATGTCTGTGTGTGTGTCTATGTGCATGTCTGTGTGTGGGTCTATGTGCATGTTGTGTCTATGTGCATGTTGTGTCTATGTGCATGTCTGTGTGTGGGTCTATGTGCATGTTGTGTCTATGTGCATGTCTGTGTGTGCGTCTATGTGCATGTCTGTGTGTGCGTCTATGTGCATGTCTGTGTGTGCGTCTATGTGCATGTCTGTGTGTGTGTCTATGTGCATGTTGTGTCTATGTGCATGTCTGTGTGTGCGTCTATGTGCATGTTGTGTCTATGTGCATGTCTGTGTGTGTGTCTATGTGCATGTCTGTGTGTGCGTCTATGTGCATGTCTGTGTGTGCGTCTATGTGCATGTCTGTGTGTGGGTCTATGTGCATGTTGTGTCTATGTGCATGTGTGTCTATGTGCATGTCTGTGTGTGTGTCTATGTGCATGTTGTGTGTGTGTCTATGTGCATGTTGTGTCTATGTGCATGTCTGTGTGTGTGTCTATGTGCATGTCTGTGTGTGCGTCTATGTGCATGTCTGTGTGTGCGTCTATGTGCATGTCTGTGTGTGTGTCTATGTGCATGTTGTGTCTATGTGCATGTCTGTGTGTGCGTCTATGTGCGTGTTGTGTCTATGTGCATGTCTGTGTGTGCGTCTATGTGCATGTCTGTGTGTGTGTCTATGTGCATGTTGTGTCTATGTGCATGTTGTGTCTATGTGCATGTCTGTGTGTGTGTCTATGTGCATGTTGTGTCTATGTGCATGTTGTGTCTATGTGCATGTCTGTGTGTGTGTCTATGTGCGTGTTGTGTCTATGTGCATGTCTGTGTGTGCGTCTATGTGCATGTCTGTGTGTGCGTCTATGTGCATGTCTGTGTGTGGGTCTATGTGCATGTTGTGTCTATGTGCATGTCTGTGTGTGCGTCTATGTGCATGTTGTGTCTATGTGCATGTCTGTGTGTGCGTCTGTGCATGTCTGTGTGTGCGTCTATGTGCATGTCTGTGTGTGTGTCTATGTGCATGTCTGTGTGTGTGTCTATGTGCATGTCTGTGTGTGTGTCTGTGCATGTCTGTGTGTGCGTCTATGTGCATGTCTGTGTGTGTGTCTATGTGCATGTTGTGTCTATGTGCATGTTGTGTGTGTGTCTATGTGCATGTTGTGTCTATGTGCATGTCTGTGTGTGTGTCTATGTGCATGTCTGTGTGTGTGTCTATGTGCATGTCTGTGTGTGTGTCTATGTGCATGTCTGTGTGTGTGTCTATGTGCATGTTGTGTCTATGTGCATGTTGTGTCTATGTGCATGTCTGTGTGTGTGTCTATGTGCATGTTGTGTCTATGTGCATGTCTGTGTGTGCGTCTATGTGCATGTCTGTGTGTGCGTCTATGTGCATGTCTGTGTGTGCGTCTATGTGCATGTCTGTGTGTGCGTCTATGTGCATGTTGTGTCTATGTGCATGTCTGTGTGTGTGTCTATGTGCATGTCTGTGTGTGTGTCTATGTGCATGTTGTGTCTATGTGCATGTTGTGTCTATGTGCATGTCTGTGTGTGCGTCTATGTGCATGTTGTGTCTATGTGCATGTCTGTGTGTGTGTCTATGTGCATGTCTGTGTGTGCGTCTGTGCATGTCTGTGTGTGCGTCTATGTGCATGTCTGTGTGTGCGTCTATGTGCATGTCTGTGTGTTTGTCTATGTGCATGTCTGTGTGTGGGTCTATGTGCATGTTGTGTCTATGTGCATGTCTGTGTGTGTGTCTATGTGCATGTTGTGTCTATGTGCATGTCTGTGTGTGGGTCTATGTGCATGTCTGTGTGTGCGTCTATGTGCATGTCTGTGTGTGCGTCTGTGCATGTCTGTGTGTGCGTCTATGTGCATGTCTGTGTGTGTGTCTATGTGCATGTCTGTGTGTGTGTCTATGTGCATGTTGTGTCTATGTGCATGTCTGTGTGTGTGTCTATGTGCATGTCTGTGTGTGCGTCTATGTGCATGTCTGTGTGTGCGTCTATGTGCGTGTTGTGTCTATGTGCATGTCTGTGTGTGCGTCTATGTGCATGTCTGTGTGTGTGTCTATGTGCATGTTGTGTCTATGTGCATGTCTGTGTGTGCGTCTGTGCATGTCTGTGTGTGCGTCTATGTGCATGTCTGTGTGTGCGTCTATGTGCATGTCTGTGTGTGTGTCTATGTGCATGTTGTGTCTATGTGCATGTCTGTGTGTGTGTCTATGTGCAGGTTGTGTCTATGTGCATGTCTGTGTGTGCGTCTATGTGCATGTTGTGTCTATGTGCATGTTGTGTCTATGTGCATGTCTGTGTGTGTGTCTATGTGCATGTTGTGTCTATGTGCATGTCTGTGTGTGCGTCTATGTGCATGTCTGTGTGTGCGTCTATGTGCATGTTGTGTCTATGTGCATGTCTGTGTGTGTGTCTATGTGCATGTTTGTGTGTGTGTCTATGTGCATGTCTGTGTGTGCGTCTATGTGCATGTCTGTGTGTGCGTTTATGTGCATGTCTGTGTGTGCGTCTATGTGCATGTCTGTGTGTGCGTCTATGTGCATGTCTGTGTGTGCGTCTATGTGCTTGTTGTGTCTATGTGCATGTCTGTGTGTGTGTCTATGTGCATGTCTGTGTGTGTGTCTATGTGCATGTTGTGTCTATGTGCATGTCTGTGTGTGTGTCTATGTGCATGTTGTGTCTATGTGCATGTCTGTGTGTGTGTCTATGTGCATGTCTGTGTGTGCGTCTATGTGCATGTCTGTGTGTGCGTCTATGTGCATGTCTGTGTGTGCGTCTATGTGCATGTTGTGTCTATGTGCATGTTGTGTCTATGTGCATGTCTGTGTGTGTGTCTATGTGCATGTTGTGTCTATGTGCATGTCTGTGTGTGTGTCTATGTGCATGTCTGTGTGTGCGTCTATGTGCATGTCTGTGTGTGCGTCTATGTGCATGTTGTGTCTATGTGCTTGTCTGTGTGTGTGTCTATGTGCATGTCTGTGTGTGTGTCTATGTGCATGTTGTGTCTATGTGCATGTCTGTGTGTGCGTCTATGTGCATGTCTGTGTGTGTGTCTATGTGCATGTCTGTGTGTGTGTCTATGTGCATGTTGTGTCTATGTGCATGTCTGTGTGTGCGTCTGTGCATGTCTGTGTGTGCGTCTATGTGCATGTCTGTGTGTGTGTCTATGTGCATGTTGTGTCTATGTGCATGTCTGTGTGTGCGTCTATGTGCATGTTGTGTCTATGTGCATGTCTGTGTGTGTGTCTGTGCATGTCTGTGTGTGTGTCTATGTGCATGTTGTGTCTATGTGCATGTCTGTGTGTGTGTCTATGTGCATGTTGTGTCTATGTGCATGTCTGTGTGTGCGTCTGTGCATGTCTGTGTGTGCGTCTGTGCATGTCTGTGTGTGCGTCTATGTGCATGTTGTGTCTATGTGCATGTTGTGTCTCTGTGCATGTTGTGTGTGCGTCTATGTGCATATCTGTGTGTGTGTCTATGTGCATGTTGTGTCTATGTGCATGTCTGTGTGTGCGTCTATGTGCATGTCTGTGTGTGCGTCTATGTGCATGTCTGTGTGTGCGTCTATGTGCATGTTGTGTCTATGTGCATGTCTGTGTGTGTGTCTATGTGCATGTCTGTGTGTGTGTCTATGTGCATGT
>SSNP01000101.1:1915669-1962054 GCA_006937955.1 Pachypanchax playfairii
GCATGTCTGTGTGTGCGTCTATGTGCATGTCTGTGTGTGCGTCTATGTGCTTGTTGTGTCTATGTGCATGTCTGTGTGTGCGTCTATGTGCATGTCTGTGTGTGTGTCTATGTGCATGTTGTGTCTATGTGCATGTCTGTGTGTGTGTCTATGTGCATGTTGTGTCTATGTGCATGTCTGTGTGTGCGTCTATGTGCATGTTGTGTCTATGTGCATGTCTGTGTGTGCGTCTGTGCATGTCTGTGTGTGCGTCTATGTGCATGTCTGTGTGTGCGTCTATGTGCATGTCTGTGTGTGCGTCTATGTGCATGTTGGTCTATGTGCATGTCTGTGTGTGTGTCTATGTGCATGTCTGTGTGTGCGTCTGTGCATGTCTGTGTGTGCGTCTATGTGCATGTCTGTGTGTGCGTCTATGTGCATGTCTGTGTGTGCGTCTATGTGCATGTCTGTGTGTGTGTCTATGTGCATGTCTGTGTGTGCGTCTATGTGCATGTCTGTGTGTGCGTCTATGTGCATGTCTGTGTGTGCGTCTGTGTGCATGTCTGTGTGTGCGTCTATGTGCGTGTTGTGTCTATGTGCATGTCTGTGTGTGTGTCTATGTGCATGTTGTGTCTATGTGCATGTCTGTGTGTGTGTCTATGTGCATGTCTGTGTGTGCGTCTATGTGCATGTCTGTGTGTGCGTCTATGTGCATGTCTGTGTGTGCGTCTATGTGCATGTTGTGTCTATGTGCATGTCTGTGTGTGCGTCTATGTGCGTGTTGTGTCTATGTGCATGTCTGTGTGTGTGTCTATGTGCATGTCTGTGTGTGTGTCTATGTGCATGTCTGTGTGTGTGTCTATGTGCATGTTGTGTCTATGTGCATGTCTGTGTGTGTGTCTATGTGCATGTTGTGTCTATGTGCATGTCTGTGTGTGCGTCTATGTGCATGTCTGTGTGTGTGTCTATGTGCATGTCTGTGTGTGTGTCTATGTGCATGTTGTGTCTATGTGCATGTCTGTGTGTGCGTCTATGTGCATGTTGTGTCTATGTGCATGTCTGTGTGTGCGTCTGTGCATGTCTGTGTGTGCGTCTGTGTGCATGTCTGTGTGTGCGTCTATGTGCATGTCTGTGTGTGTGTCTATGTGCATGTTTGTGTGTGTGTCTATGTGCATGTCTGTGTGTGTGTCTATGTGCATGTTGTGTCTATGTGCATGTCTGTGTGTGTGTCTATGTGCATGTCTGTGTGTGTGTCTATGTGCATGTTGTGTCTATGTGCATGTCTGTGTGTGCGTCTATGTGCATGTTGTGTCTATGTGCATGTCTGTGTGTGCGTCTGTGCATGTCTGTGTGTGCGTCTATGTGCATGTCTGTGTGTGCGTCTATGTGCATGTCTGTGTGTGCGTCTATGTGCATGTCTGTGTGTGCGTCTGTGCATGTCTGTGTGTGCGTCTATGTGCATGTCTGTGTGTGCGTCTATGTGCATATCTGTGTGTGTGTCTATGTGCATGTTGTGTCTATGTGCATGTCTGTGTTTGCGTCTATGTGCATGTCTGTGTGTGCGTCTATGTGCATGTTGTGTCTATGTGCATGTCTGTGTGTGCGTCTGTGCATGTCTGTGTGTGCGTCTTTGTGCATGTCTGTGTGTGCGTCTATGTGCATGTCTGTGTGTGCGTCTATGTGCATGTTGTGTCTATGTGCATGTCTGTGTGTGCGTCTATGTGCATGTCTGTGTGTGCGTCTATGTGCATGTCTGTGTGTGCGTCTATGTGCATGTCTGTGTGTGTGTCTATGTGCATGTTGTGTCTATGTGCATGTCTGTGTGTGCGTCTGTGCATGTCTGTGTGTGTGTCTATGTGCATGTCTGTGTGTGTTTCTATGTGCTTGTTGTGTCTATGTGCATGTCTGTGTGTGCGTCTATGTGCGTGTTGTGTCTATGTGCATGTCTGTGTGTGCGTCTGTGCATGTCTGTGTGTGCGTCTATGTGCATGTCTGTGTGTGCGTCTATGTGCATGTTGTGTCTATGTGCATGTTGTGTCTATGTGCATGTCTGTGTGTGCGTCTATGTGCATGTTGTGTCTATGTGCATGTCTGTGTGTGCGTCTATGTGCATGTCTGTGTGTGCGTCTATGTGCATGTCTGTGTGTGCGTCTATGTGCATGTCTGTGTGTGCGTCTATGTGCATGTTGTGTCTATGTGCATGTTGTGTCTATGTGCATGTCTGTGTTGTGTCTATGTGCATGTTGTGTCTATGTGCATGTCTGTGTGTGCGTCTATGTGCATGTCTGTGTGTGTGTCTATGTGCATGTCTGTGTGTGTGTCTATGTGCATGTTGTGTCTATGTGCTTGTTGTGTCTATGTGCATGTCTGTGTGTGTGTCTATGTGCATGTCTGTGTGTGCGTCTATGTGCATGTCTGTGTGTGCGTCTATGTGCATGTTGTGTCTATGTGCATGTCTGTGTGTGTGTCTATGTGCATGTCTGTGTTGTGTCTATGTGCATGTCTGTGTGTGCGTCTATGTGCATGTCTGTGTGTGCGTCTATGTGCATGTTGTGTCTATGTGCATGTCTGTGTGTGCGTCTATGTGCATGTTGTGTCTATGTGCATGTCTGTGTGTGCGTCTATGTGCATGTCTGTGTGTGCGTCTATGTGCATGTCTGTGTGTGCGTCTGTGCATGTCTGTGTGTGCGTCTATGTGCGTGTTGTGTCTATGTGCATGTCTGTGTGTGCGTCTATGTGCATGTCTGTGTGTGTGTCTATGTGCATGTTGTGTCTATGTGCATGTCTGTGTGTGTGTCTATGTGCATGTTGTGTCTATGTGCATGTTGTGTCTATGTGCATGTCTGTGTGTGTGTCTATGTTCATGTTGTGTCTATGTGCATGTCTGTGTGTGCGTCTATGTGCATGTGTGTGTGTGCGTCTATGTGCATGTCTGTGTTTGTGTCTATGTGCATGTCTGTGTGTGTGTCTATGTGCATGTTGTGTCTATGTGCATGTCTGTGTGTGTGTCTATGTGCATGTTGTGTCTATGTGCATGTTGTGTCTATGTGCATGTCTGTGTGTGCGTCTATGTGCATGTCTGTGTGTGTGTCTATGTGCATGTTGTGTCTATGTGCATGTCTGTGTGTGTGTCTATGTGCATGTCTGTGTGTGTGTCTATGTGCATGTCTGTGTGTGTGTCTATGTGCATGTTGTGTCTATGTGCATGTCTGTGTGTGGGTCTATGTGCATGTTGTGTCTATGTGCATGTCTGTGTGTGCGTCTATGTGCATGTCTGTGTGTGTGTCTATGTGCATGTTGTGTCTATGTGCATGTTGTGTCTATGTGCATGTCTGTGTGTGTGTCTATGTGCATGTTGTGTCTATGTGCATGTCTGTGTGTGTGTCTATGTGCATGTTGTGTCTATGTGCATGTTGTGTCTATGTGCATGTCTGTGTGTGTGTCTATGTGCATGTTGTGTCTATGTGCATGTCTGTGTGTGTGTCTATGTGCATGTCTGTTGTGTGTTTGTGTGCATGTCTGTGTGTGCGTCTATGTGCATGTTGTGTCTATGTGCATGTCTGTGTGTGCGTCTATGTGCATGTCTGTGTGTGTGTCTATGTGCATGTCTGTGTGTGTGTCTATGTGCATGTTGTGTCTATGTGCATGTCTGTGTGTGTGTCTATGTGCATGTTGTGTCTATGTGCATGTCTGTGTGTGCGTCTATGTGCATGTCTGTGTGTGTGTCTATGTGCATGTTGTGTGTGCGTCTATGTGCATGTCTGTGTGTGCGTCTATGTGCTTGTCTGTGTGTGCGTCTATGTGCTTGTCTGTGTGTGTGTCTATGTGCTTGTTGTGTCTATGTGCATGTCTGTGTGTGCGTCTATGTGCATGTCTGTGTGTGCGTCTATGTGCATGTTGTGTCTATGTGTATGTGTGTGTGTGCGTCTATGTGCATGTCTGTGTGTGCGTCTATGTGCATGTCTGTGTGTGTGTCTATGTGCATGTCTGTGTGTGTGTCTATGTGCATGTTGTGTCTATGTGCATGTCTGTGTGTGTGTCTATGTGCATGTTGTGTCTATGTGCATGTCTGTGTGTGTGTCTATGTGCATGTCTGTGTGTGCGTCTATGTGCATGTCTGTGTGTGTGTCTATGTGCATGTCTGTGTGTGCGTCTGTGCATGTCTGTGTGTGCGTCTATGTGCATGTCTGTGTGTGCGTCTATGTGCATGTTGTGTCTATGTGCATGTCTGTGTGTGTGTCTATGTGCATGTTGTGTCTATGTGCATGTCTGTGTGTGCGTCTATGTGCATGTCTGTGTGTGCGTCTATGTGCATGTCTGTGTGTGCGTCTATGTGCATGTCTGTGTGTGCGTCTATGTGCATGTCTGTGTGTGCGTCTGTGCATGTCTGTGTGTGCGTCTATGTGCATGTTGTGTCTATGTGCATGTTGTGTCTATGTGCATGTCTGTGTGTGTGTCTATGTGCATGTTGTGTCTATGTGCATGTTGTGTCTATGTGCATGTCTGTGTGTGTGTCTATGTGCATGTTGTGTCTATGTGCATGTCTGTGTGTGCGTCTATGTGCATGTCTGTGTGTGCGTCTATGTGCATGTCTGTGTGTGTGTCTATGTGCATGTTGTGTCTATGTGCATGTCTGTGTGTGTGTCTATGTGCATGTTGTGTCTATGTGCATGTCTGTGTGTGCGTCTATGTGCATGTCTGTGTGTGCGTCTGTGCATGTCTGTGTGTGTGTCTATGTGCATGTCTGTGTGTGTGTCTATGTGCATGTCTGTGTGTGTGTCTATGTGCATGTTGTGTCTATGTGCATGTCTGTGTGTGCGTTTATGTGCATGTCTGTGTGTGCGTCTATGTGCATGTCTGTGTGTGCGTCTATGTGCATGTCTGTGTGTGCGTCTATGTGCATGTCTGTGTGTGCGTCTGTGCATGTCTGTGTGTGCGTCTATGTGCATGTCTGTGTGTGCGTCTATGTGCATGTTGTGTCTATGTGCTTGTGTGTCTATGTGCATGTCTGTGTGTGTGTCTATGTGCATGTCTGTGTGTGTGTCTATGTGCATGTCTGTGTGTGTTTCTATGTGCATGTTGTGTCTATGTGCATGTTGTGTCTATGTGCATGTCTGTGTGTGTGTCTATGTGCATGTTGTGTCTATGTGCATGTCTGTGTGTGCGTCTATGTGCATGTTGTGTCTATGTGCATGTTGTGTCTATGTGCATGTCTGTGTGTGCGTCTATGTGCATGTCTGTGTGTGCGTCTATGTGCATGTCTGTGTGTGCGTCTATGTGCATGTCTGTGTGTGCGTCTATGTGCATGTCTGTTTGTGTGTCTATGTGCTTGTTGTGTCTATGTGCATGTCTGTGTGTGCGTCTATGTGCATGTTGTGTCTATGTGCATGTCTGTGTGTGTGTCTATGTGCATGTTGTGTCTATGTGCATGTTGTGTCTATGTGCATGTCTGTGTGTGTGTCTATGTGCATGTTGTGTCTATGTGCATGTCTGTGTGTGCGTCTATGTGCATGTCTGTGTGTGTGTCTATGTGCATGTTGTGTTTGCGTCTATGTGCATGTCTGTGTGTGCGTCTTTGTGCATGTCTGTGTGTGCGTCTATGTGCATGTTGTGTCTATGTGCATGTCTGTGTGTGCGTCTGTGCATGTCTGTGTGTGCGTCTATGTGCATGTCTGTGTGTGTGTCTATGTGCATGTCTGTGTGTGCGTCTATGTGCATGTCTGTGTGTGCGTCTGTGCATGTCTGTGTGTGCGTCTATGTGCATGTCTGTGTGTGCGTCTATGTGCATGTTGTGTCTATGTGCATGTCTGTGTGTGCGTCTATGTGCATGTTGTGTCTATGTGCATGTTGTGTCTATGTGCATGTCTGTGTGTGTGTCTATGTGCATGTCTGTGTGTGTGTCTATGTGCATGTCTGTGTGTGTGTCTATGTGCATGTCTGTGTGTGTGTCTATGTGCATGTTGTGTCTATGTGCATGTCTGTGTGTGTGTCTATGTGCATGTTGTGTCTATGTGCATGTCTGTGTGTGCGTCTGTGCATGTCTGTGTGTGCGTCTATGTGCATGTCTGTGTGTGTGTCTATGTGCATGTTGTGTCTATGTGCATGTTGTGTCTATGTGCATGTCTGTGTGTGTGTCTATGTGCTTGTTGTGTCTATGTGCATGTCTGTGTGTGTGTCTATGTGCATGTCTGTGTGTGCGTCTATGTGCATGTCTGTGTGTGTGTCTATGTGCTTTTTGTGTCTATGTGCTTGTCTGTGTGTGCGTCTATGTGCATGTCTGTGTGTGCGTCTATGTGCATGTCTGTGTGTGTGTCTATGTGCATGTTGTGTCTATGTGCATGTCTGTGTGTGTGTCTATGTGCATGTTGTGTCTATGTGCTTGTCTGTGTGTGCGTCTATGTGCATGTTTGTGTGTGCGTCTATGTGCATGTCTGTGTGTGTGTCTATGTGCATGTCTGTGTGTGCGTCTATGTGCATGTCTGTGTGTGCGTCTATGTGCATATCTGTGTGTGTGTCTATGTGCATGTTGTGTCTATGTGCTTGTCTGTGTGTGTGTCTATGTGCATGTTGTGTCTATGTGCATGTTGTGTCTATGTGCATGTCTGTGTGTGTGTCTATGTGCATGTCTGTGTGTGGGTCTATGTGCATGTTGTGTCTATGTGCATGTCTGTGTGTGTGTCTATGTGCATGTTGTGTCTATGTGCATGTTGTGTCTATGTGCATGTCTGTGTGTGTGTCTATGTGCATGTCTGTGTGTGCGTCTATGTGCATGTCTGTGTGTGCGTCTATGTGCATGTCTGTGTGTGCGTCTATGTGCATGTCTGTGTGTGTGTCTATGTGCATGTTGTGTCTATGTGCATGTCTGTGTGTGTGTCTATGTGCATGTTGTGTCTATGTGCATGTCTGTGTGTGCGTCTATGTGCATGTTGTGTCTATGTGCATGTCTGTGTGTGCGTCTATGTGCATGTCTGTGTGTGCGTCTGTGCATGTCTGTGTGTGCGTCTGTGCATGTCTGTGTGTGCGTCTATGTGCATGTCTGTGTGTGCGTCTATGTGCATGTTGTGTCTATGTGCATGTCTGTGTGTGCGTCTATGTGCATGTCTGTGTGTGCGTCTGTGCATGTCTGTGTGTGCGTCTATGTGCATGTCTGTGTGTGCGTCTATGTGCATGTTGTGTCTATGTGCATGTCTGTGTGTGTGTCTATGTGCATGTTGTGTCTATGTGCATGTCTGTGTGTGTGTCTATGTGCATGTCTCTTTGTGCGTCTATGTGCTTGTCTCTGTGTGCGTCTATGTGCATGTCTGTGTGTGCGTCTATGTGCATGTCTGTGTGTGCGTCTATGTGCATGTCTGTGTGTGCGTCTATGTGCATGTCTGTGTGTGCGTCTATGTGCATGTCTGTGTGTGTGTCTATGTGCATGTTGTGTCTATGTGCATGTCTGTGTGTGCGTCTATGTGCATGTTGTGTCTATGTGCATGTCTGTGTGTGCGTCTGTGCATGTCTGTGTGTGCGTCTATGTGCATGTCTGTGTGTGCGTCTATGTGCATGTCTGTGTGTGCGTCTGTGCATGTCTGTGTGTGCGTCTATGTGCATGTCTGTGTGTGTGTCTATGTGCATGTTGTGTCTATGTGCATGTTGTGTCTATGTGCATGTCTGTGTGTGCGTCTATGTGCATGTCTGTGTGTGCGTCTATGTGCATGTCTGTGTGTGCGTCTGTGCATGTCTGTGTGTGCGTCTATGTGCATGTTGTGTCTATGTGCATGTCTGTGTGTGCGTCTATGTGCATGTCTGTGTGTGCGTCTATGTGCATGTCTGTGTGTGCGTCTATGTGCATGTCTGTGTGTGCGTCTATGTGCATGTTGTGTCTATGTGCATGTCTGTGTGTGCGTCTGTGCATGTCTGTGTGTGCGTCTATGTGCATGTCTGTGTGTGCGTCTGTGCATGTCTGTGTGTGCGTCTATGTGCATGTCTGTGTGTGCGTCTATGTGCATGTTGTGTCTATGTGCATGTCTGTGTGTGTGTCTATGTGCATGTCTGTGTGTGCGTCTATGTGCATGTCTGTGTGTGCGTCTGTGCATGTCTGTGTGTGCGTCTATGTGCATGTCTGTGTGTGCGTCTATGTGCATGTTGTGTCTATGTGCATGTTGTGTCTATGTGCATGTCTGTGTGTGTGTCTATGTGCATGTTGTGTCTATGTGCATGTTGTGTCTATGTGCATGTCTGTGTGTGTGTCTATGTGCATGTTGTGTTTATGTGCATGTCTGTGTGTGCGTCTGTGCATGTCTGTGTGTGCGTCTATGTGCATGTCTGTGTGTGCGTCTATGTGCATGTCTGTGTGTGCGTCTATGTGCATGTTGTGTCTATGTGCATGTTGTGTCTATGTGCATGTCTGTGTGTGTGTCTATGTGCATGTTGTGTCTATGTGCATGTCTGTGTGTGCGTCTATGTGCGTGTTGTGTCTATGTGCATGTCTGTGTGTGCGTCTGTGCATGTCTGTGTGTGTGTCTATGTGCATGTCTGTGTGTGCGTTTATGTGCATGTCTGTGTGTGCGTCTGTGCATGTCTGTGTGTGCGTCTATGTGCATGTCTGTTTTTGTGTCTATGTGCATGTCTGTGTGTGCGTCTATGTGCATGTCTGTGTGTGTGTCTATGTGCATGTCTGTGTGTGTGTCTATGTGCATGTTGTGTCTATGTGCATGTCTGTGTGTGTGTCTATGTGCATGTTGTGTCTATGTGCATGTCTGTGTGTGCGTCTATGTGCATGTCTGTGTGTGCGTCTGTGCATGTCTGTGTGTGTGTCTATGTGCATGTTGTGTCTATGTGCATGTCTGTGTGTGCGTCTATGTGCATGTTGTGTCTATGTGCATGTCTGTGTGTGCGTCTGTGCATGTCTGTGTGTGCGTCTATGTGCATGTCTGTGTGTGTGTCTATGTGCATGTCTGTGTGTGTGTCTATGTGCATGTTGTGTCTATGTGCATGTCTGTGTGTGCGTCTATGTGCATGTCTGTGTGTGCGTCTGTGCATGTCTGTGTGTGCGTCTATGTGCATGTCTGTGTTGTGTCTATGTGCATGTCTGTGTGTGCGTCTATGTGCATGTCTGTGTGTGTGTCTATGTGCATGTTGTGTCTATGTGCATGTCTGTGTGTGCGTCTATGTGCATGTCTGTGTGTGCGTCTATGTGCATGTCTGTGTGTGCGTCTATGTGCATGTTGTGTCTATGTGCATGTCTGTGTGTCTATGTTCGTTACCAAAGATGTGACATTCCAGTTTTTCTCATATTCTGGTTAAATGTAAATATAAAGTCATGTGACCAACATGTTTCCTGCATTAATTCTTTTCAGGAAGATGAAACAAACCACACGGTAACGAGCTCTTATCAAAGATCTCCTTCATTTTTAATAGACATTGTGCCACAAAAATGTCACGTCTGCAGCCACAAATCACGTGCTGAGATTTCTGCGTCCAGCTACTCGTGTCTCTCTCTCTCGCCGCTCTACAATCTGACAGCTCTGCTTCCTTTTCTGTATAAATATTTACAGTTTATAAACTCGGAGCTGAGCCTCGTGTCGCACACATCGCAGGGGAAAACCAGCAGCGTGCACACACACACACACACACACACACAGAGGAATGTTACCGTGCAGGGGGGGATGTGGAGGGAGCAGCAGACTTCTCCTGCCATGAAGGCACATGAGTGGGTGGAGCCAGCTGATGGAGCGCACTGTGGCGTGCACGCTGCTGGTTTGAGCATGCGCTTGGTGTTGACGGCTCAGTCGTGCTGCTCTGCACAGCTCAGAGTGAAGAGCAGCACAAACCAAACTAACATCTGCTTTTTAAAAACTGTGTCATGTGATGAGTGGGAAGGAGGGGTCTGTGGGGGCGGGGCTTATCGTCTTACTGCTGACTGTAAGAGTGACACCTGGTGTGTTGGAGTGTGACACTCTGAGACTGGATTAGGGTTCGGGTGGGTGGGGGGGGGGTTTGCGGCTGGTCACTGCTCTCAGCAGCAGCCTCCAGATGAAGTGTTGACCGGTTTGCTCTGGATCTTGACGTTGGACTTCTCTGAGGTACCGGCCGTGGCGCCAGGACCCATCCTCTTCTTGATCTCAGCCGCCATCGTCATGAAGGCCTGCTCCACGTTGGTGGCGCTCTTCGCACTTGTCTCCAGGAATGGGATACCCAGATTATCTGCAAACTCCTGGAGAACAAAATACAGCACAGACGAGTCAGAAAACTGGACGTCTGAGGTCCTGGTCCTGGTTCTGGTTCAACTCCTGATCTGACTTCCATCCTCAAAGCAAACAAACGCTCTGCACATCTTATGTTACACAGTTTAATGCTCCATGAAAAGCTGCAGCGTTAGAGATGAAATAATCCCACCGACTGAAACTGGTTGAAGATTAAAATGTTTGTTTGGGATTAATGAGACACATCAGGACAGATTTTACTTTAAAGTTTGTTAAAACCAGAATTTCTCTTAATCTGAAGAACCCTCCATGTCATCACGGAAACACTCAGGCTGATGAACGAGTCCCAGGACTCTCAGACCGTCTCAGCTGACCGTCAGCTGACCGTCCACGTACCTTCGCTGTGGTGTAGTCCACGACCTTTTTTGTTGTCAGGTCACACTTATTTCCTACTAACAGCTTGTTGACATTCTCGCTGGCGTAACGATCGATCTCCTGCAGCCACTGTTTGACATTGTTGAAGGACTCCTGGGGACACAAACACAATGTTAAGACATTTCATAGAACTGACCCCGCCCATTCTTTAACACTTGTCAGTGAACTTGAGAGGAAGTTGTAGACTGAGGTTTACTGTGTTGATGTGGTTTGACTGGAGGGTGAACCAGATGTGACCAGGAGCAACAGTTTGTAACATCACGTTTCATCATGTGGCGGGACGACGTTGACCACGTCTCCCAGCCTCATGTTCCTTTCAATAAACACCTGAAATCAGACCTGAGACACCTGCTTCCTGTCTCACTGTGGTTTATGTAAAGACCAAGGTAGCACTGAGGGGGTGGAGTTCAACCTGTTCCACCTCTGAGCTGCTGAAGGAGGTAGTCACAGAGCTGAAAGAGGGTAAGTTGTGATGCAGTAATGACAGACGATCTGAACTGGTTCTGAAACTCGGTTTCACATCGTTCCCTCAGAGAGGCTTTTAGAGTCATTAGTACTTTGTTACAACATAATTATTTATTGTGGAGCTACATGCAGATGTTAAGATCCAGATCCACCCCAAAATCTACCCACTTCTTCATTGGACCATTTCTGACCTTCCAAAAATTTTCATCAAAATCCATCCAGAAATTTTGGGTGTATCTTTAACAGAGACGCATGGACGGGCGGACGCTTCACCACGCTGCTGCATGTGTTGTCAGACATGAGAACCGCACGTGCACATTTGCCACAGGATCAAGCTCCGGTTTCCCGATCGGAGGATGCCCTCCTTCCCGACAGACTACAGCTGCCCTGAGGCAGCAATGATTCGACGTAGCTTGCTGGTACCAGGGATCGAACCCGCCATCTTTCAAATGAAGGGCGATCACCCTTCCGCTAGACTACGCCGCCCATTCTTTTTTTTAATATTTTATCTCTTGTTTCTCTGGTGGACCTGGTGTTTTGGGGATGTATGTGGTTTAATCTAACCCACTTAACACTTGGTCTGTTGGTAGTTTCACTAACGCTACACCATCTTTTTAGAACAGGGTGGCGGTGGACAGTCTTCTTGCTGCTCCAGGTGATGCCAGTAAAGTAATTGTGATGATAAATGTTGCACATACTGGCCACTTTATTAGGTACACCATGCTAGTAACGGGTTGGACCCCCTTTTGCCTTCAGAACTGCCTCAATTCTTTGTGGCATAGATTCAACAAGGTGCTGGAAGCATTCCTCAGAGAGTTTGGTCCATATTGACATGATGGCATCACACAGTTGGCGCAGATTTGTCGGCTGCACATCCATGATGCGAATCTCCCGTTCCACCACATCCCAAAGATGCTCTATTGGATTGAGATCTGGTGACTGTGGAGGCCATTTGAGTACAGTGAACTCATTGTCATGTTCAAGAAACCAGTCCCAGATGATTCCAGCTTTATGACATGGCGCATTATCCTGCTGAAAGTAGCCATCAGAAGTTGGGTACATTGTGGTCATAAAGGGATGGACATGGTCAGCAACAATACTCAGGTAGGCTGTGGCGTTGTAACTGGATATTTGACCTTTTTCAGACCGTTCGCTGTAAACCTTAGAGATGGTTGTGGGTGAAAATCCCAGTAGATCAATAGTTTCTGAAATACTCAGACCAGCCGGTCTGGTACCAACAACCACCTTCAAAGTAATTTAAATCATCTTTCTGTCTCATTCTGATGCTGGTTTGAACTGCAGCAGATCATCTTCACCATGTCTACATGCCTAAATGCATTGAGTATTAGAAATTTGCATTGACGAGCAGTTGGACAGGTGTGCCTAAAAAAGTGGCCAGTGAGTGTATATTGCAGATGTTAATAACAGTCTCACATCCGTGTGTGAACATTTGACATCACTCGTGCACACAGTAGGATCACAGGATTGGGCTCAGGGGTCATGGTGGACATCAATTCTCAAAGCGTTTGTTCCCATTAGTGTGATTTTAATATTATATTTGTTTGTTTATTCTGTGTTCTGTATTGTTTATCTGGTAGATGACTTTGTTAGTACAGGGTTTTAATTCTCTTCAGGTGGTTCATCAACAGACAGATTCCAGTCTGGGTGATGGGATGGATCTTCCTTTCGATCAGGATATTGATGATTGTTTTTCTGTTGGTTAGTTGGAAGAGTGACATCTCCTGAGTTTCAGTTGATTATCTGTGTTTCTCATTATTTTGTTATTTTTGTCTTTTTTTTTTAGCTTCAGCTCTTCTCTTGTCAGATTTTTTTTCAAACAGCCACCAGACCCTCCGTCCACCACTAAACAGGCACCGGACCCTCTGACCCCCACCAAACAACCACCGGACCCTCCGGACCCCACCAAACATCCACCGGACCCTCCGGCCGCCACCAAACAGCCGCCGGACCCTCCGTCCACCACTAAACAGGCACCGGACCCTCTGACCCCCACCAAACAACCACCGGACCCTCCGACCGCCACCAAACAGCCACCGGACCCTCCGGCCGCCCCCAAACAGCCACCGGACCCTCTGACCACCACCAAACAACCACCGGACCCTCCGACCGCCACCAAACAGCCACCGGACCCTCTGACCACCAACAAACAGCCACCGGACCCTCCGACCACCACCAAACAGCCACCGGACCCTCCGGCCGCCACCAGACAGCCACCGGACCCTCCGTCCGCCACCAGACAGACACCGGACCCTCCGACCGCCACCAGACAGACACCGGACCCTCCGTCCGCCACCAAACAACCACCAGACCCTCCGACCACCACCAGACAGCCACCGGACCCTCCGTCCGCCACCAAACAGCCACCGGACCCTCCGACCACCACCAAACAGCCACCGGACCCTCCGGCCGCCACCAAACAGCCACCGGACCCTCTGACCACCACCAAACAGCCACCGGACCCTCCGACCACCACCAAACAGCCACCGGAACCTCTGACCACCAACAAACAGCCACCAGACCCTCCGGCCGCCACCAAACAGCCACCGGACCCTCCGTCCGCCACCAAACAGCCGCCTGACCCTCCGACCGCCACCAGACAGACACCGGACCCTCCGTCCGCCACCAAACATCCACCAGACCCTCCGACCACCACCAGACAGACACCGGACCCTCCGTCCGCCACCAGACAGACACCGGACCCTCCGTCCGCCACCAAACAACCACCAGACCCTCCGTCCACCACTAAACAGGCACCGGACCCTCTGACCCCACCAAACAACCACCGGACCCTCCGTCCCCCACCAAACAACCACCGGACCCTCCGGACCCCACCAAACATCCACCGGACCCTCCGGCCGCCACCAAACAGGCACCGGACTGTTTGGTGGTGGCACCCACCAAACAGGCGCCGGACCCTCCGTCCGCCACCAAACATCCACCAGACCCTCCGACCACCACCAGACAGACACCGGACCCTCCGTCCGCCACCAGACAGACACCGGACCCTCTGACCCCCACCAAACAACCACCGGACCCTCCGACCGCCACCAAACAGCCACCGGACCCTCCGGACCCCACCAAACATCCACCGGACCCTCCGACCGCCACCAGACAGACACCGGACCCTCCGACCGCCACCAAACAGACACCGGCCCCTCCGACCGCCACCAGACAGACACCGGACCCTCCGTCCGCCACCAAACAACCACCGGACCCTCCGGACCCCACCAAACATCCACCGGACCCTCCGTCCGCCACCAAACAACCACCAGACCCTCCGACCGCCACCAGACAGACACCGGACCCTCCGACCGCCACCAGACAGACACCGGACCCTCCGTCCGCCACCAAACAACCACCAGACCCTCCGACCACCACCAGACAGACACCGGACCCTCCGACCGCCACCAGACAGACACCGGACCCTCCGACCGCCACCAGACAGACACCGGACCCTCTGACCCCCACCAAACAACCACCGGACCCTCCGACCGCCACCAAACAACCACCGGACCCCACCAAACATCCACCGGACCCTCCGGCCGCCACCAAACAGGCACCGGACTGTTTGGTGGTGGCACCCACCAAACAGGCGCCGGACCCTCCGTCCGCCACCAAACAACCACCAGACCCTCCGTCCACCACTAAACAGGCACCGGACCCTCTGACCCCCACCAAACAACCACCGGACCCTCCGGACCCCACCAAACATCCACCGGACCCTCCGGCCGCCACCAAACAGGCACCGGACTGTTTGGTGGTGGCACCCACCAAACAGGCGCCGGACCCTCCGTCCGCCACCAAACATCCACCAGACCCTCCGACCACCACCAGACAGACACCGGACCCTCCGTCCGCCACCAGACAGGCACCGGACCCTCTGACCCCCACCAAACAACCACCGGACCCTCCGGACCCCACCAAACATCCACCGGACCCTCCGGCCGCCACCAAACAGCCGCCGGACCCTCCGTCCACCACTAAACAGGCACCGGACCCTCTGACCCCCACCAAACAACCACCGGACCCTCCGGACCCCACCAAACATCCACCGGACCCTCCGGCCGCCACCAAACAGGCACCGGACTGTTTGGTGGTGGCACCCACCAAACAGGCGCCGGACCCTCCGTCCGCCACCAAACATCCACCAGACCCTCCGACCGCCACCAGACAGACACCGGACCCTCCGACCGCCACCAGACAGACACCGGACCCTCCGACCACCACCAAACAGCCACCGGACCCTCTGACCACCACCAAACAGCCACCGGACCCTCTGACCACCACTGATCTTTTCGAACCAGTGATCCTCCGGTTACTAGACAACCCTCTCTGCCACATGAGCCACGGCCGTTATAGTTGCTTAAACTTTGGAAGGTGGGTCGGTTACGAGTTATCTTTGTATTTTATTTGTTTTGGGTGTTCTGGTCCTTTCTTAAACATCCTTTTTATCAACATTTATTTTGTCTTATTTTGGTTTTCTTCTACTCTTAAACTTCTTATTTTCTCTTCTTACATTTTTTTCCTTGTTTTGGTTTTTCATTTCATTTGTTTTGTTTTTTTTCCTTATGTTTGTGGGGTGGTGTTAACTTCAGTGCCTCACCTGGTTGAAACGTGAAACGGTTACTGTATGTCAGAACAATATGGGTTTATACCAGATTAAGTAGCTACCCTGTATCAAAGCTACGTGTCGGCAGTTGCCCAGAAGAACAGTGTAATAATTACACTGACCTGATCCGTCACGTCGTAAACAACTATGATGCCGTGAGCTCCTCTGTAGTAACTGGACGTGATGGTCCGGAACCTCTCCTGACCTGCTGTATCCCACTGAGGAGGCAGAACACATCCCATCAGTTACAACTAAACCAGCTTCCATCACTCTGCTCATCATGCCTCCTTACAATCTGTAGTTTGATGGTCTTCCCATCCAACTCGATGGTTCTGATCTTGAAGTCCACACCAATGGTGCTGATGTAGCTCTCAGTGTAAGTGTCATCCTGGGGTCAAAGACAAGGACAGGTGAGTAAGATACCTGCAGCCTATCAGCTGTCAGAGTTACAACAAAAGCCTGCCGTGACTTACTGCGAACCGGAGGAGGAGACAGGACTTTCCCACACCAGAGTCTCCGATCAGCAGCAGTTTGAATAAATAATCACTGAGGAGAAAAAACACATTAATCATACATGTTTAATCATCACAAGGTGATTAATCAATCAGCTGATGCTTGAAGACCTTAAAACAAATGGGTCTGATCAGATTCCAGGATCAGGCCAGCGGTTACTAACAAGCTGGATTATGAATAACCCGCCATTCAATAACAAGAGTTCAAAATTCAGACAGCCATCAATCAAATACAGACAATCATCAATCCAGCAGCATATAAATGTCTGAAGCTGTCGAGCTTTGCAAGTCACACAACACCAAGTTTATCATTCATGGAAGAGAGAGTGTGTGACTCGCTTCCAAGCCAAATTCCTTGTATTGTGTAAATGATACTTGCCGCGTGCGCACACACACGCGCAAAGTGATCTTTTCCGAACGAAGCGGGGATTCAAACCAGTGGGCCCTTCAGTTATAGAATGACCTGCTGTACCTCCTGAGCTGCTGCTGCCCAGTATGTATTCTGCCATAATGGAATGGAGACCAAAGCATCCATTTTAAGGAACATTCTGCCTGACTGGGGGTTCTAAACTGCCTGGCTGGGGGTTCTACACTGCCTGGCTTGGGGTTCTAAACTGCCTGGCTTGGGGTTCTAAACTGCCTGGCTTGGGGTTCTACACTGCCTGGCTGGGGGTTCTAAACTGCCTGGCTTGGGGTTCTAAACTGCCTGGCTTGGGGTTCTAAACTGCCTGGCTGGGGGTTCTAAACTGCCTGGCTGGGGGTTCTAAACTGCCTGGCTGGGGGTTCTACACTGCCTGGCTTGGGGTTATAAACTGCCTGGCTTGGGGTTATAAACTGCCTGGCTTGGGGTTCTACACTGCCTGGCTTGGGGTTCTAAACTGCCTGGCTTGGGGTTCTAACCTGCCTGCCTTGGGGTTCTAAACTGCCTGGCTGGGGGTTCTAAACTGCCTGGCTGGGGGTTCTAAACTGCCTGGCTGGGGGTTCTAAACTGCCTGGCTGGGGGTTCTAAACTGCCTGGCTGGGGGTTCTAAACTGCCTGGCTTGGGGTTCTAAACTGCCTGGCTGGGGGTTCTACACTGCCTGGCTGGGGGTTCTACACTGCCTGGCTTGGGGTTCTAAACTGCCTGGCTTGGGGTTCTAAACTGCCTGGCTGGGGGTTCTAAACTGCCTGGCTTGGGGTTATAAACTGCCTGGCTTGGGGTTCTAAACTGCCTGGCTTGGGGTTCTAAACTGCCTGGCTTGGGGTTCTAAACTGCCTGGCTGGGGGTTCTAAACTGCCTGGCTGGGGGTTCTAAACTGCCAGGCTTGGGGTTCTAAACTGCCTGGCTGGGGGTTCTAAACTGCCAGGCTGGGGGTTCTAAACTGCCTGGCTGGGGGTTCTAAACTGCCAGGCTGGGGGTTCTAAACTGCCTGGCTGGGAACTTTCTGGTTCTGGATCATCTGAGTTGAGATCAAAGTTGATTTGAAACTCCTC
Organism: Pachypanchax playfairii; assembly: GCA_006937955.1. NCBI lineage: Eukaryota > Metazoa > Chordata > Actinopteri > Cyprinodontiformes > Aplocheilidae > Pachypanchax > Pachypanchax playfairii. Next base: position 1,933,352 of record SSNP01000101.1, read on the forward strand.
CTGATCAACTTGCTTCCTGCTTGAGTTCATGTTTTCACTGCTTGTCTATCAGTCCTACATCACTTCCTGTTTATAGTTGAACCTAGTTTCTAAGTGGGTGTGGCTAACCTTGCATAAAGTAGCAAAAACATGTTTAAAATGAAAAAGTTTCATATTATTTTTAAATAATAGTTGTGTTTAACCTTCAAGATGCTCTTTAATACTTAAGATTTGCTGTGACACAGATTATGCTTCAATTTGAAGCAAAAGGAGCGAGAAACGGGAAGATCTGGTTACAAAAACAAACAAAACCTACTGGAGAGGTGAGTTAGAGCAGAAACATAAAGACACCGCCTGGCTGTTCATGAACACCATAGATCAGCTGATTGTTTCTGTTTCACACTGTGTTCTGTGTGGATTTCCTGAAGAGGAAATGGCACACAGAGCTGCTTTCTCATCTGACATCTGCATGAATGTTCAGATTTCTTCTACATCAAACAGATTCAGGTGCATCTCAACAAAATGCCTAGGGATGCAAGGACTTTGTAAAGGTCGCTGGTTGGAGTCCCAGAAGGACCCTTTCTATGTGGAGTTTGTATGTTCACCCTGTGCATCTGTGGGATTTATCAGGGGAGTCCAGTTTCCTCCAAAAACAAGCAGGTCCAATTAACTGGAGATCTTACACTAAGGAAGGAAAAACAGACAGACGGACAAACAGACGATGGGTGGATGGACGGACATATGGACAACGGATGGATGATGAATGGACATAGGGGTGGGGGTAAATGATATTTAAAATTTTTTATTCTGCCGATTATGTTATTGAACAGTCAACCATTTGTGGCAAATGTCAGTCTAATATGTTTCAGTCAGAGACGACCAGAACATTACTGAGTTAACGCAAATCATGAATTGCATAAAGTAACATTGAACAGTTACTACAATCTGCTTGTTACCGTAGCTCGTCACTTTGGTGATGCCAATTGGCCGTACGCTGATGTTTGTGGCTAGATAGCTGTGTTCTGTTAGCTTTAAGTTAGCCACTGTTACCATTCATGTCACATTATATGCTATTTCTAACTAACGTTAGCTAAATGCAGCTGTTTAGCCACTAGATACTAGCAAAAAGCAGACACAAAAACAGATTGCACCATCGAAGTACGTAGAGCTTAGATGTTTCTACATAGAAGGTGTGCTGGTGTGATATGCAGCTCCATCATGCAAAGACTGCAAATAACTATGCTTTGGCACTTCTGGCTGCGTTAGAGTATTCGCACACCTTTGAGGTAGGTGGGTTGTTTGGTGACGTGTAGATCTTGGGAGTGCTGCTGTTGAGCCTGAGAGGTGGTTGGAGACGGAGTTTCGTTCTCCATGCTGCTTTGTTTTGGTCATTCACGTGTGTGGGCGTGGTGCGTCGACTACTAGATTTGATGTTGAAGATTTTTTAGAATTGAGTTGTCGCCATCATTGACGCCTCACTACAGGCCTAGATGGACGGATTAAGGATGGATGGACGGATGGACAGACAATGGATGGATGATGGAGGGATGGATGAACGGACGGACAGCTGGATGGAAATTTTTAAGCACCAATGATCAGTGTTCAGTTTTAGCATCAGGTGAGGAACTTGGAACAGAACCCCTGTTCTACTGGTCTTTGGGGAACTCAAAGACTTTTTCTGAATTTATAACAATCAGTTTTAGGAAGATCCATCCTTACCACCAACCGACAAAGCAGCTTCAAAACAGGACAAACCCTCTCCAGTGGAGCGTTTTCCCTCTCCTGACCTCCTCTGTACATGATGATCATCTCAGGTCCTGGTTCTGGTCTCTGATGGATTTCCTCCTTAAAGATGAGGCTTTCAGTTTTATCTGACTGAGTTTTTAGATCTAAAACATATTTTTCCATTTATTCTGGCTTTTAAAAACAAACTGAAAACACTGAGTTTTGACAATATAAAACCAGAAGACTGAGAATGAGAGATAAAGCAGCCAAAAACCTTCAGAAGGTCTGGAGAACTCTTGATCAGGACCATTTAAAAATCACATGGATAACTGGCTGCAGTATCATGTGTCAAACAACATGCATAAGTCTTCTCTCTCTTGGAACTGCTAAAAACTGTAAGTTCATCTTGTTTCCCAAAACTGTGATCTTTACAAAATTTAAATGTTTTTAACATAAAAGCATAATTTAAAATTTTACCGGCAATCAATCAGCAAAACAATCAGCTGTTTGTCACCAAACCCACTTCCTGTTTGCTGAGATGTGTTGCAGCCCGGCTCGATTCTGCTCTATTCAGTACCGCTGCTTTTGACAGACAAACCAAGGCTGTGGGTCCTGGACGGGACTATCTGCTGTTAGCGAGTAACTGAAGACCCAGAGTAACTGAACTCTTAGAATAACTACGAACTACAGCTGGTAACAGCAACTAAACTATCAAGAAGTAACTAACCAAATAATAATTAGAGTAACAAGCTTCAGATAATAACTAGCGGAACAGTAAGCGTAATTAGCCCATCAGAGAACCTGAACTATCAAAGTATTTAGTTACTCTTGGAGTAAGTAAAGACTAACTGTTAGCCTGCTAGCTGCCAATGCTAATAGCAATTCAACAAACATCGTTAACAAAACGGAAATTTTGCGATTTTTCCCGCACTTTATCGATCAGAAACCGTTTTTACTTCCGAGCCCCGCGACAGCCAAGCTGTCTGTGAGTAACGTGCCGGTTTAGCTGTCAGCTCACCGGCAGAACACCGACGGTGAAGCCGCTGACGCGCCGCTACGCCCGGACAGCTCAGTTAGCCTCCCCGGTGGAAATGACAGCGGAACCGAACCTGACATCCGAACCCACACTTACTATTCAGGATTCATTGCTGGCTGCTGGATGTAATCTGTTACGGTGAAGCGAGTTGGAGGTTGTTCCAGATGATTCTCTCAGCTACAGACGGGCTTCGTCTAGAACTAAAGTGGCAGAACAGTGTAATCGAATCAAATATGGCTGTCTGGCTACAACCTACCCGGAAATTCCAGGCGCTATGAATCATGGGTGTTGTAGTTTCAACGAGATGGGCGTCTGCTTGGTCAGCAGGCTTTTAGGAAGGAAGTGAGAACAGAAGGACTAAATACTTTTTGTTCTACTTTATTTCTTTTGCATCAAAAGTTAAATGTGTGAATGAGAAGCTCCAACACTTTCAGTGAGAAAACCCCCATCAGATCCGTTACAGCTGATACTGATGACGTCACAACGCTACGTGTCATGTGATCCCTGTCTTCGCCCAAGAGCTGAGACCGACATCCATTTCAGATGCACCATAATATTTAATTTGGTTAAACTTTAATCTGTTGTTCTTACTGGGAAGTGTCTTTAAATTTGTAATTTTAAAGTGAAAGTTTTACATTGTTTAATATGTTTTCTAACTACAAAATGATTCAGGTTATATTTGTAAGTTTCTGGTCCTACTAATTAAAGATAACAAAGGGAAACGCGAAATTCACACCCGGATCACAGATGGTTCCAGTTTACACCAGCAGGTTCATCATTTAATGAGATTTGAACTGAACTATTCCATAAAATTTTGTTACCTTTTTCCGTCATAGAAATAGGCTATATGTTGATAGAAATAGAAGCATTTAAATTGTAACTGTTGTGTTCAGATCAGAGATCTTTTTGAAATCAACAGAACCCAATTGACTGTAAGACATGGCTGAAAGGATATGCTGCCTGCTGGACAGGTATATCTGAGGAATTATTACCAAAACACACATGACAGATTTCAGACTCGGAAGACTGTGTCAACTTATATTTTTATAAAACCTTTATCTAGCCCGATTAAGATCCAGATCTCTTCTCTAGGTGTGACTTGGCCAAAAGGTCAGCAGCCAAAATCATGGCAGTGCAGGATAAGACCTGGGGTCTCATTTATAAAACTTGCTTACACACAGCACGGGGTCGGAAAACTGCGGAAGTAACTGTCCACACAAACTTTGGGATTTATAAAAAAAAACGTGGAAAAATGTGCGCAACTTTAAGTTGATTAAGGACCTGGCTTACGCACATTTTGGACATGGAGAGCACCTGCAGTGCTGCTGCTGAGAAGGATAAAATTGTTAATTTCAGCAGCTTTATTGATTGTACCGCTTCGTGCGCACACAGAACAACAAATAACCCCCCCCCCTCCACACACACACACACACACACAGCCCCCGCTCCAACATGTGGAACATCAGCTGGGGGCCAGATTGAGACGAAATGTCATGCGTCGTTTACAGAACCAACACAGAAGACATGATTTTTTATTTTTTTACAATTTTTAATTCTGTGCCTGAAATTTCAGTCAGGAGTCACATATTTTGTGCAGTTCTTCTCGCACTTCGTTCACCATCATGTCCCCTTTGTGCAGCCACTCGGTCGCTGCCCGGGATGCTTCGTCCAGAGTCTCTGGGGGGAAACAACGAGATTTGGTTTTGTTTTATATTTCAATTACGGACACATTTAATCTGTATTAATTTTTTTACCTCCACCTTCAGATCGGACCTTATTTTTTATATCCACCACAGATCTCTCTAAAGAACTCACAGCATTGACGGTTTCAGCAACGCTGTGCCACTCCGTGGATTTTCTCTTATTTGTTATGTCACTGCTGTGACCTCCAAAAACCACTTCCTGTTGTTTTTCCACCCACAAGAACCTCAATTTCTGCTTCTGTGAAGTTGATCTTCCTTGATGTCAGGAGCCGGGTCATGTATATGTACAAGACACTTTGCATTGACCATTTATGTCAGAAAATGGGCGTGTTGAGGGCGGGATGTGATCCAGAAACACCTGAGCACATTTCTAGGTAGAGTGTGATTTATAAAGCGGAGATTACGTGCAGCTGTGCGTACGCCATGTTTATAGGTCCCAAACTTACTTGATGTAAGTAGATTTTTTTGCTGAGCTTAAGTACAATTTTAGTAAAGATTCTACACAAAGTTTTATAAATGAGACCCCAGATCACTTATCAGGTTCCTCTCCCGTGGTTCCAGCTTCCACTTTTAATCCACAAGACAGAAGCTCTGTCTACTTTTCAGACTCTGCTTCAAAATTTCCTGTTTGATCAGTCATATAGTTACTGTTAGCTTAGGTTCTTCAGATCCATCCCTTTAGTTGTGCTGCTATAGCCTCAGACTGCTGGAGTTTCTCCTGATCCATCCCTTTAGTTATGCTGCTATAGCCTCAGACTGCTGGAGGTTCTTCAGATCCATCCCTTTAGTTATGCTGCTATAGTCTCAGACTGCTGGAGGTTCTCCTGGTCCATCCTTTTAGTTATGCTGCTATAGTCTCAGACTGCTGGAGGTTCTCCTGATCCATCCCTTTAGTTATGCTGCTATAGCCTCAGACTGCTGGAGGTTCTTCAGATCCATCCCTTTAGTTATGCTGCTATAGCCTCAGACTGCTGGAGGTTCTCCTGGTCCATCCCTTTAGTTATGCTGCTATAGCCTCAGACTGCTGGAGGTTCTCCTGGTCCATCCCTTTAGTTATGCTGCTATAGCCTCAGACTGCTGGAGGTTCTCCTGGTCCATCCCTTTAGTTATGCTGCTATAGTCTCAGACTGCTGGAGGTTCTTCAGATCCATCCCTTTAGTTATGCTGCTATAGCCTCAGACTGCTGGAGGTTCTTCAGATCCATCCCTTTAGTTATGCTGCTATAGCCTCAGACTGCTGGAGGTTCTCCTGGTCCATCCCTTTAGTTATGCTGCTATAGCCTCAGACTGCTGGAGGTTCTCCTGGTCCATCCCTTTAGTTATGCTGCTATAGCCTCAGACTGCTGACGGTTCTTCAGATCCATCCCTTTAGTTATGCTGCTATAGCCTCAGACTGCTGGAGGTTCTTCAGATCCATCCCTTTAGTTATGCTGCTATAGCCTCAGACTGCTGGAGGTTCTCCTGGTCCATCCCTTTAGTTATGCTGCTATAGCCTCAGACTGCTGGAGGTTCTTCAGATCCATCCCTTTAGTTATGCTGCTATAGCCTCAGACTGCTGGAGGTTCTTCAGATCCATCCCTTTAGTTATGCTGCTATAGCCTCAGACTGCTGGAGGTTCTCCTGATCCATCCCTTTAGTTATACTTCTATAGTCTCAGACTGCTGGAGGTTCTTCAGATCCATCCCTTTAGTTATGCTGCTATAGTCTCAGACTGCTGGAGGTTCTTCAGATCCATCCCTTTAGTTATGCTGCTATAGCCTCAGACTGCTGGAGGTTCTCCTGATCCATCCCTTTAGTTATACTGCTATAGTCTCAGACTGCTGGAGGTTCTTCTGATCCATCCCTTTAGTTATGCTGCTATAGCCTCAGACTGCTGGAGGTTCTTCAGATCCATCCCTTTAGTTATGCTGCTATAGCCTCAGACTGCTGGAGGTTCTTCAGATCCATCCCTTTAGTTATGCTGCTATAGTCTCAGACTGCTGGAGGTTCTTCAGATCCATCCCTTTAGTTATGCTGCTATAGCCTCAGACTGCTGGAGGTTCTCCTGATCCATCCCTTTAGTTATGCTGCTATAGTCTCAGACTGCTGGAGGTTCTTCAGATCCATCCCTTTAGTTATGCTGCTATAGCCTCAGACTGCTGGAGGTTCTTCAGATCCATCCCTTTAGTTATGCTGCTATAGCCTCAGACTGCTGGAGGTTCTTCAGATCCATCCCTTTAGTTATACTGCTATAGCCTCAGACTGCTGGAGGATATACTGTCCACATGTCTTCACTCTGCTGTCTCTTTTTACTCTCCATATTTGTATTTATTATTATTGCTGCCATTAACTTTAACTCTGTTTATCTTTCAAATCCATCAGTGTTTGTCTCTTTTCTGTCCTCTCAGACCTCAGTGGGTTCAGGCAGAACTCAGTCTGGTTCTGATGGAGGTTTCTTCTTGTTAAAGGGAGTTCTTTCTTTCTTTCTACTGCATGAAGCCATTATGATCAAATGAAGTTATTAACAAGCGTCAAAAGCTTTTGACCAGTCAATAAAAAGTGAAAGTTGGTCTTGTATCCTGTTACTTTACAGCTTTCAACATCTGTGATAGACACATATACGTATAATAAAATCTTACCTTTGGTGTTATATAGTCTTCATTTGTCCTGAAATATAACTTATATTCTCGAGATATTCTCCGACCAGTAAGTAAAACACTCAATTTACCTAAAATCCCATCTCTCTCATTTTCCAGGAGAGAGTGGAGCAGCTGCTCAGAGCGCAGGATTCAGGAGGATTACTGAGAAATGTGTATTAAACCAAAAACCACTCTGGAGGGTTTAATAAAGAAATAACATCATAATATGGTTAAAAGATCTAAAAGGTTATTTTGAAAGACACAGGACCTTTAAAGGGCTGAAAATGGCTGTGACAGCCCACCTGCTGACTGCAGGCTCCGCCCCTCATGGCCCTGAACAGGTACAGAAAGGAATTCCTGTCAGTAAAAGAAGTTCACACAGAGTGCTAATATTCAAGTTTTTTATTTCCCCATTATTGTTCTCATGATTATTTTTCACTTTTAGATACATCATTTTAAAAACAATAAAAAAATAGAACTGAAAAATGTACATCATTGACCTGATACATCAACATATTCAGTATATAATCATATATTTGGGTATTACATTAGTAAAAATGTAAATTATGTATAAAAAGAGAAACTAATGATTCACATATTTGCTTCAACTCTTCACCCATGAAATGTCCTGGAGAGCGAGCAGGACCAGGATCTCAGCTCAGTTAATCTCATCTTAGTTTTTTATTTTGGGTCATGTCTTCACATGAGACAGCTGACTGATGGGAAATATTGAGATGGACTGATCTGACCCAGTCTGCATGTTGTAGGTCTCCTTCAGGCTGATTGTGTGTTTCCCATCACTGATGACGTCTTTCTGTCAGCTTCATGTCTGAACAGAAAACAATAGAACAGCTGTAAAACCTGCAGAAGAAGCTCAGAGCACAGACAGGAAGAAATTCTTCTTAATCAATCAGGTTAAAAATCATCAGTATCTCGTTTGAGTGAAATGGATTAATTCACTGATACTGTTCTATCAAATCAGAAGGAATAAACACAAACCTTTTCAGCTATACAGTGATGGAATCAAGCAGCAGAACTGATCTGAGATCAGCTTGAGTCTCAGGACAGCTGAGCCTGATCAACCACATCCACCGTTCACATGACAGCTGGAATCAGTAGTATTATTGATCAGAAAAATTACCAGGAAAGCCAAATACTAACAAGAGCAAGTGTTTGTGTGCTATTTTGTAATTTTCTGTTTTCAGTCACGTTTTAATTCGCTCGTTCATTTAGTTTTATTGCTTTTTATATTTCTCAGTTTAAACTGTTTCCTGGTCGCTGCTGTACTTCATCAATTGGTTATTTTTTGGTATTTATTTCAAATTTTTTCATCTCGTAATTAAGATTTTCTCAAGTGTAATCAGCTTCTTTTTAGTTTTATTATTGAGTCTTGGCATCCTGTGACTCAAGCTCCATGCTATTTACCACCCAGGTGACCAAACACCTGGCTAAGGTGGACGGAGTTTGACCTCCATTTCAAACAGCTGCTGCACCTGTCAACGCCCACCTCGACCATGTGACTGACGTGATCATAAAGGTGTTTCATACTAAGGTTGAATAAAGTCATGGACGTGCTGAATTCCAGCTCAGTTCACCTGCAGGAGGTTTAAATATTTTAATGTCTCTGTTCAATGTCATCAGCTGTCAGTGACATCATCACCTTGGTCGACTCTGATAGGTCAAACACCTTCCCCTCCATTTAAGAGGGAAACTCCTCCTTTGTTCGTCATCTCTTCTGCCTGGATTTGGGCTGACTGCGGAGGAATGGTATCATGTAGTATCATGTTCGAGGCACACACCTGTCAGGTGGCCCCTCCCTGTCACCAGCTGCTGCTCATCCTATTAATCAGTGGAAAAGCCTTCAGTTGGTGAGTTTACAACCTGCTTCATATCCATGATCCTTCTTGTGATTTTTCTCTGTGTGTGTTCAACATTCCTGTTGCTACGCTAAGCTAACACTGACTGACTGGACCAAAGTCAAGAGATTACTTCTTATTTTTAGTCTGTTAAAGTTGAAACATTCAACAATACTTCATATTCACTGCGCACACACGCACACACACACAACGCTGAAAACAAACACATTCAGCCTGAAAACACAAGTGTAAAAATATATCTGATTACACAGATTTCACTGGATATATATTACAGCTGTCAAAATATTCAGTTCTACCTCCCTGATGTGTCCTGTAGGGACTCCATTAAAAAGAATAAAATGATCATTATCAGAGTCCATACTAGAAACATGATGTATGATTTCATTCTGGGATGTTTATTGGACATTATTAATTAGAAGAGTTAGTTTGTTCTTGTCCTTCTTTGATACTGATTTTTCTCTGTAAATAAAAAGTCATTTTTATAAAAGTAACTTCAGTTTGTTACTTTCTCACTGATGAGTTTTTATAAAAATGAGCATCCCAAGTGTTTTTAAGGGTTTAATAACATGTTTGTCTGTGAAGTAAAGTCCAATTGGAATTTGTCACCACGGTTCTGTCTGTTCAGTATAACCAGCAGCTTTCTTCAGTCTCCTGCAGGTCCTTCGCCTTCAGCCATAAATCAGTCAATAGAAACAGAAGTAACCTGTGAAGTAGTCGAATTCTGGTTGATAAAAACTCCTCCTATTAACAGTCTTTGGTTTTCTTCGGTAAGAAAGCTTTTCATTGTCCAGATGGGTCGAGGAAGAACCGATGCATTAACACTAGGTTAATGCATCGGTTCTAACAGACACTGTTTAATACGCGTTCAGCCTGTGTGTGATTCACTGGCTGGAAAAACTCAGGTAAAAAGTAAATTCTGATTTCAAGGGAGTGAAGCGGATTCTCCCTGAATTGTTTTGCAGTTTTCATGGAGTCTAACAAGATCAGCTGGAGATCAAAAGCCCAAATAGTTTTTATTAAAGGCACAAATTTTCAAAAGATGTTCGAGGAATTTTGTGTTAATGTTTCAGCTCAATAAACATGACAGCCATAATATATACATATGTTTATGTATATGTGTGTATATACACACATACACAGATACTTACAGTGAATAAAAAAAGTCTAACACCCTGTTCAAATGCAGGTTTTTGTCATGTAAAAAATAACAGCAAGATAAAAAATGTCACAACTCTTTCCACCTTTAATGTGACCTATAACCTCCACACCTATATAACCTGTACACCTATATAACCTCCACACCTCTATAACCTGTACACCTATATAACCTCCACACCTACAGTATATAACCTCCACACCTCTATAACCTCCACACCTATATAACCTCCACACCTCTATAACCTGTACACCTGTCAGGGTCTGGGGTTTTTGTGTTTGGGGATTGATGTTTGGTGATGGCTGTTTTTCACTGTAGTTGTGTGTTTTCACTGGTGCCGCCGACCGCTGTCCGCCCGAGGGTCCCGCCGACCGCTGTCCGCCCGAGGGTCCCGCCGACCGCTGTCCGCCCGAGGGTCCCGCCGACCGCTGTCCGCCCGAGGGTCCCGCCGACCGCTGTCCGCCTGAGGGACCCGTCGATCGCTGTCCGCCTTCTCCTGGGTTCGAGGGCGTTGCAGTCCGCAACGCGCCTCCAACGCCAGGGGCCGAGGGCGTCGCCGTCCGCGACGGCCCTCCAGCGCTTCCTCCCGGGTCCGAGGACGTCGCAGTCCGCGACGGTCCTCCAACGCCTGGGTTCGAGGACGTCGCCGTCCGCGACGGTCCTCCAGCACATCCTCCTGGGTTCGAGGACGTCGCCGTCCGCGACGGTCCTCCAACGCCAGGGTCCGAGGACGTCGCCGTCCGCGACGGTCCTCCAGCTCTTCCTCCTGGGTTCGAGGACGTCGCCGTCCGCGACGGTCCTCCAACGCCAGGGTCCGAGGCCGTCGCCGTCCGCGACGGTCCTCCAGCACATCCTCCTGGGTTCGAGGACGTCGCCGTCCGCGACGGTCCTCCAACGCCTGGGTTCGAGGACGTCGCCGTCCGCGACGGTCCTCCAACGCCAGGGGCCGAGGGCGTCGCCGTCCGCGACGGCCCTCCAGCGCTTCCTCCCGGGTCCGAGGACGTCGCGGTCCGCGACGGTCCTCCAGCACCGCCTCCTGGGTTCGAGGACGTCGCCGTCCGCGACGGTCCTCCAACGCCAGGGTCCGAGGACGTCGCCGTCCGCGACGGTCCTCCAGCACATCCTCCTGGGTTCGAGGACGTCGCCGTCCGCGACGGTCCTCCAACTCCAGGGGCCGAGGGCGTCGCCGTCCGCGACGGCCCTCCAGCGCTTCCTCCCGGGTCCGAGGACGTCGCAGTCCGCGACGGTCCTCCAACGCCTGGGTTCGAGGACGTCGCCGTCCGCGACGGTCCTCCAGCACATCCTCCTGGGTTCGAGGACGTCGCCGTCCGCGACGGTCCTCCAACGCCAGGGTCCGAGGACGGCGCCGTCCGCGACGGTCCTCCAGCACATCCTCCTGGGTTCGAGGACGTCGCCGTCCGCGACGGTCCTCCAACGCCAGGGTCCGAGGACGTCGCCGTCCGCGACGGTCCTCCAACGCCAGGGTCCGAGGACGTCGCCGTCCGCGACGGTCCTCCAGCACATCCTCCTGGGTTCGAGGACGTCGCCGTCCGCGACGCTCCTCCAACGCCAGGGTCCGAGGACGTCGCCGTCCGCGACGCTCCTCCAACGCCAGGGTTCGAGGACGTCGCCGTCCGCGACGGTCCTCCAACGCCTCCGTCAGGGTTCGAGGACGTCGCCGTCCGCGACGGTCCTCCAACGCCTCCGCCAGGGTTCGAGGACGTCGCCGTCCGCGACGGTCCTCCAACGCCTCCGTCAGGGTTCGAGGACGTCGCCGTCCGCGACGGTCCTCCAACGCCTCCGCCTGGGTTCGAGGACGTCGCCGTCCGCGACGGTCCTCCAACACTTCAGACTGGGTTCGAGGAAGTCGCCGTCCGCGACGTTCCTCCAACACCGGGGTCCGGGGACGTCGCCGTCCGCGACGGTTCCCCGATGGCATCAGATCCAGTTTCCAGACCGCCTAGACCTCCAAGACCACCCAGACCTCCATTCGGCATCAGCGGCCGTCTCTCTGCTGGCAGCAGTGGCCGCACTCCAGATGCCAGGCGCCTCCTCGTTCCGCGGCTCTCAAGTCGCGCTCCAGACGTCAGGCGCCTCTTCACTCCGCGGCACCAAGGCCGCCCGCCAGGCGCGCTGCGCCTCTTCGCCTCGCGGCACCAAGGCCGCTCTCCAGGCGCGCTGCGCCTCATCGTTTCGCGGCACCAAGGCCGCTCTCCAGGCGCGCTGCGCCTCTTCGCCTCGCGGCACCAAGGCCGCTCTCCAGGCGCGCNACACCTATATAACCTGTACACCTATATAACCTCCACACCTATATAACCTGTACACCTATATAACCTCCACACCTATATAACCTGTACACCTATATAACCTTTACACCTATATAACCTGTACACCTATATAACCTCCACACTTATATAACCTGTACACCTATATAACCTCCACACCTATATAACCTGTACACCTCTATAACCTCCACACCTATATAACCTGTACACCTATATAACCTCCACACCAATACAACCTCCACACCTATATAACCTGTACACCTATATAACCTCCACACCTATATAACCTCCACACCTATATAACCTGTACACCTATATAACCTCCACACCTATATAACCTGTACACCTATATAACCTCCACACCTATATAACCTGTACACCTATTTAACCTGTACACCTCTATAACCTCCACACCTATATAACCTGTACACCTATATAACCTCCACACCTATATAACCTGTACACCTATATAACCTTTACACCTATATAACCTGTACACTTATATAACCTGTACCCTTATATAACCTGTACACCTATATAACCTCCACACCTATATAACCTCCACACCTATATAACCTCTACACCTATATAACCTGTACACCTATATAACCTCCACACCTATATAACCTCCACACCAATACAACCTGTACACCTATATAACCTGTACACCTCTATAACCTCCACACCTATATAACCTTTACACCTATATAACCTGCAGACCTATATAACCTCCACACCTATATAACCTGTACACCTACATAACCTCCACACCTATATAACCTGCACACCTATATAACCTGTACACCTATATAACCTGTACACCTATATAACCTCCACACCTATATAACCTCCACACCAATACAACCTGTACACCTATATAACCTGTACACCTATATAACCTGTACACCTATATAACCTCCACACTTATATAACCTGTACACCTATATAACCTCCACACCTATATAACCTGTACACCTCTATAACCTCCACACCTATATAACCTGTACACCTATATAACCTCCACACCTATATAACCTGTACACCTATATAACCTCCACACCTCTATAACCTGTACACCTATATAACCTGTACACCTATATAACCTCCACACCCATATAACCTCCACACCTATATAACCTGTACACCTATATAACCTGCACACCTATATAACCTGTACACCTATATAACCTCCACACCTATATAACCTTTACACCTATATAACCTGCAGACCTATATAACCTCCACACCTATATAACCTGTACACCTATATAACCTCCACACCTATATAACCTCCACACCAATACAACCTGTACACCTATATAACCTGTACACCTCTATAACCTCCACACCTATATAACCTTTACACCTATATAACCTCCACACCTATATAACCTGTACACCTATATAACCTGTACACCTATATAACCTCCACACCTATATAACCTCCACACCTATATAACCTGTACACCTATATAACCTCCACACCTATATAACCTGTACACCTATATAACCTCCACACCTATATAACCTGTACACCTATATAACCTCTACACCTATATAACCTGCAGACCTATATAACCTCCACACCTATATAACCTGTACACCTATATAACCTCCACACCTATATAACCCCCACACCTATATAACCTGTACACCTATATAACCTGCAGACCTATATAACCTGCAGACCTATATAACCTCCACACCCATATAACCTGTACACCTATATAACCTGCACACCTATATAACCTGTACACCTATATAACCTCCACACCTATATAACCTGTACACCTATATAACCTGTACACCTCCTGCACACCTATATAACCTGTACACCTATATAACCTGCAGACCTATATAACCTGCAGACCTATATAACCTCCACACCCATATAACCTGTACACCTATATAACCTGCACACCTATATAACCTGTACACCTATATAACCTCCACACCTATATAACCTGTACACCTATATAACCTGTACACCTCCTGCACACCTATATAACCTGTACACCTATATAACCTGCAGACCTATATAACCTGCAGACCTATATAACCTCCACACCCATATAACCTGTACACCTATATAACCTGCACACCTATATAACCTGTACACCTATATAACCTCCACACCTATATAACCTGTACACCTATATAACCTGTACACCTCCTGCACACCTATATAACCTGTACACCTATATAACCTGCAGACCTATATAACCTGCAGACCTATATAACCTCCACACCCATATAACCTGTACACCTATATAACCTGCACACCTATATAACCTGTACACCTATATAACCTCCACACCTATATAACCTGTACACCTATATAACCTGTACACCTCCTGCACACCTATATAACCTGTACACCTATATAACCTGCAGACCTATATAACCTGCAGACCTATATAACCTCCACACCCATATAACCTGTACACCTATATAACCTGCACACCTATATAACCTGTACACCTATATAACCTCCACACCTATATAACCTGTACACCTATATAACCTGTACACCTCCTGCACACCTATATAACCTGTACACCTATATAACCTGCAGACCTATATAACCTGCAGACCTATATAACCTCCACACCCATATAACCTGTACACCTATATAACCTGCACACCTATATAACCTGTACACCTATATAACCTCCACACCTATATAACCTGTACACCTATATAACCTGTACACCTCCTGCACACCTATATAACCTGTACACCTATATAACCTGCAGACCTATATAACCTGCAGACCTATATAACCTCCACACCCATATAACCTGTACACCTATATAACCTGCACACCTATATAACCTGTACACCTATATAACCTCCACACCTATATAACCTGTACACCTATATAACCTCCACACCTATATAACCCCCACACCTATATAACCTGTACACCTATATAACCTGCAGACCTATATAACCTGCAGACCTATATAACCTCCACACCCATATAACCTGTACACCTATATAACCTGCACACCTATATAACCTGTACACCTATATAACCTCCACACCTATATAACCTGTACACCTATATAACCTGTACAATGCAACTGAAAAACAAACAGAAATCTGTCAGGAAGGTGAAGCAAACATCAACAACTGCGATAATGTGGTTGCATAAGTGAGCACACCCTTTAATAACTGGGGATGTGACTGTGTTCAGATTTAGCCAATTATATTCAAGCTCATATTAATTAAAGTGCTTTTGATCAACACCAATTAAAGGTCTGCTGTTCTAGTAGCTTCTCCTGACACAAGCCTGCAAGAAAGTATCCAAAGCATCAGAGGGATCTCATTGTTCAAAGATATCAGCCAGGTGAATACTACAAAACAATATCCAAGGAAATATACCATGGAACACAATGAAGACCGTCATCATCAAGTGGAGAAAATATGGCACAACAGAAACATTACCAAGAACAAGACGTCTGTTCAAAATGACGATAAGATGAAAACTAGTCAGGGAGGCTGCCAAGAGGCCGACAGCAACACTGAAGTACTGGCTGTGTAGTACATGTGTAGTATATGTGTAGTACACATGACAACAATCTCTTGTCAGTTTTCTTCATATGTCTGGGATCTGGGGTCAGGTGGTAAGATGGAAGTCTTGTCTTACAAAGAAAAACACCAAAAAGTCATCTGATCTCTCTCAAATGCATGTAGGAACATGTGTTCTGGTTAGGGTTAGGGTGTACCCTAACTAAGGTTAAACTTTTTGGACATAATTCTAAAAGGTATATTTGGCACAAAAACAATAATGCTCATCACCAAAAGAACACCATGGTGGTGGCAGCATCATGCTTTGGGGTTGGAACTGGGACCTGAGTCAGGGTGGAGGGAATGATGGACAGTTCCAAATACCACAAAACCTTCAGCTATCTGTTAGCAAGATGAAGATGGACATTGTCTTTCAGCAGGACAATGACACAAAGCACACATCCAAATAAACAAGAGAACGGCGTCTCCAGATTAAAACTGAGGCTTTGGAACGGCACAGCGAGAGTCCAGACCGGAATCCCAGCGAGAGTCCAGACCGGAATCCCAGCGAGAGTCCAGACCGGAATCCCAGCCGGAGTCCAGACCGGAATCCCAGCCGGAGTCCAGACCGGAATCCCAGCCAGAGTCCAGACCTGAATCCACTGAACATCTGTTGGGTGATCTGAAGAGGGCTGCACAGGAGATGCCCTCACTGTCTGTCAGATTTGGAGCGGTTTTGCAAAGAAAAGTGGGCAAATACTACCATATCAAGATGCTGATAGGATTAGGTGTTGTGATAAAAACCAAAGGTGTTGCAACAAAGTATTAGTTTAAAGGTGTGCATATTTATACAACCAGGTTATTTTCAGTTGTTTCTTTTATAGGTGTGCAGGTTATAGAGGTGTACAGGTTATATAGGTGTACAGGTTATATAGGTGTGGAGGTTATATAGGTGTACAGGTTATATAGGTGGGGAGGTTATATCGGTGTGCAGGTTATATAGGTGTGGAGGTTATATAGGTGTGCAGGTTATATAGGTGTGCAGGTTATATAGGTGTAAAGGTTATATAGGTGTGGAGGTTATATAGGTGTAAAGGTTATAGAGGTGTACAGGTTATATAGGTGTGGAGGTTATATAGGTGTGCAGGTTATATAGGTGGGGAGGTTATATAGGTGTGGAGGTTATATAGGTGTGCAGGTTATATAGGTGGGGAGGTTATATAGGTGTACAGGTTATATAGGTGTGGAGGTTATATAGGGGTACAGGTTATATAGGTGTGGAGGTTATATAGGTGTGCAGGTTATATAGGTGTGCAGGTTATATAGGTGTGGAGGTTATATAGGTGTACAGGTTATATAGGTGTGGAGGTTATATAGGGGTACAGGTTATATAGGTGTGGAGGTTATATAGGTGTGGAGGTTATATAGGTGTGGAGGTTATATAGGTGTGCAGGTTATATAGGTGTGGAGGTTATATAGGTGTACAGGTTATATAGGTGTGGAGGTTATATAGGTGTGCAGGTTATACAGGTGTGCAGGTTATATAGGTGTGCAGGTTATATAGGTGTGGAGGTTATATAGGGGTACAGGTTATATATGTGTGGAGGTTATATAGGTGTGCAGGTTATATAGGTGTGGAGGTTATATAGGTGTGCAGGTTATACAGGTGTGCAGGTTATATAGGTGTACAGGTTATATAGGTGTGGAGGTTATATAGGTGTACAGGTTATATAGGTGTGGAGGTTATATAGGTGTACAGGTTATATAGGTGTGGAGGTTATATAGGTGTACAGGTTATATAGGTGTGGAGGTTATATAGGTGTGGAGGTTATATAGGTGTGCAGGTTATATAGGTGTGCAGGTTATATAGGTGTACAGGTTATATAGGTGTGGAGGTTATATAGGTGTGGAGGTTATATAGGTGTGGAGGTTATATAGGTGTGCAGGTTATATAGGTGTGGAGGTTATATAGGGGTACAGGTTATATAGGTGTGGAGGTTATATAGGTGTGGAGGTTATATAGGTGTGCAGGTTATATAGGTGTGCAGGTTATATAGGTGTACAGGTTATATAGGTGTGGAGGTTATATAGGTGTGCAGGTTATACAGGTGTGCAGGTTATATAGGTGTACAGGTTATATAGGTGTACAGGTTATATAGGTGTGGAGGTTATATAGGGGTACAGGTTATATAGGTGTGGAGGTTATATAGGTGTGGAGGTTATATAGGTGTGCAGGTTATATAGGTGTGCAGGTTATATAGGTGTACAGGTTATATAGGTGTGGAGGTTATATAGGTGTACAGGTTATATAGGTGTGGAGGTTATATAGGTGTGCAGGTTATATATAGGTGTGCAGGTTATATAGGTGTGCAGATTATATAGGTGTGGAGGTTATATAGGTGTACAGGTTATATAGGTGTGGAGGTTATATAGGGGTACAGGTTATATAGGTGTGGAGGTTATATAGGTGTACAGGTTATATAGGTGTACAGGTTATATAGGTGTGGAGGTTATATAGGTGTGCAGGTTATATAGGTGTGCAGGTTATATAGGTGTACAGGTTATATAGGTGTGGAGGTTATATAGGGGTACAGGTTATATAGGTGTGGAGGTTATATAGGTGTGGAGGTTATAGAGGTGTGCAGGTTATATAGGTGTGAAGGTTATATAGGTGTGCAGGTTATATAGGTGTGGAGGTTATATAGGTGTGCAGGTTATATAGGTGGGGAGGTTATATAGGTGTACAGGTTATATAGGTGTGGAGGTTATATAGGTGTGCAGGTTATATAGGTGTGCAGGTTATATAGGTGTGGAGGTTATATAGGTGTGCAGGTTATATAGGTGTGGAGGTTATATAGGTGTGCAGGTTATATAGGTGTACAGGTTATATAGGTGTGGAGGTTATATAGGTGTGGAGGTTATATAGGTGTGCAGGTTATATAGGTGTGGAGGTTATATAGGTGTACAGGTTATATAAGTGTAAAGGTTATATAGGTGTACAGGTTATATAGGTGTGCAGGTTATATAGGTGTGCAGGTTATATAGGTGTGGAGGTTATATAGGTGTGCAGGTTATATAGGTGTGGAGGTTATATAGGTGTACAGGTTATATAGGTGTGGAGGTTATATAGGTGTGCAGGTTATATAGGTGTGCAGGTTATATAGGTGTGCAGGTTATATAGGTGTGCAGGTTATATAGGTGTGGAGGTTATATAGGTGTGCAGGTTATATAGGTGTACAGGTTATATAGGTGTGGAGGTTATATAGGTGTACAGGTTATATAGGTGTGGAGGTTATATAGGTGTACAGGTTATATAGGTGTGGAGGTTATATAGGTGTGCAGGTTATATAGGTGTGGAGGTTATATAGGTGTACAGGTTATATAGGTGTGGAGGTTATAGGTCACATTAAAGGTGGAAAGAGTTGTGACATTATTTATCTTGCTGTTATTTTTTACATGACAAAAACCTGCATTTGAACAGGGTGTTAGACCTTTTATATTCACTGTACAATGTTTGTGTTTTATGGAGATATTTTCATCTCAAAGCATTTTGGTCCTCAGCATCACAAAAAGAAAAACTTTTTCTTTTTCCAGTCAGTACAAAGTTCCACTTCAAGGAACCAAAACAAAAAGAACACCACAACTGCTGTTCCCTTGGACGGTCTCACTGGACTGGGCCGAGCCAGAGACACCTCAGCCTGCAGCTTTGTGTTTTCCGCCGCAGCAGTGACAAGCCACACCACAGCGATGGCATGCCCTCAGGGGGGCGTAGCAGCACATGCAGGGTGCCACCAGCGACAGACCTATCAGCGCCATCCAGCGCAAGCAGAAGCGTTCATCACTGGTGTCACAGGAGCACGGGTCTGAATAGTCACCCTCCGGGTCAGACATACAGTGATACAGCAGGCTGTCGGCGCACCACATGAAGCTGACCCTCCGGATGCAGGTCTGGAAGGGGTCAGGTGCCTCCTGGCAGCGGCCTCGTCCATTGTCCTCGTGGTTGAACACGTCCTGGCAGTAAACACAGCGAAGGCGTTCCGTATCCTCTGCTCGCCGTATGCATTTGAGTGGATGAGCTCGAGGCGGCAGCGTCACCACCGCTCTGTGTCTGCTTCCCAGCTCCAGGCAGCTGGCCTTACTGCCATAGCTTCGCTGCACGTCACAGCTCAATGGGTACGGGTAGGTGTAGTCGTGTTTTGGTGGCTCACTCTTGGTGAAATGCACACATGCATCCTGGTTGTGTGGTTGAGCCAATTTGTCACGAGTTGAGTTGGTGTGGCGATAGTCCTCATAGCCGGTGAGCCAGGTTCGCTCAGGGGGGTTGATGCATACAATCTCCTCCTCCTCTACTGGGAAGGTGACATGACGAGGAAACATATGTACTCCCTGAGAGGCCCAGGAGACAGGAGGACAATGTTAAGTCCAGAAATCAGAAGAGGAAAAACAATTCAAACAATGCTTCAACTGCTGTCAAACTTCAACCAAGATTCAAACTTTCACTGTAAAACATCATCAACCAAACTTCTTTACTTACTGGATCCAGGAAGTAGGGATCCGGGGGCCGGTGCTGCTCATAAAAATGCTCCATGATGCAGTGGTGCCGACGGGGTTCACAGAAGTGGGCCGGAGCTAACGTGTGCATCGTTGGTTCTCTCCTCTGAGACGAGTTGGACGAGCTGTCTGTAGCTGTCTGATGGACAAAGAGAAGATGGGATCATGAAGAATTATGGGTAAAAATATCTACAGACATCTCTAAATGATTTGATCTATGTTTGAATCTGCTGAAGACTCGAGGTCTGTGACCCAGAACCGTCAGCAGAGCAGATTCAGACTGTAAATGTAGAAACAAGAAAAAAAAATGGGACAGCTTGATGAGATAAATTTCTCACCGTAAAGACGTCATCATCACCAAGCTCTGCTTCATTCTGCAGCGTTGATGAGGAAGTGGTTGATCCTGGAGAACACAGAACCGATCTGAGGAACATTCACTTTATCACAGAACATATGTGGACTTCAAGTCCTCAGGCTGTAGCATCCTTCCACGTCACCTCTTCCTCTAACAGCAAAGTATCTTTAAGCTTAACACACAAAATGTTTCTATTTGCTCAGAACAAATAACCTGGTTCTGCCACATCTGTAGCCCCGCCTCTTGTCGAGGCGGGGACTCACATACATCTGGAACTGCTCCATTGGAAACCGTCTATAAAAGGGAGGGACATGAGGTATAATATTTTAGGCTGATTAGAGGACGAGCCAGCAACTGTCTGTTTTTGATGATTTGTTTTTATCCAATCACAGTAAATTAAGTTCTTGTTAATCCATTCGGTAGTAAAATACACACATTGTTACCACGAAGAAAAGCAAAACACATCGTTACCATCAAGAAATGATCAAAGTTTTTACCTTTGATCATTTTTCAATGAATAAATCGTCTCTAGTCCTAAAACAGATTCAATATCTGTTTTTATGTGTACATCCACCAGCAGCCATGTTTCTTTTACTTTGTCTGCCTGGACACTTGCTGTCAATCATACCTGAACACCCGCCCCAAAGCACGATGCTAACACATGATTGGTTTAAATGTTTTTGACCTAAATAGATGGTTGTCAATGGAGTGGTACAAGATGGATTTTCGTGGGTTTGGAAAACTCCAAATCTCGCGAGAATCCGTCTTGCAGCGTGAGGGTAAGCACAATGACGGAATTCCAAAACTCTGGTTCTTCAGCCTCTCCTCTAAATCACCTCCATAATTTGATGGATGAATTTGAGTCAACTAAAGTGATCAAGGACCTTGTTTGATATGATATAATGGGGGGTCAATGCGAGGCCTGAAGGGCCGAAGCACTAGCGGCCTAGGGTCTGGGGGCCGCTTAAGGCCCCCAGAAGCCAACGACTTACAGATGGCTGGAGGCGATTTTTGAAGCATTTCTGACTGCATATTTCATGATATATTTGCCTCTGGCAGTGAGTGGCAGAGGATTTTTATAAGAAACTAGCTGATTTCCACTTTTTACTTTGTTTTGTTCAGCAAAACATGGGGGGGGCATGTCCCTCCTGTCCCCCTCATAAACAAGGCCCATGAAAGTGATCCCATCAAGTCTTGATAGACTAGATAGAACCCATTCTCTCTACTGTCTCACAGGACCTGATCACATGACTTCTCATATCGTCATCCTTCTGTGACAGATACTGTTCTTATGATTCTCAACAGAATGATTTCAGAACAAAGTTCTGTTTCTCAAACCAACATAGATGCAGGAACACCACCTTCTACTAACCCTCCCTGCCACTCAGTTTAACACAACATCAATATGAAAGTGGCTTCTTCAACTATTTTACCAACAAGCTGCAAAAAACAGTGAGTTCTGACTGATGACAGGAAAATCCCACTGAGATTAAAAGCTGTTCTTCAACAGGCAGAAAAAACTCAACACACAGTTACAACATTAACACGTCATGAAAACAGCTACGACTCATTGAGACTTCTGATACTTTCAGCTTGTGTTTGAAGGTATTTAAAAGCAGCAGTTCAGTTAATTTCCAACTTTCCTGCAACATGTTCCTGGTAAAAGAAGCTGCATCAACAGAAACTTCCTTCCTGACAGAAAGAACCAAGAACAACAGCTGATGATAAGCAGCAGGAGTCATCACTCCTCTGTGTGATGGATGCCTTGTAAATACATGTGTACTAATGTCCCTGTCTCCAACTGACCAGAGAGGACTCCCACGAGGACAAATCACTTTGATGTTCTTCTTCTATGACCATAATGTCTCTTGGTCATGTATCTGTCAAACGTCAGTAAAATCAGGACTTGTAACCAAATCTTGGTTCTTGTTATGGTTTTCTCTCAGCTCCAGTATTACACGCTCACTGACTCCAGACTTGTGGAATGGTTCTTCAGGGTCTCTGTCTTCTAATAGAATCTTTACTGCAGCATTCTTGACTGAATTAGAACTTATAAGCCAATTGTACTACATTTAAATACAAGAAGAAAGTTTAATTTGGCGAGAAGAACAAACAATCTGATTCAGAAGAGTCAGGTAAAGATTCTAGTGATACCTTCCGTCAGGTCTTCTAGAGCCTTCCTCACACCACGGTCGAAGGTTCGAGCGTCAGATGGACTCTGGAAGGTCAAGCCACACTTTTTGTTGTCTACCCTCCAGTGGTGGAATGTGGGTGTGGCCTTCGTGTAGACCAGGTCCTTTTTTAAGATGCACTCTAGAATCACCTGATCATTACAAAAAAATAATTGTTGGACATTAAAACCTGCTGTTATCATTTGTCATTAAAAAGGTGGCAAAGTACAGAAATGTGGGCTGTTGAATTAAAAACTTCTTGATGTTTGTAAATGAGAGAAAATTAATTATTTCACAATTTGATTTTCCAGAGCAGCAAAGTGACAGGTAAAGGTCGGATTATTTTATTGATCTGTTTTCCAATTCAGACTTTTAATTTCAATAACTTCTAAGTTTAGTTTGTTTGATTTTTCAAGTTTGTCAACTTGTCTGTATTTTGTACACCATGTATGGAGCTTCAGTGTCATCAGGAGAGATTGTGGTTTTGAGCTCACTAAAGCACAAAGATTTTTTAAATAGTTCCTTAATATAATTCTCATCTTCTCATCTAAGTCTCTGTACCCCCACCTGTCGGTCTCTGAACCCCCACCTGTCGGTCTCTGAACCCCCACCTGTCGGTCCCTGAACCTCCACCTGTCGGTCTCTGAACCCCCACCTGTCAGTCCCTGAGCCCCCACCTGTCGGTCTCTGAACCCCCACCTGTCGGTCTCTGAACCCCCACCTGTAAGTCTCTGAGCCCCCACCTGTAAGTCTCTGAACCCCCACCTGTCGGTCTCTGAACCCCCACCTGTCGGTCCCTGAACCTCCACCTGTCGGTCCCTGAACCTCCACCTGTGGGTCCCTGAGCCCCCACCTGTAAGTCTCTGAGCCCCCACCTGTAAGTCTCTGAACCCCCACCTGTCGGTCTCTGAACCCCCACCTGTCGGTCCCTGAACCTCCACCTGTCGGTCCCTGAACCTCCACCTGTCGGTCTCTGAACCCCCACCTGTCGGTCTCTGAACCCCCACCTGTCGGTCTCTGAACCCCCACCTGTCGGTCCCTGAACCTCCACCTGTCGGTCCCTGAACCTCCACCTGTGGGTCTCTGAACCCCCACCTGTCGGTCTCTGAGCCCCCACCTGTCGGTCTCTGAACCCCCACCTGTCGGTCTCTGAGCCCCCACCTGTCAGTCCCTGAGCCCCCACCTGTCGGTCTCTGAGCCCCCACCTGTCAGTCTCTGAGCCCCCACCTGTCAGTCCCTCAGCCCCCACCTGTAAGTTCCTGAGCCTCCACCTATTAGTCCCTGAGCCCACCTGGCAGTCTGTGAGTTCCCACCTGTTGGTCCTTGAGCCTCTCTCCATAGATAAGGAAGGTGTTACGTCCCAGCAGGTCATGTGGAAGCAGCCTGCATACACCCACTCTGCTCAGGCAGCCATCCTGTGCCAACCAACCACCACTTGACTCATCTCTGGTCATCACCACTGCTTTGACACGCACAATGTAACTGTCACTGTTACAGACACAAATGAAACATTTATTAGCAGCAGGTTCTGATTCCCTACACCAGATTTATGTTCAATGGAATGTGCCTGTGGTGTTCTAGAACAGAGTCTGAGATGGCTGAGGTGGATGGAAGCATCATAGTTAATGCAGCAAAAGATCCACATAATTCATAAAACAACCTGCCAGCTCAATCATGGGAAGTGTGCTATAACTTTTATCAGTGATCCACTTTACCATGGTGACACAGCTCACCAAAAACCACACCCGAAATGCCTCACAGCAAGTGACACATGTATGATACATCAAATTGACCGGGTCAGATACCAGATGTGAACTATCGTGGTTTTGTGGCATTGTGGCTGCTTACCTGAAAGTTTCTTACTTACGCACACAGTGGCAGGCCTGTCAAGGTACTTCAGGGACTTTCTAGTTAAGTTTTTGTTATTTAACTACATTAAAGCTAAATTGTATGTGTATTTGGGAGGATGTTGAAATGACAAAAACTCCAACTCAGACTACAGACTTCAGTTAGCAGGTTAAAGTTCCAGACCTGAACCTGACTGAGATGCTGGTGGGACCTTCGGAGAGCTGAAAAGGAACAAATGTCTACAAACCTTGAAGAACTGAAGCAATGCTGTGAAGAATGAGGTCTAACAGAACCCACTCACTAACTCTTACTGCTTCTGAAGAAGATTGGCCTCTCTGGTGCTGTTCACAAATGGTTCACATTATATTTAACGGATAGGATTTTTATGGTAAGTTTGGATACTTGCTCCTCTAAGGTCCACAAGATTAAATGTGGTGTGCCCCAGGGTTCAATTTTAAGTCTAGTGCTTTTTCACCTTTATATGCTCCCCCTTAGAGGACATGGAGTTAACTTTCACAGTTATGCTGGTGATAGACAGTTGTACATGACTCCTTATGACACATGGCCAGCGGGTGAACTTTTTAAATGTATTTTACACATCAAATCTTGGATGGCAGAAAACTTCCTCCAGCTCAAGCAGGAAAAAAATGAAGTTTTAATTATCTGTCCTGAGAATCAGAGAAACTTTTAATCACTGTCTTTTAATTTTTCTTTGTAAGTGAAGAACCTGGGTGTGATTTTCGATCCTGAGCTGACTTTTTCCCCCCTCACTTTAATGGTACAGTATATAAGAATTAGACCTTGTGTCCTGCAGTTCATGTAGTAAAACAAACCCATCCCCTCTCTGCCATTCACCCTCCCTCCCCCGATGTTTCTGCTGGGTTGCCAGGTCCAGTGTTGATCCTGATTTAGTTTCTCTTGTATTAGTTCAGTTTTTGGGAAGGATGTGGTGGTTTCTTAGGTTTACTACAAGTTACCTCAGGGCTGCTGGTCGTTGTGGAATTCCAGCTGCTCGTGTTGAAGACTTGGTAACCTGCAGGTTGACATGTGATTCACTATGGAACCAGGAAGTCTGGACGTGGAATAGTTATTGTAAACAATGATTCTGTCCTGGAACAGAAACTAGAGACCACCCAGCTGACTGAGATCCAGATCTGTTATAATGTAACTCTAAAGAACATCGCCAGACTCCGCTCCATTCTCTCTCGGGCCAGTACAGAGACACTAATGCTTTTATCACCTGCAGAATTGATTACTGTAATACCCTGCTTTTTGGTCTTCCCAAAAAGAGTATATCCGGTCTACAACTTCTTCAAAATTCAGCAGCACGTGTCCTGACGAAGACCAAGAGGCGGGAGCAAATTACACCGGTCTTAAAGTCATTGCATTGGCTCCCTGTATAATTTAGGATTGATTTTAAGTGTCTCTTAATGGTTGTTAAGTGTATTAGTGGTCTTGGGCCTTCTTATCTTTCAGAACTGCTTTCACCATATGAACCTTTGCAGTCTCTGTGCTCCTCTGGCAGCATCTACTTGTTATACCTAAAGTCAGGACATATACTGTACCAACGGTGAGGCGTCTTTCTGTTATTATGGCCGTCACCTGACAGAGGACTGCAGAGAACATTAATCTTTTTAAGAGCAAGCTCAGACTCACCTTTTTAGTCTGACTTTTAACTGATTATTCTTTCTTTGTTTCTTTATTCTATTGTCTGTTTAATTGCTTTGCAAGTTTTACTTATTTATATTTCATCAGCATTTTAAGTTTAAAGTTTAAAGTTTATTTATTTATAAAGCACCAGTTCATAACAAAGTCGTTTCAAGACACTTCACAGAAAAATCAACCAATTAATAATAAAACATTTTCTATTTAAGGAACCAGCTGATTGGGATGAATCGTTCAGATCAATCCTCCATCCTGAGCAGCACGATTGGAGACAGTGGAAAGGAACGACTCCCTTTTAACAGGAAGAAACCTCTAGCAGAACCAGAACCAGAACCAGAACCTGGCTCAGGATGCCGACTGGGGTCTGAGCTGACAGGAAAGAGACAAACACAATTCAGTTTTAATTTTACCATTTAGTCTTGTCTTATTTTCCTTCCAGTGTTTTCTTTGTGGGGGCCCTCTGACTCGGGAGCCCTCTGACTCGGGGGCCCTCTGACTCGGGGGCCCTCTGACTCGGGGGCCCTCTGACTCGGGGGCCCTCTGTCTCGGGGGCCCTCTGACTTGGGGGCCCTCTGACTCGGGAGCCCTCTGTCTCGGGGGCCCTCTGACTCTGGGGCCCTCTGACTCGGGAGCCCTCTGACTCGGGGGCCCTCTGTCTCGGGGGCCCTCTGACTTGGGGGCCCTCTGACTCGGGAGCCCTCTGACTCGGGAGCCCTCTGTCTCGGGGGCCCTCTGACTTGGGGGCCCTCTGACTCGGGGGCCCTCTGACTCTGGGGCTCTCTGACTCGGGGGCCCTCTGACTCGGGAGCCCTCTGTCTCGGGGGCTCTCTGACTCGGGGGTCCTCTGACTCGGGGGCCCTCTGCTCGGGAGCCCTCTGACTCTGGGGCCCTCTGACTCGGGGGTCCTCTGACTCGGGGGCCCTCTGTCTCGGGAGCCCTCTGACTCTGGGGCTCTCTGACTCGGGGGTCCTCTGTCTCGGGAGCCCTCTGACTCGGGGGCCCTCTGACTCGGGGGCCCTCTGTCTCGGGGGCCCTCTGACTCGGGGGCCCTCTGACTCGGGAGCCCTCTGACTCTGGGGCCCTCTGACTCGGGGGCCCTCTGTCTCGGGGGCCCTCTGACTCGGGGGCCCTCTGCCTCGGGGGCCCTCTGACTCGGGGGCCCTCTGACTCGGGAGCCCTCTGACTCTGGGGCCCTCTGACTCGGGAGCCCTCTGACTTGGGAGCCCTCTGACTCGGGGGCCCTCTGACTCGGGAGCCCTCTGTCTCGGGGGCCCTCTGACTCGGGGGCCCTCTGACTCGGGGGCCCTCTGTCTCGGGAGCCCTCTGACTCTGGGGCTCTCTGACTCGGGAGCCCTCTGACTCGGGAGCCCTCTGACTCTGGGGCCCTCTGACTCGGGGGCCCTCTGCCTCGGGGGCCCTCTGACTCGGGGGCCCTCTGACTCGGGGGCCCTCTGTCTCGGGGGCCCTCTGACTTGGGGGCTCTCTGTCTCGGGGGCCCTCTGTCTCGGGGGCCCTCTGACTCGGGAGCCCTCTGACTCGGGGGCCCTCTGTCTCGGGGGTCCTCTGACTCGGGGGCCCTCTGTCTCGGGAGCCCTCTGACTCTGGGGCTCTCTGACTCGGGGGTCCTCTGACTCGGGAGCCCTCTGACTCTGGGGCCCTCTGACTCGGGGGTCCTCTGTCTCGGGGGCCCTCTGACTCGGGGGCCCTCTGACTCTGGGGCCCTCTGACTCGGGGGCCCTCTGACTCGGGAGCCCTCTGACTCGGGGGCCCTCTGTCTCGGGGGCCCTCTGACTCGGGGGCCCTCTGACTCGGGAGCCCTCTGACTCTGGGGCCCTCTGACTCGGGGGCCCTCTGTCTCGGGGGCCCTCTGACTCGGGGGCCCTCTGCCTCGGGGGCCCTCTGACTCGGGGGCCCTCTGACTCGGGAGCCCTCTGACTCTGGGGCCCTCTGACTCGGGGGCCCTCTGTCTCGGGAGCCCTCTGACTCTGGGGCTCTCTGACTCGGGGGTCCTCTGTCTCGGGAGCCCTCTGACTCTGGGGCCCTCTGACTCGGGGGCCCTCTGACTCGGGAGCCCTCTGACTCTGGGGCTCTCTGACTCGGGGGTCCTCTGACTCGGGGGCCCTCTGTCTCGGGGGCCCTCTGACTCGGGGGCCCTCTGACTCGGGAGCCCTCTGACTCTGGGGCCCTCTGACTCGGGGGCCCTCTGACTCGGGGGCCCTCTG
>SSNP01000101.1:1962063-1993248 GCA_006937955.1 Pachypanchax playfairii
AGTTAATGCAGCAAAAGATCCACATAATTCATAAAACAACCTGCCAGCTCAATCATGGGAAGTGTGCTATAACTTTTATCAGTGATCCACTTTACCATGGTGACACAGCTCACCAAAAACCACACCCGAAATGCCTCACAGCAAGTGACACATGTATGATACATCAAATTGACCGGGTCAGATACCAGATGTGAACTATCGTGGTTTTGTGGCATTGTGGCTGCTTACCTGAAAGTTTCTTACTTACGCACACAGTGGCAGGCCTGTCAAGGTACTTCAGGGACTTTCTAGTTAAGTTTTTGTTATTTAACTACATTAAAGCTAAATTGTATGTGTATTTGGGAGGATGTTGAAATGACAAAAACTCCAACTCAGACTACAGACTTCAGTTAGCAGGTTAAAGTTCCAGACCTGAACCTGACTGAGATGCTGGTGGGACCTTCGGAGAGCTGAAAAGGAACAAATGTCTACAAACCTTGAAGAACTGAAGCAATGCTGTGAAGAATGAGGTCTAACAGAACCCACTCACTAACTCTTACTGCTTCTGAAGAAGATTGGCCTCTCTGGTGCTGTTCACAAATGGTTCACATTATATTTAACGGATAGGATTTTTATGGTAAGTTTGGATACTTGCTCCTCTAAGGTCCACAAGATTAAATGTGGTGTGCCCCAGGGTTCAATTTTAAGTCTAGTGCTTTTTCACCTTTATATGCTCCCCCTTAGAGGACATGGAGTTAACTTTCACAGTTATGCTGGTGATAGACAGTTGTACATGACTCCTTATGACACATGGCCAGCGGGTGAACTTTTTAAATGTATTTTACACATCAAATCTTGGATGGCAGAAAACTTCCTCCAGCTCAAGCAGGAAAAAAATGAAGTTTTAATTATCTGTCCTGAGAATCAGAGAAACTTTTAATCACTGTCTTTTAATTTTTCTTTGTAAGTGAAGAACCTGGGTGTGATTTTCGATCCTGAGCTGACTTTTTCCCCCCTCACTTTAATGGTACAGTATATAAGAATTAGACCTTGTGTCCTGCAGTTCATGTAGTAAAACAAACCCATCCCCTCTCTGCCATTCACCCTCCCTCCCCCGATGTTTCTGCTGGGTTGCCAGGTCCAGTGTTGATCCTGATTTAGTTTCTCTTGTATTAGTTCAGTTTTTCGGAAGGATGTGGTGGTTTCTTAGGTTTACTACTAGTTACCTCAGGGCTGCTGGTCGTTGTGGAATTCCAGCTGCTCGTGTTGAAGACTTGGTAACCTGCAGGTTGACATGTGATTCACTATGGAACCAGGAAGTCTGGACGTGGAATAGTTATTGTAAACAATGATTCTGTCCTGGAACAGAAACTAGAGACCACCCAGCTGACTGAGATCCAGATCTGTTATAATGTAACTCTAAAGAACATCGCCAGACTCCGCCCCATTCTCTCTCGGGCCAGTACAGAGACACTGATGCTTTTATCACCTGCAGAATTGATTACTGTAATACCCTGCTTTTTGGTCTTCCCAAAAAGAGTATATCCGGTCTACAACTTCTTCAAAATTCAGCAGCACGTGTCCTGACGAAGACCAAGAGGCGGGAGCAAATTACACCGGTCTTAAAGTCATTGCATTGGCTCCCTGTATAATTTAGGATTGATTTTAAGTGTCTCTTAATGGTTGTTAAGTGTATTAGTGGTCTTGGGCCTTCTTATCTTTCAGAACTGCTTTCACCATATGAACCTTTGCAGTCTCTGTGCTCCTCTGGCAGCATCTACTTGTTATACCTAAAGTCAGGACATATACTGTACCAACGGTGAGGCGTCTTTCTGTTATTATGGCCGTCACCTGACAGAGGACTGCAGAGAACATTAATCTTTTTAAGAGCAAGCTCAGACTCACCTTTTTAGTCTGACTTTTAACTGATTATTCTTTCTTTGTTTCTTTATTCTATTGTCTGTTTAATTGCTTTGCAAGTTTTACTTATTTATATTTCATCAGCATTTTAAGTTTAAAGTTTAAAGTTTATTTATTTATAAAGCACCAGTTCATAACAAAGTCGTTTCAAGACACTTCACAGAAAAATCAACCAATTAATAATAAAACATTTTCTATTTAAGGAACCAGCTGATTGGGTTGAATCGTTCAGATCAATCCTCCATCCTGAGCAGCACGATTGGAGACAGTGGAAAGGAACAACTCCCTTTTAACAGGAAGAAACCTCTAGCAGAACCAGAACCAGAACCAGAACCCGGCTCAGGATGGGCAGCCTTCTGCCTCAGCTGACTGGGGTCTGAGCTGACAGGAAAGAGACAAACACCATTCAGTTTTAATTTTACTATTTAGTCTTGTCTTATTTTCCTTCCAGTGTTTTCTTTGTGGGGGCCCTCTGACTCGGGAGCCCTCTGACTCGGGGGCCCTCTGACTCGGGAGCCCTCTGACTCGGGGGCCCTCTGACTCGGGGGCCCTCTGACTCGGGGGCCCTCTGACTCTGGGGCCCTCTGACTCGGGGGCCCTCTGTCTCGGGGGCCCTCTGACTCGGGGGCCCTCTGACTCGGGAGCCCTCTGTCTCGGGGGCCCTCTGACTCGGGGGCCCTCTGACTCGGGGGCCCTCTGTCTCGGGGGCCCTCTGACTCGGGGGCCCTCTGACTCGGGGGCCCTCTGACTCGGGAGCCCTCTGACTCGGGGGCCCTCTGACTCGGGGGCCCTCTGTCTCGGGAGCCCTCTGACTCTGGGGCTCTCTGACTCGGGGGTCCTCTGTCTCGGGAGCCCTCTGACTCTGGGGCTCTCTGACTCGGGGGTCCTCTGACTCGGGAGCCCTCTGACTCGGGAGCCCTCTGACTCGGGAGCCCTCTGACTCTGGGGCCCTCTGACTCGGGGGCCCTCTGACTCGCTTGGTGGAGGGTAGGTCTTGGCCTTCCCTCCTCTGGGTGCACTGGGTTTGTGCCTTAATGTCGCTGCTGATCTGCTGCTGTGGGTGCAGATGACTCCTTTGATGGCGTTTTCCTACCCTACCTTACCTGGCTCACCTGTACTTGGCCCATTGTCCTTTTTATTGTCTATGTTAATGTCTTTTTAAGGTTGCTGCCGAGGGTGTTAGCACATGGGGGTGGGATTGGGGAAGGGGGGTATAAATGTGATTATGTATATTGGTATGTGTGTGTGGAGGCGTTTGGGGTTGACATGTGTAGGGTTATTTTTATTATTATTATTATTTAAAGCACTTTGAACTACACCTTTTGTATGAAAAGCACTTTATAAATAAAGGTTGATGTAATTTTTAAGGAGTTTCTAAAAGCTGCAGGATCAGGTGGACTCAAATTACAGTTTTTATTTCATATCTTATTTTTCATTACTTTTCCATTATTACATCAGGTTTCATGTTTCTATGTCCAAATCCTTTCTGCAAATGGCCAACCAGTCTGATGAGAGTAGAGTTACTTCAGCTCACAGACTAACTGACTGACACATTACTGAAACATAAAAGAGACTGAATGTTTGACTCCTGCTGAATCCAATCTGATCTTTGAGCTGAGTTTGGTGCTTCAGACAGGATCAAGCAGAGCAACACTGAGCATGTCACATGAGACTCATCGCTTGATCAGAGTGTCTGAGCAGCACCAGCACCTCCTTGTGTCCTCCGTCTTCCCGCAGCATCACTAACCAACAATCAGAAAGAACAAACACAGATTTGTTGCTCATAATAAATCCTTAATAATTATTTCTGTTTTGTGACAGCTTTCCAGCATCCTGTTTCCATGGTCACATGTTGGTTTACATGCGGTTTCCTTCTGCAGAATGGTTCAGCCTGATTGTCAAATAAATGGTGCATCTATCATGAGTCATTCCTGATTGTTATGGCTTCAGTTACGCAGTTTGTTAGAATCTCATTTAAAGGAACCTTCATGTTAAATAAACATCGTTGTTTGACATCATTATTCAGATTTTTTTCCAGCTGCTTCTTTAAGGATCACATTGTTTCTACAAGCAGTCAGGAGGCGAATTTGACCTGCTGTCACTCTGAATCATGTGACCAAAATCAGCAACTACAATCAGAACTGACCCACAACATCCGCATCCATCCATCCATCCATCCATCCATCCATCCATCCATCCATCCATCGATTAAAGCACCTGCAGGTGAGACAACAGCACAACACCTGAAGTCAGAAACAGCTTCTTCTGTATTGAGCAAGAAGAATCAGGAGCCTGATGACTCACATTATGCAGTGGCCCCTTTCAGGCATCCAAGGTGATGAACCAGACATGTGTTTAGGACTGCAACTGCCTGCTCTCCCTTACACACACATCCACATGCACACCTACCTCCATGCTCTGATTGTTTGGGAGGCCCAGCACCTCCTCACCCTTTCTACAGACCTCATCCATCCTCCTGCTGCTCCTTACAGCCTCACTGGGAGGAAATGAGATGAGGAAGATGAAGAGGCCCCTTGCTTCCCACCCCCATCACTGAAGTCCCTGACAACAGCATCATTCCGTATCCACGTGATCAACCTGTCACTCTAATAGTCCGTCACATTCATCAGAGGATATGGTTTGATCTCTCTTAGATACTCACTCGTCCGGGTGCGAGTCTTCATTCATTTTTTCCGTTTCAGCTCCGGTAGAAACGAGCTGCCGCGGCCGCTGCGCGGTGCGGTGTCTGCATGTTTCCTCTGCAGCAGCAGCGGCTGCGCTTCCCGGTGTATGAGATGTGTTCTGGTAGTCAAACACCTCCGGCTCCTCCTTCACTCATCGCTGGTGGAGCGGAGGATCTGATCTCCTCCACCACCTTCTGTTCCTCCTCCTCTCTCTCAGCGCCTCATCCTCCCCCGGACCGTCCTGGAACGCGGTAAACGAGCTTGTTGCGCTGGTCTCGGTGAGAATGGCACCGCACGGTCCCCATCTCCTCCTCACTCCATGTTGGGCTCGGAATGGAATGTGGTGACGTCAGACCCGAAGGACCGCAGAGTCACGTGTCATTAACCCAGAGTATCATTATTATTATTATTATTATTACTAATAATAATATTAAAAGAGTGTTTAGCTACCTGGTACCAACCGGTATCACCTTGAATATAAAACCACAGAGTGGCTCATCTAGGTTTATGATGAAAGAAAACAATAAACCCAGTCTTTCAGCTGCTGATGGCAGAAAACTACTGAGACGCTCTTTAGACACGAAGTGACGTCAGTGTTCAACAGGTAAACTGTCCAACTGTCAGCTGATGATTTACACACTTATTTATTTAAATTATTTATTAATTTCAAGTGGAATATTTTAATAAAAAGCAACATTTTTATCAAATAATACCTCCACAGGGTGTTTAGAGGGTTGTAGAATGAAAATACAGCATTGTTGGTATTTTGTTTACATCTACCAGCCAATAGCTGGCAGAGCAGCAGGCACCATTTTGGGTTGCCTAATACTGTAAATACTGCAGCACAGTGAGGCTGGTACTGTGGAGTCTGCAGGTCAAGCAGCTGGAAGCACCGGGGACATGTGGTGATTATATACATTATTTACTTGCCATAAGGGGATTCCCACATGACGAGCAAAATCTGTGTGGAAACGTTTTTTTTATTAGCAGCTAGCTAACACGGAGCTGCTTCATGTCGCTGAAGTTGAGGAGCCTCGACTGGAAGACACACCACGGAGGATTTTATTGCTTTTTGTATTTTACTGGATAAGTGAGGCGTGCAGGATGATGTGTGGGGAGGACAGAGGATCTTAGGAGGGACTGCAGAAAGTTTTGGAGTCGCGGTGCAACTATAAACTCTTTACCACGGACTGAATCGATGACTGAGCTTCAAACAGGAAGGAGCTGCTTTTATCAGAGTCAGTGTGTGATCAGCTGGAGAACATGATTAGTGAACTGAACTCATGATATTTTATTGTCCTGCTCAGATCGGGGATCAGAGTGGATTTGGTGAGGAATATTGATCGACCTCAGCATCGGAGCGCGCACACGGGGTTAACAAGCCTGGCACTCAGATGGCTGAAGACTTTGTGCTGTGTTATTATGTTCATATCACATATACCACCTTTAATTGCAAAATAATTGATTGAGCTGCGGTGACCTTCAGTTTTAATTACAGTTTTGCGCCCCATATTATAGTGCATTTCTAACAACAGAATTAAACTTTGCACCACGCTAAGGCATTTCCCAAAACAATTAGTGCAAACTGCAAATCATGGTGGATAACCTGCAAAAGCAAGTCACTTTCTCAAAATGGATAATTTCTTCTTCAAAAGCAAAACCTGGCTCTGCCAGATCTGTGTGTAGCTCCGCCTCTTCTCGATTCAGGGACACACATACATCTGGAACCGCTCCATTTGAAACCGTCTATAAAAGGGAGGGACATGAGGTATAATGTTTTAATCTGATTGGAGGAGCCAGCAAGTATCTGCCTTTGATGATTTGTCTTTAGCCAATCACAGTAAATCAAACTCTTGCAATTCCATTCGGGAGTAAAACACACACATTGTTTCCACTAAGAAAAGCAAAACACATCGTTACCATCAAGAAATGATCAAAGTTTTTACCTTTGATCATTTTTCAATGAAGAAATCGTCTCTAGTCCTAAAACAGATTAAATAGCTGTTTTTATTATTACATTATTATTATTAATACATTATTATTATTACATGTGTACATCCACCAGCAGCCATGTTTGTTTTACTTTGTCTGCCTGGGCACTTGCTGTCAATCATACCTGAACACCCGCCCCAAAGCACAATGATTGGTTCAAACGTTTTTGACCGAAATAAACGGTTGTCAAATGGAGCAGTACAAGATGGATTTTTGTGGGTTTGGAAAACTCTAAATCTCACGAGAATCCGTCTTGCAGTGCGAGGCTAGCAAAAGCAAGTATTTATGTCAATGAAAGCGTCAGTGTGGTCAAAATAACAAGTTACAACATCAGCATCTTTGAGTCAAAAGTCAAATGGTTTGAACATGTTTTCATTGTGACAGATGACATTGGGAAGAACTTCCAGAGTCATGTAAAGTCAAGGCAGCATTATATACCAGGCACATGGCACTTTGAAAGCTAGAATTAAATAAAATCAAGACACTAAATATGCACTTTACTGTATATTTGCAACTGTTCAAAGCATTGCGCACCTTACATAAAACCTTTTACAACAAAAATATAAATTCCCTTTGGCTCTGTAAACCTTACTGCAGGTACCTCCAGTCATCAGTCTGTCAAGCTGCTGAACCTTTCGGCTGACACCCCCCTCATCGGTCTCATCTCTGAGGGTGATGAGTCCATCTACAGCTGGGAGATTGACTGTCTGGTCTCCTGGTGGGAGCTCAATACAGCTTAAACAGTGGAGATGGTTGTGGACTTTAGGAGGAACTCACCCCCGTCCCTAAGGGACACCCTTAGTGAGTCCCCAATAGACACAGTGTAGTCCTTCAACTTCCTGGGTACCATCTTCTCTCGAGACCTCAAATGGGAGATGAACATCAGCTTCCTCACCAAAAGCTCTGGTGCTCCAGCATCAGAGGATGAACTTCCTGCAACAACTGAGGAAGTTCAACCTACTGATATAGATGATGGAGGATTTCTACACCTCCATCATGGAGTCCATCCTCACCTCCTCCATCACCATCTGGTCCACAGCAACTTCAGTCAAGGACAAGAGTCGACTGCAGCGTATCATCCACTCTGCTGAGAAGGTTATTGGCTGCAAACCATACCCCCCCCCCACCCCCCCAATATGGACTGGAAATTGAAAATACTGTGAAACTGACCGTGCTGCAAATCAATCATGGACAGCTAAACGCTCCCGTCTGTCTGGCCACATATTTTCATCTACATCACAGTAAATATCAACTCTCTAAATGTAACGAGGAAAGTATCTTCTTGAGTATCAAATCCATCCTCTGCAGGACTCTGATGTTGCAGAGCAAATTAATTTGTGCTGAATAACCCTAAATTACAGTCTGCTCACCTGTTCTCCTGACAGCATGTCTGAATAATCAAAGTGACAGTGGTTCTCCAACATCTGGCTGACCAGCTTCAGCCACTGTGAGGCCGTGATTTACCACATGATCCACATGTTTACCTGATTTCATCAGGAATCTGTCTATGTGGTCGTCCTGTTCTTCCTCTTCTTCCCTGGTTTGGTTCCCTTCCTCCCCCATCCTCACCCCTCTTCCATGAGACTAACCTTCCATGTATTGTAGTTCTGTAGATACAGTGTGTACCTCAGGCCAATCTTATCTCCTGGTTTATATACTTGTAATGTTTTGGTTCATGTGATTTAACAGTGAAGAAGAAGCTTGTTATTATTCACTCTCATCTTTTCATCAGTGTAAGACAAGGTTCACCTGAGAAAAGTTATTTATGGACATTTTCATGGAAACACGAAAAGATTTTTTAAATGAATGTACAAAACATTTGACAACATGTTCAACAATTTTGTGTGCAATGACACAATCAATGAAATAAAGATTATTAGTTGTATGAGCAATGACTATTTAGCCTGTACAAGTATAGTTAATTTTGATAGACATGATGAAAAGCAGGTCAAAAGTGATCATTTTGCAGATTTTTGTACGAACACAATTGCTTCATGTCCAAAAGCATCTTCAAATGGATGTAATGAACATGAAACTACCACCAGGTTGCACCCAAACGACTACATGTGGTAGAGGTTGCACCAACTGTTGTGAAAAGTTTAATTCTGTTGTGAGAAATGCACCAAAGCAACCGAGAAAAACTGTAACTTCATCTGTAAAACAAGATGTTATTGTTGATTAAAAACAAAATCATTTCAAAGTGTGAGAAACCAGAAATGATGCAGCAACCGAAAAAATGTACCTCAGGAAAAAACCTGAAAATTTTCCTTCGGTTTGAGAAGCATCTCCTCCTTCTGCATGTCTTGTAACTCCGGTTTTATCAGCCGCATCTTCTTCTGCAACTCCTGTTGCTCTGCTGCTGCACCTCCTGCATCTACTGCTGCACCTCCTGTTGACCCTGCTGCACCTCCTGTTGACCCTGCTGCATCTCGTGCTGCACCTCCTGTCCTGCTGCATCTCGTGCTGCACCTCCTGCCCTGCTGCATCTCGTGCTGCACCTCCTGCCCTGCTGCATCTCGTGCTGCACCTCCTGCCCTGCTGCATCTCGTGCTGCACCTCCTGCCCTGCTGCATCTCGTGCTGCACCTCCTGTTGACCCTGCTGCACCTCCTGCCCTGCTGCATCTCGTGCTGCACCTCCTGCCCTGCTGCATCTCGTGCTGCACCTCCT
This sequence comes from Pachypanchax playfairii, assembly GCA_006937955.1. Classification (NCBI taxonomy): domain Eukaryota; kingdom Metazoa; phylum Chordata; class Actinopteri; order Cyprinodontiformes; family Aplocheilidae; genus Pachypanchax; species Pachypanchax playfairii. Next base: position 1,971,308 of record SSNP01000101.1, read on the forward strand.
GCCCTGCTGCATCTCGTGCTGCACCTCCTGCCCTGCTGCATCTCGTGCTGCACCTCCTGTCCTGCTGCATCTCGTGCTGCACCTCCTGTCCTGCTGCATCTAGTGCTGCACCTCCTGCCCTGCTGCATCTAGTGCTGCACCTCCTGCCCTGCTGCATCTCGTGCTGCACCTCCTGCCCTGCTGCATCTCGTGCTGCACCTCCTGTTGACCCTGCTGTATCTCCTGCTCCTGTGGAAAGCTTCAGGGTCTGGAGGAGTGTCTAACAGATCTTTGAACAGTCCTTTAACTGTACGATGGTCCTGTTGTTTCTTACTAACAAGGTCCGACTGCTCGAATATGGTTCTGTTAAAAAAAGATTATTTACAACAAGAAACTACGACGCAGAAACAAAAGTATATTGAAAGGTCAAATTCCCACAAAAATCTCCGGAATTCAGATTCTATGGATTTTTGGATCCACGATGCGATGGCAGGTCCCCGTCGTAATGTTCTGAACCCTACTGGAAATAGTCTCTTTTCCTTTTTATTGTTTGGCTCTTGAAGGCATCGCCGAAAAGAACTCTGGGAAGGAGAAAAGATGGCGGGATGTTTAAAAACATCCCAGCTAAAGGTGTAAATACCTCTGTGGAAATTCCCCGACATTATTTACAGTCTGTTTACCGGCCACTATGCACCGGCCCCGGAGGAAGATGGAGCCTCCAGCCGGTGTCGCAGCTTCCCCGTCGGCTCTACAGAGAACCAAACCGCCGAGAGCGAACCGTCTGAGCCGAAGCTTCAGACAGAGCCAGGCGGCCCCCGCGGAGCTGGACTCTCCTCGGAATCAGCGAGCACCAGGTCAGCAGCCGAGGTTCCGTCCATTTACAGTCAGACAGAACCAAACCATAGCACCGACCCGTTCATTCACGGCTCAGAACCGTTCAGTAACTATTCAGAATCGTTCAGTAACTATTCAGAATCGTTCAGTATCGACTCAGAACCGTTCAGTAACTATTCAGAATCGTTCAGTATCGACTCAGAACCGTTCAGTAACTATTCAGAATCGTTCAGTATCGACTCAGAACCGTTCAGTAACTATTCAGAACCGTTCATTCACGGCTCAGAACCGTTCAGTAACGACTCAGAACCGTTCATTCACGGCTCAGAACCGTTCAGTAACTATTCAGAACCGTTCACTAACGACTCAGAACCGTTCAGTAACGACTCAGAACCGTTCATTCACGGCTCAGAACCGTTCAGTAACGACTCAGAACCGCCCACTCACGGCTCAGAACTGTTCGTTTAAGGTAAAAACTATGTAGTTTGGAATCTGCATATTTCACACTTAAATTATGCTTTGGTTGAATTTGTAATTGTGCTGCGGTGCTTCTGAAGTTAAAACTTTTACGGCTTTCAGAGAAAAAAATCTAATATAGTTGATAACAGGATTCATTTACTCTAGCAAGGTCTAATTAGGTTAATGTTTTCAGCTCAAACTATTTGAAGGACTTTCTGGAATTAAACCCTATTTTATTGCCTCCTTATTAATGTGTGTTTTATTCTGTCAGTATCTTTATCAGTGCAGCTTTTGTTTAGAAAATAAAAAAATGATATAAAAGTCTGAACAGGTAAAGTTTGTTTCTCATCTTATTCAGACTTTAAGACGCCCTCCAGGATCCACAGATCCAAACTAGCAGCTGCTTCCTGTGGAGAGTCTCCTCACAATGACTCTGACTTCCAGCATGACATCATCTGGGACGCCACTTCTCCGTCACCTCACAAACTAGGTAACTCCAGTCAGAAGATAAGTGTACATTTAACTATAAAAACCTTCTTCGTTGTTGGAGATATTTGTGTTGTCTACAGGTAAACGAGGTAAAAAAAAACCCACCAGAGTCGTGAACATCTCAGAGATCGTCAGCAGGATCGCTCCTGAGGTCAGGAACATTCTATTCAGGTTGGGTCACATGATACAAACTGTTGGACTTATGGATCTATGGTATTGTTTCCGTGCAGCACGGCAGGCCGCTGGCTGCAGAACCCACCTTACAACAGTGGATCGGCGACAGTGCCAACATTCCCTGCACTCCGGACCTTCAAGCACCCAGAGTCAAGAAGAAATCCCCCAGGTGGGTTCAGTTTGGACCACAAGAAGCGGTCAGGTTCTGCTCCCTGCTGTGATGTTTGTGGTTCTGTTTACCACAAGGAGCTTCAGAATTTTGGATTCTGAAACTGGTTTTCTGCTTTTCTGCCTCAGTCTGACGTCTGGTTGTGATTCGTGGGATCAGTGTATTTCCTGCTTTACTCACCAGATAGACACCAAGATTATATTATTTGTTTATTGTTTTTTTTCTACAACTTCTTTCCAGTAACTTCAAACTGATCAGAACATGTCAGAGGTTTGGGTTCTGGTTCTGGAGAGTCGGGATTCCCGGTTCCGTTGTTTGTTCTGATGTGCAGACCGTTTCTTAACCAGACGATAATCTGAGCTTCTTTTTATTACATGTCAGGCTGAACAGTGTTGACGACCTGCTGCGGCTCGCCAAGCAGTTTGATCTGAATGTGGTTCATCATGATGAGGAGGACACGCACCAGCAGAGCCTGGACCTCCTGTCCGAGGACATTCTGGACTTTAGAGATGACCTTCGGGACAAAGTCTCTTCCTCACATCTGGAAAACCATCAGCCACCTGTTAGCCCGGCATCCGCAACCGACATGCAGCCTCATCTGGATCAACAGCTGGAGGATGACCTGGACTTCCTGTTTGATGGAATGACTCAGCAGGTGAGCGGTAACCTGAGTCAGGCTCTGTCACAAACGGAACCTGCATCAAGTGAGAATTGTGGGAAATCTGGCGAGTGTTCACGCGGTTCCAGTTCAGCCGTTTGCAAGATGAACATACAAGCTGCCAACGAGTTCGAGGACGACTGGGACGACGATGACCTGTTAAACGACTCACTGGTGCTGGAGATGACCCAGAATCCACTAAACTTCCCGACCCCAAAGCGGTGCTCCACACAGAAACCAGGCGGACAGGTGAATCAAAGGGAAACAGCAGCAGCTGTGTGCACTGCGGTTCCGGTCACTTCATCAGCCAGAACCAGAGTGGAGAAGGAAAACGTAACACCGAGAGTGACTTTCAAACTGCAGTCGAACTCGGGTTCTTCTACAAGAGTCCAAATGGACACGAGGGCGGATCAGCTGGCGAAATGTGGAACTAAAGACGGTTGGCAGAGCAGGTTGTCAGCTGACACCGGACCACATCTGACAGAACCACAGAGGTCACAGATTGATGTGAAGAATTCAGCAGGAAACTTGGGAACTACTGGGACCTTTGGACCCGGTGTGATTGAATTCATGGACGATGATTTGGACTCTTTGTTCTTATCGGATCCGGTCTGGGATGACCTCGCTGATGACAACCTGCTGTGTGAAATGTGTGAGGATCTGGAGAACCAAATCCTAAGTCTGAATAATAAACAGACTCCTGCTCTGTCCAACCAGAGATCAGCTCTGCAGTCGACCCACAAAACCAGTCAGAACTGGATCCAAACAAGCTGCTCTGACTCGTCCGGTTTATCAGGAGTTTCTACTACTGTCACACAGGTGAAACAGCCTTTCAGGTCTCTGCAGGTCTGCAGTCCCTCGGGACCACAACCTGCCAACGATCAACACTTCAGTTTCAAGAAGCCAAGCAATCTGGTAACCATGGCAACAGAAAAAGGTAAGCACATACAGATCTAGTGAAGTGTTCTGTAAGGAACATCTAGAACAATAAGATCTTTAATATCAGATGGATCCTGGTTGTTTAGATCTTTATTCTAGACCTTACAGGGAGCCAATGAAGTGATGCTGATAATAATGAATTACAGTAATCAAGTCTAGAAGTAATAAATACATGAACTAAAGCAGGTCGTCATGGTAACATGCTTTATATGAGAACTAAAGGAACATGTCCTGGTCAAAGATAACACCCAGGTTCTTTACCTTCTTGTTGGAGGATAAATTAATGCACATGAAGTAAATAACTGACAGATTATTTGTTGCACTTCCTGTGAATGAACAGACTCACCTGTGCTCTACCTCAGATGCTGGTGTACCTTATGATGTCACTTCCTGTTCTTGTTCTGTAGTCAAATGTTCGTCAGTTGAGATTGAGCTGAAGAAGCAGCAGGCGATGGAGAGGAGACGACAGCGACTGCAGGCTGTACAGAACCGACCCGGGAAGACCTGATCTGAGCTCACCTGTGTGAAGGTGTGAAGTTGCTGCTGATTGGTTAATCTGTGAGATTTAACTGTATATTCTCAACGAGTTTCAGCTTGTTTGAGGACGAACGGAATAACTGTTCAACAACATCCTATGAATGAGCTTCTGTGTAACTACGGGAGCCTGAAAGGGACAAACTAAACTCTGAATGATACCTGATCACATAAACTGCTCCGTTTGTTCTGTTCTGACATGTGAAGCTTCTTGCAAACAGGTGATTGTGTCAGACGTGTTTGGTCTTTTGAAGCTGGTCCACTACGGAAAGCCAAGAAGGCCAAAATTAACCTCACATTGACAATGAAACACTAAACATTGACCTTTGAAGTTAGTTTTCCAGTTTTTTTTAAAGTAATCTACATCTGAAGAACTTCAGCCTGATAAAACCAGGAACTGTTCAGTTCCGCTGAGAAGAAACTAAACGAGCTGCGTTTTCAGACCTTTTACGGTGTCAATCACATGATTTGAATCAACCTTTAAAAGTTTTTACAAAATAAAAGCACCATTTGTAAATTCTCCTTTCAGTGTCTTTGAAAATGTTTTTCAGATCCTTTCTGCAGATGAAACCTGCTGGAACGGCTCACAGCACCTTAATGTGTTTTTATTTGTAATCTGATTTGTTTCTAACTGTTAATCACTAATCTGACTCCGCCCCCTTCCTCCTGCTGAATGTGTTTTTGGACTGGTTCAGATTTCAGGAACAATTAATTTCTGAAATATTTGTACAAACTGCAGCATTAGAACCGTTTTTCTGCCTGATCTGCAGAAAAATGAGTAAAATCCCTTAAATTCATATAAAGTTTCAGTTCTGATCAACAGGACGGGCCTGAAATCCAAAGAAATGATGAACTGATCCCTGAAGTCAGAAAGATCTGGGACTTATTTAACTCTGAACAGGTCTGACTCGTGGTAGAAAACAAACTCCAGAGAAAGAGTCTGAACACGTTGAGCTGAAGATTCATCTCTCAGGTCTGAAGGTCTGAGCTGCAGGTTTTACTTCCTGCTGTCAGATCCAAACGAACCTGACTGCACGTCAGGCTGTTTGATGTTCTGGGATTCGGTTCATCTTCCTTTACGTTCTGTGAGATGATCGTAACACACAGAGAACATCTGATTTCCTTCCATCTGAAGGTTAAAGAGTGAAGGCTGAGGGATTCCATCCAATCAGAGAGCTCGACACAAACTGCCGTCAGACGTCCACCGCCATCTTCTTATAGAAGTCCAATCCACCAACAACCTGAGGAGACGACAGGAAGTGAAATCACAGGAAGTGAGGTCAGACATTTGAACGTTTGGAGCAGAAAGAACATAGAGAGGGCCGACTTCCTATAAATGATGTAAATTGGCCGCCATTTTGATTGTGTGTAACTGGAGCTGCAGTGGCAGCAACATTATGTACAGGTATCTGTAACAGCTCAGAATCGGAGCCGCTTGTACTGAAGCTCTTTGATCATGACTTGATTAGTCCGACAAAAAAAACCAACAACTCACAGCACAGAACTCCTCGAAGGATATCCTGCTGTCTCCATCTTTGTCGGCACTGATGATGGTTTTGTCAACAATCTGCTGCAGTTGTATGTCATTCAGGTTGTTGCCCACCATCATCTTCAGGACCTGGAAAAGCTCTCCGTTGGAGATGAAGCCATCTTTGTCTATGTCGTAGATCCTGAAGGCAACTGAGCTCAAAGACAAAACAAACAGGTGTTAATAAAACCTGATTTCTGTGAAATATTCTGCAGAACTCATTCCTGTGTCAGACAATCCAGTATAAACCTGAAGACACTCAGATGTGAAAGTGTAAGATTCTTTAGAGCTGAAGGTTGTAGCTGACCTGAGGTGTGTGATTTGTTCATTCAGGTCTCTGCAGCTCTTTAAACCTTAAAGCCCGTGTAAAGTAACAACAAATGTGTGTTCTGAGTTTGTCACTACACAGGAATATTAGTTATTTGTCATCCAGACAAATTTGAATGATTAAAAACACTGTGAAGCATATGAAATTTGTTTACAAAATAATGATAAAAGGATGAGTTTTCTCTGCTCTGAGACGCTGGGGGCGTGTCCGCTGCAGGCGCTGAAACCTGTCTGTCTCATCCTCTAGCAGCACCTCCTTCTCTTCCCCACATCACTGCATTGCCTCCGTTTCTGAGTTCCGGCTGGTTCGTTAAGTTTGAGGTTCTACCCACATGTAAAACTGCTTTTGCATCGCTGCTTTTTGAGGAGTTGAAATATTTCCACACAACCGCAATGCTTCAGACTTGTTGATCAGTGAAGGAGCGGAATGTGCTGCTACGCCATTCTGAGCTTTGTTTAGCATATGAAGGCAGCAGGTGGCAGAAGTAGCTCCTACCTATCATGCTGGTTTAGTTACTGTCTACTGTGTGGCTCCTCTGCACAAAATCAACCCAAAGCTTTTTCAGACGGTCATCCCTCGGATGAAGGAGCGGGAAAACCACTGAAGCTACCGCACTGTACGGTTTTATATGACGAGAGCAGCAGGGGGCGGGGTTATCCTTTTAGACCCGCCCATAAAATCCTGAAACAGAAAACTCTTGAAACGCAATTTGAAGGCTAGCTCCACAATTCAGTTTTTAATTGTTGGGAGGTTTTTCACGTTTAGAACATTTATTGTTTATAATGTGGTTAGAAGAAAATAGCAGAATTCCCTTTACACGGTCTTTAAGAGTTTTTCTGGAGTTTATTAATGTTGTTTTGATGGGGAGTGCTGCCCCCTTGTGGGTGAATTCTAGAACCACAGGTTGAACAGTGTGCTGTTCTCTTTGTTTTCATTAATGATTAATTGAATTGATTAAATGTTATTAAATGTGTCCGATTTTACAGCAGAAATGAAAGATGTTTTCATCCTGAGCACAAACAGAATAACAAAGTCAACTCACAGTAAAGCTTCTGCTGTTTGCCTCCTTTAACGCTGAACTGAGAGACGCCTTCAATGAACTCTGAAAAACATCAGTTTAAACCAGCTGTGGTTCCTCTGAACTTTACACATCTGTATAGCAAAAAATAACAAACTGATTTCAATGTGAAGAGTATCACAATCAAACCAAAACAAGATCCCACAAACCAAATTAACAGGAACAAACATTATCAGCTGACAGAGAAAAACATCTGACAGATTCAGGACCGGTATCAGATCAGCAGAACCCATGTCCTCTGACTGACCCGTGCAGCAGCTGAAACCCAGTCCCTTTGGATCTGTTCTGCCTCAGGAGGATGAAGATGACGTGTCCATCAGGACACAGACGGTCATGTGATCAGATGTTCTGTTTCAGAACCTGATAAGTTGATGAAACATGACGAAGGACAAACCACCTGCATGTTTGTTAGAACTGGTTTGAAACATCTGCTTCGTTCCAGCTGATACAGACCGAGATGATTATTCTGTTTGTTTCTGTGGTAGAAGAGCTGATCCTTCATAGACGCTGATGTTTACTGGAAATGTTTCATCAGGATGCACTTTTATGTTTCTGTTATTGTGAAAATGTGACACAACAAACAGAAACCAGGAATTATTCAGGACCAAGGAGTTGTCCTGAGTATTCAGGTGCAGATGGAGGGTTATAGAGATTACAGATTAGTAATCCATGTATGTTGGCTGGTTATCAGCAGCTCAGACTTTCCTCTGAACTCAGATCTGTTAAAGCTGATGTTTTCACCTATAAACCGATTTACCGATGAAGTCGACCTCCCCGTTGCCATCAGAATCGAAGAGGTCAATGACTCTGCGGACGAGTGGGTTCTGCTGAAGTTCTGGCAGAGACATAAACTCATCCACAGTCAGAGAGCCGGATTTATCCAGGTCCAGCTTCTTAAATCTCTTTCCCAGCCTCCTGATCTCACCAGCATCAGCTGAAACACACACACATTGTTATGAGCAAAGTTTCATCCCAAGAAGTCCTGCGTAGGTTAAAACACCTGGTCACCTTTAACCTCCCACCCCCAGAGACTCACCAGCTTCCTGCTCCATGTTCTGTTCACCAGGACTTCTGAAACTGTTTGTCTCAGTCTGGTTCCTAACACTGGGTCATGTGACAACTCCTTAACCAATGATCACACTGCTGAATCAGCTGGAAGCTGCTCATGCTCATCATGTATCCTGTCACATTACAGGTAACAGGAAGGACAACAGCCTGGAGAACATCCACATCAGAACATGTTTACACATGATGCACCTCTTATTGTACAACGTGACATCATAAAACCAGAAATCTAAAGATCTCAGAACCATCAGGAGCAAAGCACTTTGTTTTTCACTAGATGAATCCAAACTTTAGAATGAAGCTGACACATGAACACTGGTTCACTTCACCACTTTATTCACAAACATGCAGTTTAAAACCAAAACCAACAAATAACATTTGGCAAAAAGAAACTTTTACAGCCTGTGATTTAAAAAGCACCATGTGAGGATGAAAACACTGGAGGAATCCTGTCGTAAGGCTGTCAGCACCACTCTGATGCTCCAGCACTCTTAATCCAGGCCAAGGTTTCTCACACGCACAGGGGGGAGATTAAGGTGAGGGGTCAGGAGAGCCCTAACTAGTGATGCTACACGCGGTTTCTCCTTCAGTTCCAGGAAACTTACACGTGAATGCTGAGAAGACGACAGTCACACAGGAAGTGAAAGCAACGAACAAAACAAAAACCTGAACCGTTGTGAACCCTCTGACGGTTTCCCTCAAATGCTTTCTGGTTTTATTTGAAAGGAAATTTCTATAACCAGCTGTGTGCAGCTTCAGGATGTGAAGGAACACCCTTATGAACATGTTGCCTGTTTGGAGAAGGTCCTGATGCTGCTCCACATGGCGTTCCGGTGTCCCGACTCAGTTGAACGCCTCCTTGTTGATCCACATCAAGGTCCGCGTTTCGTTGGGTTTGCATTCGTATTCGATGTTGCTGAACTTGTTGCCGAACTGGCAGTGCTCCCTCTTGTAGTAGTTATAGTACTTTGCCTGCCAGACCGTCTCAAACGTCCCAGCCTTGTTGAACTGCAAAGACACAGAAACATCAGTAACTCCTCCTCATCTTCAGATTCGTCTTCATCAGATCAGCTGTTACCAAACCTTCTAACATCAGAGAAAACCCACTCTGGATGATCTGTCAGCTGTTCTAAAGTCAGCTGGTCCTGAGTCAGCTGACCTGCTCTGGACGATCAGTCAGCTGGTCCTGAGTCAGCTGACCTGCTCTGGACGATCTGTCAGCTGTTCTAAAGTCAGCTGTTCCAGAGTCAGCTGACCTGCTCTGGACGATCTGTCAGCTGTTCTAAAGTCAGCTGGTCCTGAGTCAGCTGACCTGCTCTGAACGATCTGTCAGCTGTTCTAAAGTCAGTTGGTCCTGAGTCAGCTGACCTGCTCCGGACGATCTGTCAGCTGTTCTAAAGTCAGTTGGTCCTGAGTCAGCTGACCTGCTCCGGACGATCAGTCAGCTGTTCTAAAGTCAGCTGTTCCAGAGTCAGCTGACCTGCTCCGGATGATCAGTCAGCTGTTCTAAAGTCAGCTGTTCCAGAGTCAGCTGACCTGCTCTGGACGATCAGTCAGCTGTTCTAAAGTCAGTTGGTCCTGAGTCAGCTGACCTGCTCTGGACGATCTGTCAGCTGTTCTAAAGTCAGCTGTTCCAGAGTCAGCTGACCTGCTCTGGACGATCTGTCAGCTGTTCTAAAGTCAGCTGGTCCTGAGTCAGCTGACCTGCTCTGAACGATCTGTCAGCTGTTCTAAAGTCAGTTGGTCCTGAGTCAGCTGACCTGCTCCGGACGATCAGTCAGCTGTTCTAAAGTCAGTTGGTCCTGAGTCAGCTGACCTGCTCCGGACGATCAGTCAGCTGTTCTAAAGTCAGCTGTTCCAGAGTCAGCTGACCTGCTCCGGACGATCAGTCAGCTGTTCTAAAGTCAGCTGTTCCAGAGTCAGCTGACCTGCTCTGGACGATCAGTCAGCTGTTCTAAAGTCAGTTGGTCCTGAGTCAGCTGACCTGCTCTGGACGATCAGTCAGCTGTTCTAAAGTCAGCTGTTCCAGAGTCAGCTGACCTGCTCCGGCAGATCAGTCAGACTGTTTCTGATGTAACACATCACTCCTGAACTCATCCCACGCCCAGGTTCCTCCTGTAGGTTCTTCCTGTCTCACCTCTATGCTGACTTGGACAGGTTGTCGGTCTCCGCTCTTTGTATGTGGGACTCCCTCAGTGTCGTACTGGCCATGATAAACCACTGACTCCTGGTCCCTGGACTGCTGTTCCAGAGGGAAGATGATTCCTCCAATGTTCATGTTGCTGTGAGGAAGAGGAGAAGGTTCAATTATCAGACTATAAACTGAAGGAAACATCTTCCAGGGTTCAGTAACTCGTCTCAGACATAATTTAAAGACCCACTCTGATCATCTTTTGAGTTATTTTAAAGTGTCTCGGTGTCTTTAAATTATAATTATGATGTTTTTATCTAAAATCATAAAATCTGCGACATTTTATAGCAAGTAGTTTCTGTATAGCAGCAGCAACTCATTAGCAATTAACCTCTGTGCTGTGGGCGGAGCCATTGGAGTGTAGGATCCCCCTCTGCTGAGAGCTCTCGGTTTACGCTAGCTCGGAGCAGGAGCTTGTGGCCCCTCCCACTGGAGTTTCTACATCACCAATCCAGTCTGTTTTAGATGCATTTTAGTGTCTGTTACTGATTCACAGTGATTTAAATACTCTGAAATTACATTTTGAGCTTAATTTTCTTAAGACACATCCTCTAGCATCAGAAACTCACCACAAGAACATGTTAACAACATGAAAACATGATTTTCATAAGAGCGGGTCTTTAAAAATTCCAGAAAAGAAATAATTTGATTTCAGTTTTAGAACCTTGTGTTCCTGTCTTCATCTGGGTTTTCATTAAGTTTCTGTAGTTTTGCTGTTTTCTGGTTCCTGGTGTTTAGCGCCATGTAATTCTTTGTATCTAGATCTCTTCTGCTCCTCAGACACACCAATGATTTTCTCCATCTTGTTGATTGCCCTCTACTTCTCTCTCTCCAGCTGTCCTCCCTCTCTGATCAGCTGTATAAATACACCTTGGTTCCGTTGCAGCAGCTACAGCTCCAGTGTGTTTCAGCGTCTTCAGATTTCTGTAAGTTTTTCTCCCACAGCAGCTCTCAGTTGTTTACTTATGAACAGTATATTATTTTATGTTAATCCTCATGTTGCTGTGTTTGTCTCCAGGAGATAGGAGGCTCCTGAGGATCCTGTTGAACTGACCAGAATTTGAATTAGAATCTAGAAAACAGATTTTGGGTGTAAAATCTGTGGAATCATTTCTTTCTTTAGGAAATCCTTTTTAAATTAACTTATTCACCTCCTGCTGAATCTGTGTTATGCTCTTTGAAAATCCAAAGCAGGTCTGCACGGTGGTGCAATGGGTAGCACTGTTGGCGTACTGCAAGAAGGTCCTGGGTTTGAAACTGAGCTGGGACCTTTTTGCACAAAGTTCTCTTCGTGCATGTGGGTTTTCTCCAGGAACTCTGGCTTCATCACACAGAGCAGAAACATGCACGAGGTTAACTGGAAACTCCCTCTGTGTGAGTGGTTGTTTGTCTCTATGTGGCTTTGAGATGGACAGGTGACCTGTCCAGGTGTAGCCCCGCCTCTCACCCAGTGACAGCTGGAGACAGACACCAGCTCTGTGACCCTGAACAGGAACAAACAGGTACAGAAAATGACTAAATTCTAAAGCTTTTAGAATTTTCAGCTTATTTACTAGAGCTGGAGGTTTTAGATGCAGTGTAGCCTTCTGAGTCTCTGAAACATCTGCAAACATCCCACCTGATCCCCTACCTGATCCTGCACCTGATCCCCTACCTGATCCTGCACCTGATCCTGCACCTGATCCCCTACCTGATCCTGCACCTGATCCTGCACCTGATCCCCTACCTGATCCTGCACCTGATCCCCTACCTGATCCTGCACCTGATCCCCTACCTGATCCTGCACCTGATCCCCTACCTGATCCTGCACCTGATCCCCTACCTGATCCTGCACCTGATCCCCCATCTGATCCTGCACCTCAGGGGTGTCAAACTCCAGGCCTCGAGGGCCACTATCCTGCATGTTTTAGATGTTTCCCTGTTTCAACACACCTGATTCAAATGAACAAGTCGTTAACAGGCTTCTGAAGGACTTGTTGAAATACAGAGGATTTGAATCAGGTGTGTTGAAACAGGGAAACATCTAAAACATGCAGGATAGTGGCCCTCGAGGCCTGGAGTTTGACACCCCTGCTGCACCTGATCCCCTACCTGATCCTGCACCTGATCCCCTACCTGATCCTGCACCTGATCCCCTACCTGATCCTGCACCTGATCCCCTATCTGATCCTGCACCTGATCCTGCACCTGATCCCCTACCTGATCCTGCACCTGATCCCCTACCTGATCCTGCACCTGATCCCCTACCTGATCCCGCACATGATCCCCTACCTGATCATGCACCTGATCCTGCACCTGATCCCCTACCTGATCCTGCACCTGATCCCCTACCTGATCCCGCACCTGATCCCCTACCTGATCCTGCACCTGATCCCCTACCTGATCCTGCACCTGATCCTGCACCTGATCCCCTACCTGATCCTGCACCTGATCCTGCTCCTGATCCCCTACCTGATCCTGCACCTGATCCCCTACCTGATCCTGCACCTGATCCCCCATCTGATCCTGCACCTGATCCCCTACCTGATCCCCTACCTGATCCTGCACCTGATCCCCTACCTGATCCTGCACCTGATCCCCTACCTGATCCCGCACATGATCCCCTACCTGATCATGCACCTGATCCTGCACCTGATCCCCTACCTGATCCTGCACCTGATCCCCTACCTGATCCTGCACCCGATCCCCTACCTGATCCTGCACCTGATCCCCTACCTGATCCTGCACCTGATCCCGCACATGATCCTGCACCCGATCCCCTACCTGATCCTGCACCTGATCCGCATCATTTATTGATGCTGTGGCCTGCTGGAGGAAGAGGAGGAGGCCGTAGGTAACATCAGCCCTGCCGCATCTCCCCGTTCACACACGGGGTTTATGTGCGCACATCACCTGCACAGACCTACATTCACGCGCACTGCTTGCACACCTAACGCCGATTTAACAGCTCTTCTTACGTGGCCTCGACGCTTCCAGGCTTCACCGCCACCTCGATCTTGTACTTGGAGCCCGTTAGCAGCTTGATGGTTCGGCTCTGGCCGAAGCGGGTTCCGTCCACCTTGAAGAAAACGGGCCCGTCGTTCGGCTGGATCCGCAGCGCGATGGAGATGTTGATGATCGGCGGGACGTCGTCCATGATTCTGGGATGCTCTCTCGCCTGGGGGTCCGAGGTTTAGGAGGCGATGGGCTGATGCTGAGGAGGGAGCAGCTGTACGCTCACAGGGTTTCCGGCGAGACCCTTCAGAATAAAAGCCAAACTCAAAGCCAACATGTTTATCTGTTTCCAAACGTAACACTGAACGTTTTCTAATTGACTTATATTTTGTTCTAATCAGGAGGTTAAAAGCTGATTCTTCTAATATAAAATCTTTCAGACTCTCTTCTCTGGAAGAAGATCCGGGTCCATCAGGACCAGGATCTCCTGCCACAGGAACAGTTTATTTTCAGGAAGGTCAGAAATTGTCCAAAGAAGAAGTGAGTAGATTTTGGGGAGGATCTGGATCACCATCTGGACCCAGGAATGTTTTTAAGGATTTTTCATCACTGTGAGATCGAAGATGTTTTAACATCTCTGTATGGAACAACAGTAAATGGTAAAAAATTACAGGATGAGTTCCCATCAGGTTCCACGTGATACCAAGGATTGATCTGGATCAGCTGATCTGGATCAAGGACTGGTCTAGATCATTACAAATTTCCAGATATTTTGATCCAGAAAATTAAAAAAATTGGAACCTTCAGATTTTTTTATCACTACAAGAACAAATGATGTTATAAACCTGCAGCAAACACCAACAGATAGTCGAGACTCTGGAATCAGACGTGTAACAGATCTGAAGTTCCTTCAAAGGTTCTGGAGCTCGATCCAGAAGAAAACCACCAATAAACCATTGAACTAATAATGATTTAGCAGATGATCCTGAAGAAACAGGAGAAGCTTCTCCACCTTTATGAATCAGATCTCAGTGACAATCAGGTTGGGGGTTGGACACAAACATAAAGACCTGATCAGATGATGGAGCCGAGTCACATGTCAGATTGAAAATAATTCTCTGAACATAACGTGTTGTTACTATAGCAACTATCTTCTCTTTGCATCTCCTGCTTTAATCAAATTTAAAAAGAAGACAGGAAGGAGGAACATACAGGACATGAATGGACGGTTACATCAGCAGAGACAACATCACATGACATCAGATCTTTACAAACAACAGATTTATTGTATATTTACATCAAAGAAAAGAATTATCCATAATTTTAATTTCTTAAAGATTTTCTATTTACAACTGAAATAAAAAATATAAAACATATATTAGAGTTTAAATCAGACAGATCTGCGCTTCAGGTGCTGCGGTGATGTCACCTGTCAAGCTCCGCCTGCAGGATCTCCCCCCATGTCTCTGCATCCAGCGGCACCATCTTCCTGCCAAGCAGCTGATCGGCCGAGCTCACGCTGCTGTATCGTCCTCTCAGCCAGTCTCTCTTCACACGGCTGCGGGTGTAGTTCCTCACCAGAGTCACCTGAGACACAAGAAGTCAGGTGAGCCAGGTAAGGACTCATCTCATGTTTTAGACAAATGCTGTTCTTGAGGTCTACGATGGAGATGAACTCAAATTACAATTTACAGGAGACTCACCTTCCAGGACAGCCCGTCCCTCCGGTCACTGTCCACTTCCTTCTGACAGACGGCTCGTACGATCAGACACTGCTGCCTCCACAGCTTCTCGCTCTGCTCGATGATCTCATTCCACTGCCTGCAGGTTCGTGAGGCGCTGCAGAGGCTCGCTGCATCCAGCTCACCAAAGATCCTCACGCTCATCTCCGTCGGCAGCGTCTCTGCAAAGTTCTGACAGTCATCTGCTTCACAGATGAGAAGCACCTGTGAGGTCCTTGAAGAATCATGCTGCATAATATTCCAACTGTGAAGAGCCTGGAGCAGCAGACCTGCTGGAGCAGCAGACCTGGAGAAACCTGGAGCAGCAGACCTGCTGGTGCAGCAGACCTGCTGGAGCAGCAGACCTGGAGAAACCTGGAGCAGCAGAGAAGATGTTAATGAAAGACATGAAGAAGAAGCTGAAGAGGATCCTATCTGAGAACTGGAACAGAAAGAAGACTTCCTGGTCCAGCTCTCAGAACACGTAAGAGTCATTTTAGTTACTTCTAGGATCGACTGATGATTTTTTGCATTTCCAACATTTTAAAACATTTTTGAAAGGTCTGATCCAAGGTGCTAAAGGTCCGAGCTGACCAGAACTGGTTTCCTGATTCTGATCAGGAAGGTGGACGAGAGACGGAAGATCAAAACGACCAGGTTCAAGAAAAGAGAACACAAGAACTGCAGCCGTCGTTTCCAAGATCACCCTCTCCGTGAGGTTGAAGGTTTAAATCCCTGGAAGGTGTGATTCAGAACAGCTTGTCTGTAAGAACCAACCGAACAGTAGCGGTTCTGTGGACTCCGCCCAGCTAACAGCAACAGCTCGGTCGGTTTCAGGCGGAAAATCTGTGAATAACCGCTGGATCCAGATGTTATAACAATGTCGGTGTACGTGACGACGAGCTCATCTGTTTAGTGTTTCACACCGAGATTCTTACCTGCTGGTAGATCGGTTCCTGTTTCTGACACCAAGTTTAAATGTCCCAACGGCTGTTTACACGCAGATGTGACGTCAGTGCGTTATGGATTACGGGCGCATGCGTACAAGGTTCGTCCTTTGGTTTAAATCATGAGGTGTTTCTCAGCTAAGGAACCTTACCTTGACGCCTTGGTCCCGCCCCGGTTGCCTAGGAGATACGTCATCGGAACCCGCGAAGGCGCGTTCCAATGTTCATTTGCTACCGAGGCATCTGTACTCGCTTTGCCCGCTGTTTAAGGAAAACTTACTGACATGTCACTCTGACTGACACACGCGCCAGAGAGGGACAGGTGAGATGGAGGAATATTTGGATGAGACGAGCAGCTCTGATCCGTATCGTTTGGAGCAGATAGTTCACCCTGCAGCGGATTGGTGGCATAGAATGAGCTTCTTCTCTACTGGTACATTGTTAGCTAACGCTATTAGCTCCAGTTACATCATGTGACTCTGCAAACAGGTGCAGCTGCGCGCGCGACCGCACTACCATTTCAAGCCGATGGTTCGTACTGCAGCGGCTTCAGCATCTTAGAATGGGACCTGTCCCTTTGTAGTATATTGTTGTTGATCAAAGCTAAATTTGGATTAGCTCGTGTAATATCTGTGACTTAGCCTCATCAGGCTGCGCGCGCGACCGCTGCACATTATTGTCTGCAACAAAAACATGTTTCAGAGAGGTGTCCAAGGTAAAAATCAAAGTATCTCAGCATGAAGAGAAAACCTTTCAGTAATGTGCTAAAAACATGTTTTCACACAATCACAAACACTAAAATGAACTCTGATAACGGCCGTATACACTTCCGGTTCAAACTCACTGACTGTGTCCAAATTCAGGGTCTGCATACTACTGAGTTCCTACTCCTCATTAAAATGTCTTAAATCTGACAATGCCAAAAAATTTGCTTCAAGTGTATCCAAATTTATTTTGTTTTAATACTTGCTCCTCTTATTTCTGCCTTATAAAAAGAGATCTAATAAGGACAGAACGCAAGAACCGGAAGTTGGTGTCCTGTGAATTTGGACGCTTCTACCCTTCCTTCTGTTCTCGCCCTTACTCTATGCGCATGTCCGGTCACTTAGCAACCGTGACGACGCTAAACAAAAGAAGTGGAGCGTGAACGATGAGTCGTCCTTTTCACGTTTTTTACTCTGCAATTACTTATTAAAATGTTGTTCTGTAAATAGTTTTATTTCTGTATATATCATTGAGTTTTACCGTAATTATTTTCTACAAGTCATTAAACAACTAATGAGCCAATATAAAATTAATTTTCTTGTTAGAAAACGATCTGTTTACTATAAAAAAATAAGGGAAATAAAAAGTAAACAATAAATCATGGGAAGTATCGGTTTATTCTGAAGAAGTTTATATATCATAACAAAGCCAAAAACTTGATAAAAGTTCTTCATCTGTGACCTCCTCTTCCTCACTGTTGGCTGAGAATAGGATTTATAAATAGATTTATTCTTGTACCTCCATCCCACAGGTTGCTCTGGAGCTTAATAAAGGTGTTTTTTTGCCTTTTCGTCCCTAAAACATTTTTGAAAAAGGTTAAATCACTAATAACAAATTACCTGTATGTAAATACTTACACGGGAAACCCAGTTAAAAGAATGTACATACTTAAGAATTTCGAAGCGGAAAAATTAAGGAAATAAGGAAGAATTACATCTCATTTCCCCTCCCACCTAAAGTAAAGGAGGTCAACTTCAAAATTTTGAACGAAATTTACCCTACAAATGAATTTTTGAGATTAAGATTTAATTTCGTTTTGAATCATTGCGTTTTTGTGAAGAGAACATTGAAACCTTAGAACACCTTTTTTTCATTGCGACTCAGTGCAATCCTTTTGGAAAGAGATGCAGAGCTGGTTACGGTCCAAGGAAATGATCTTACCATTGTCTGTGAAAACTTTTTTTTTTTTTTTTTGGCGTTTTTGATGAGAATAAGAATGTGAATTTTGTACTTAATACTTTTTTGTTACTAGGAAAGTTTTTCATTCATAAATGCAGATACTTTAAGTCCAAACCTTGTTTAACTCACTGGAGGAATGAGTTGAATCTTCTGAGCAAATCTCTAAAACTTGTTGAAGAGAAGAAAGCCCTTAAATTATTTTCTTTACTTGAAACATTTAATTTAATCTAAGATGGCCCCTCGAAGTTCATTTGTTTTATTTTTATTTTATGTTACATTTATACTGTGTATTTGTTGTAGAATCTGCTTAATCCAGCTGATGTACAAAAGAATATAGGGAAATGTTATTTGCCTTGTATGTCTGTATTTACTATTCTTTAATAAAAAAAATACTTACACAGGAGGTACAAACGGGAACGTTTTTAGAGATGTAAACATACAGTAAAAACATGATTAACACTAAAAACAAAGACCTAATTAGACCACCGCTGTAAGAATTTCCTTTTTTTTACCGCTAGTTTTTTTTTTTTAATGTATATCTGAATCCAAACTCCTCTCCCTCTGCGCTACTGCTCACTAGTCCGTCATTGCCGAAAAGAGTTGTGGGATATGTAGAAAGTGAAAGACCCATTCTTAAAATTCGGGGGAAACTAGTACGCATTAGGAGGAAGCATTTGAAGAATTCTTAGAATTTGGACAGGTCGCGGCGGTCAGGATATACTCAGGCTAAACAGGTTCTGTAGTTGACAAACAAAGGAACTGTCACTACAATAAACGAGATAGAAATGCACCGTTTCACGGGTGTAATTAAACATGCAGAATTAAAGTAAAGTTGTCCCGTTCGTTTGTAACTTATTAACCGTTTCTGGTTAAAGGTAGAGAATTTGTAATAAAGAGGATTTAAAACTTTATATTTTTAGAAAGGAGTTTAGCTCTTGTTTGGACTGCGCATGCTCCGTTCTTTCCCGGAAGTTTTGAAGAGGTTCTGGGTCACACACCGGTCCAAAGGAAGTTTACCTTGCATACATATACTCCTTGTCTTGCTTGTGTTTTTCCCACCATACCCCCCCCCCCCCACCAGAGCCCATGACGGGCTTCGACCTGATCCCGGTGGACGGTGGGGATCCGGTCCATCTTCCGCCGGGAGAGACGGTTATAGGCAGGGGTCCCTTCCTGAGTGTGAGTCCTCCATTTCATATGTTAAAAGATCAGCATCTTTTTTAATCTTATTCCATTCCTGAAGTGCAATAATATGTTATAATCCTCTGGTTTGTGTTTAGTTTTTGATGTGCAATTTGCACAGTACTTTACTTTACTTTACTTTACTTTACTTTACTTTACTTTACTTTACTTTACTTTACTTTACTTTACTTTACTTTACTTTGTTGCACCTTTTAACTCGTATGTGTTGTATTTTGTGTTAAACTTGTAAATAAAGTTTATTTTGATTTCAAGAGCTTTTATATCATTGAGAGACTAGACTCGGGGGTTTTACTGAGACCAGGTCTTACTGGGTCTGATAAATATATTCAAATAAATATTTAGTTTTCTTCTTTGTGTCCAATGTATTAGGTCAATGACACAAGAGTTTCCAGACACCACGGTCTGCTGCAGAACCTGAACGGACAGCTGCGACTCAAACCGGTACCTTTGTGTGTCTATCTTAGTTTTTTTATGGTCTTTATAAGGATTTACACCTCCTGATCCGGTCCTGTTTAGAACCCTGATCCGGTCCTGTTTAGAGCCCTGATCCGGTCCTGTTTAGAGCCCTGATCCGGTCCTGTTTAAACCTCCTGATCCGGTCCTGTTTAAACCTCCTGATCCGGTCCTGTTTAGAGCCCTGATCCGGTCCTGTTTAGAACCCTGATCCGGTCCTGTTTAGAGCCCTGATCCGGTCCTGTTAAAACCACCTGATCCGGTCCCTTTTAAACCACCTGACCTGGTCCTGTTTAACCCTCCTGATCCGGTCCTGTTTAGAGCCCTGATCCGGTCCTGTTTAAACCTCCTGATCCGGTCCTGTTTAAACCTCCTGATCTGGTCCTGTTTAAACCTCCTGATCCTTTCCTGTTTAGAGCCCTGATCCGGTCCTATTTAAACCTCCTGATCCCGTCCTGTTTAAACCTCCTGATCCTTTCCTGTTTAGAGCCCTGATCCGGTCCTATTTAAACCTCCTGATCCGGTCCTGTTTAAACCTCCTGATCCCGTCCTGTTTAAACCTCCTGATCCGGTCCTGTTTAAACCTCCTGATCTGGTCCTGTTTAAACCTCCTGATCCGGTCCTGTTTAAACCTCCTGATCCGGTCCTGTTTAAACCTCCTGATCCGGTCCTGTTTAAACCTCCTGATCCGGTCCTGTTTAAACCTCCTGATCCGGTCCTGTTTAAACCTCCTGATCCGGTCCTGTTTAAACCTCCTGATCCGTCCCTGTTTAAACCTCCTGATCCGGCCTGTTTAAACCTCCTGATCTGGTCCTGTTTAAACCTCCTGATCTGGTCCTGTTTAAACCTCCTGATCTGGTCCTGTTTAGAGCCCTGATCCCGTCCTGTTTAAACCTCCTGATCCGGTCCGTTTAAACCTCCTGATCCGGTCCTGTTTAAACCTCCTGATCCCGTCCTGTTTAAACCTCCTGATCCGGTCCTGTTTAGAGCCCTGATCCCGTCCTGTTTAAACCTCCTGATCCGGTCCTGTTTAAACCTCCTGATCCGGTCCTGTTTAAACCTCCTGATCCGGTCCTGTTTAAACCTCCTGATCTGGTCCTGTTTAAACCTCCTGATCCGGTCCTGTTTAAACCTCCTGATCCGGTCCTGTTTAAACCTCCTGATCTGGTCCTGTTTAAACCTCCTGATCCGGTCCTGTTTAGAGCCCTGATCCGGTCCTATTTAAACCTCCTGATCCCGTCCTGTGTAGAGCCCTGATCCGGTCCTGTTTAAACCTCCTGATCCCGTCCTGTTTAAACCTCCTGATCCGGTCCTGTTTAAACCTCCTGATCTGGTCCTGTTTAGAGCCCTGATCCGGTCCTGTTTAGAACCCTGATCCGGTCCTGTTTAAACCTCCTGATCCGGTCCTGTTTAGAGCCCTGATCCGGTCCTGTTTAGAACCCTGATCCGGTCCTGTTTAAACCTCCTGATCCGGTTCTGTTTAGAGCCCTGATCCGGTCCTGTTAAAACCACCTGATCCGGTCCCTTTTAAACCACCTGACCTGGTCCTGTTTAACCCTCCTGATCCGGTCCTGTTTAGAGCCCTGATCCGGTCCTGTTTAAACCTCCTGATCCGGTCCTGTTTAGAGCCCTGATCCGGTCCTGTTTAAACCTCCTGATCCGGTCCTGTTTAAACCTCCTGATCCGGTCCTGTTTAGAGCCCTGATCCCGTCCTGTTTAAACCTCCTGATCTGGTCCTGTTTAAACCTCCTGATCCCGTCCTGTTTAGACCTCCTGATCTGGTCCTGTTTAAACCTCCTGATCCCGTCCTGTTTAGACCTCCTGATCTGGTCCTGTTTAAACTTCCTGATCTGGTCCTGTTTAAACCTCCTGATCCGGTCCTGTTTAGAGCCCTGATCCGGTCCTGTTTAAACCTCCTGATCCGGTCCTGTTTAAACCTCCTGATCCGGTCCTGTTTAAACCTCCTGATCTGGTCCTGTTTAAACCTCCTGATCCGGTCCTGTTTAAACCTCCTGATCTGGTCCTGTTTAAACCTCCTGATCCGGTCCTGTTTAGAGCCCTGATCCCGTCCTGTTTAAACCTCCTGATCCGGTCCGTTTAAACCTCCTGATCCGGTCCTGTTTAAACCTCCTGATCCCGTCCTGTTTAAACCTCCTGATCCGGTCCTGTTTAGAGCCCTGATCCCGTCCTGTTTAAACCTCCTGATCCGGTCCTGTTTAAACCTCCTGATCTGTTCCTGTTTAAACCTCCTGATCTGGTCCTGTTTAAACCTCCTGATCCGTTCCTGTTTTGAGCCCTGATCCCGTCCTGTTTA
>SSNP01000101.1:1993299-2003299 GCA_006937955.1 Pachypanchax playfairii
ACCTCCTGATCCGTTCCTGTTTAGAGCCCTGATCCGGTCCTGTTTAGAACCCTGATCCGGTCCTGTTTAAACCTCCTGACCTGGTCCTGTTTAATCCTCCTGATCCGGTCCTGTTTAGAGCCCTGATCCCGTCCTGTTTAAACCTCCTGATCCGGTCCTGTTTAAACCTCCTGATCTGGTCCTGTTTAAACCTCCTGATCCCGTCCTGTTTTGACCTCCTGATCTGGTCCTGTTTAAACCTCCTGATCCGGTCCTGTTTAAACCTCCTGATCCGGTCCTGTTTAAACCTCCTGATCCGGTCCTGTTTAAACCTCCTGATCCGGTCCTGTTTAGAGCCCTGATCCGGTCCTGTTTAGACCTCCTGATCCGGTTCTGTTTAGAGCCCTGATCCGGTCCTGTTTAGAACCCTGATCCGGTCCTGTTTAAACCTCCTGATCCGGTCCTGTTTAGAGCCCTGATCCGGTCCTGTTTAGAGCCCTGATCCGGTCCTGTTTAAACCTCCTGATCCGGTTCTGTTTAGAGCCCTGATCCGGTCCTGTTAAAACCACCTGATCCGGTCCCTTTTAAACCACCTGACCTGGTCCTGTTTAACCCTCCTGATCCGGTCCTGTTTAATCCTCCTGATCCGGTCCTGTTTAAACCTCCTGATCCGGTCCTGTTTAGAGCCCTGATCCGGTCCTATTTAAACCTCCTGATCCCGTCCTGTGTAGAGCCCTGATCCGGTCCTGTTTAAACCTCCTGATCCCGTCCTGTTTAAACCTCCTGATCCGGTCCTGTTTAGAGCCCTGATCCGGTCCTGTTTAAACCTCCTGATCCGGTCCTGTTTAGAGCCCTGATCCGGTCCTGTTTAAACCTCCTGATCCCGTCCTGTTTAAACCTCCTGATCTGGTCCTGTTTAAACCTCCTGATCCGGTCCTGTTTAAACCTCCTGATCCGGTCCTGTTTAGAGCCCTGATCCCGTCCTGTTTAAACCTCCTGATCCCGTCCTGTTTAAACCTCCTGATCCGGTCCTGTTTAAACCTCCTGATCCCGTCCTGTTTAAACCTCCTGATCCGGTCCTGTTTAGAGCCCTGATCCCGTCCTGTTTAAACCTCCTGATCTGGTCCTGTTTAGACTCCTGATCCGGTCCTGTTTAGACCTCCTGATCTGGACCTGTTTAAACCTCCTGATCCGGTCCTGCTTAAAACTCCTGATCCCGTCCTGTTTAAACCTCCTGATCCGGTCCTGTTTAAACCTCCTGATCCGGTCCTGTTTAGAGCCCTGATCCCGTCCTGTTTAAACCTCCTGATCCGGTCCTGTTTAAACCTCCTGATCCGGTCCTGTTTAAACCTCCTGATCCGGTCCTGTTTAGCATCATGTGATTTGTCTGAATTTGCGGTTTATATTTAAGTTTAAACACGAGCAGGTTTCTCATTTTGTTTGTAGTTTAACAGCTAGATTTGTTTGTTTCACGGCCTCCAGCAGGGGGCGCTGCATGCCAGATAAACTGAGAACTCTCCTCCCAGTAGCTGAAGTTCTCATGTCTCCTTTGTGGAACTAACTTGTCATTGTATTGAACTTTAGACCCACGTGAACCCGTGTTTCGTTCAGTCGTCTCTGAGCAGCGACCCTCGACCTCTGGAGAACGGTTCCTGGCACCAGCTTCATCATGGAGACCTGTTCTCTCTGCTGCCGGGTCGATTCATCTACAGGGTGGAGGCTGTGGGCAGAGAGACATACACTCACAGGTACGTGTGTCAGAAACATTTCCATGACGACGAGACTCATCAGCAGTCTGAAGGAGGTTAATTACTGAGTGGTTCTGTTTGGAACTGGACTGTAGGATAATAAACACGTTCTGTTGACTTGGTAAGAGGGAAACATCACACAGATTCATGTATTCTTTGGTTCATCTTTAATGTCCTGATCTGTTTGAAGTTCAGATCAAACAGATGGAGGAGGACACTTGAGTAAACGTCCAAACAGCTGACGCTCATGAAAAATTCATTCTGAGATTCCAGCTTGCCTCAGAACAGAAACATTAATCTTACACGTGACACTTTCACTCCAGAATCAGCTGATATGTGTCAAATATAACCTCCTGCAGGAACTTCAAAGAACAAGAAGAACTTCCTGTTTGTGCTGGACCAGATGTTGAGCAGGAACACACTTCATCTCCATCAGCATTGAGCAGCGATGAAGCTGACAGACAGGTTTGTATCATCAGATTATCAGATAATCTGGATCTTTGTGTGGACGTGAACATCTTGTTTTCTTTTTTCTCTTGCAGAAAGAGTCGACTCAACAACTGGATGATCAGAGCTCTGTTGCTCCGCCTCCTCCCAGGAGGAGAGTTTTACCTGTGTGGATGATGACGGCTGTGATGAAGAGTCTGTTCTCTGATCTAAATCTTCAATATAAAAAAATGTTACTTTTGTTTAAAAAACCAACAAGACAGATTTTGAATACTGAGCAGACAGTTTGACATAAAATCAAGGTGTTTGGTCATGTGACAGGACTCAGGTGAATCCTGGATATTTGAAGTGAGATGCTTCAGATGCAGCTGCTGACATCACGTCTCTCCTTCCAGTCAAACTTTCTGTTTTAAATCTTCTGTTTGTTTAGTTCAGCCAGCCGTGAAGAAAAGTAAAGCTGTTGCATCACCAGCTACAGAGGCCACACCCACTTCTTTACCTGGGGAGGCGGAGCTCCATGAGGAGGAGGAGGAAAAGCCAGAAAAAACCAGGACGAAGATGAACGAAGAGGAAATATTTCAGTCTGAAGCAGTTGAGTCCATCTGATAAGAGCTGTGTGAACTCGTTAATATTCAGCTAAGGTTCTGTCCAGAACTCCTGATCCAGTTCCTTCTAAACCCCTGATCCAGTTCCTTCTAAACCCCTGATCCAGTCCTGATCCAGTTCCTTCTAAACCCCTGATCCAGTTCCTTCTAAACCCCTGCTCCAGTTCCTTCTAAACCCCTGATCCAGTCCTGATCCAGTTCCTTCTAAACCCCTGATCCAGTTCCTTCTAAACCCCTGATCCAGTCCTGATCCAGTTCCTTCTAAACCCCTGATCCAGTTCCTTCTAAACCCCTGATCCAGTCCTGATCCAGTTCCTTCTAAACCCCTGATCCAGTTCCTTCTAAACCCCTGATCCAGTCCTGATCCAGTTCCTTCTAAACCCCTGATCCAGTCCTGATCCAGTTCCTTCTAAACCCCTGATCCAGTTCCTTCTAAACCCCTGATCCAGTCCTGATCCAGTTCCTTCTAAACCCCTGATCCAGTTCCTTCTAAACCCCTGATCCAGTCCTGATCCAGTTCCTTCTAAACCCCTGATCCAGTTCCTTCTAAACCCCTGATCCAGTCCTGATCCAGTTCCTTCTAAACCCCTGATCCAGTCCTGATCCAGTTCCTTCTAAACCCCTGATCCAGTTCCTTCTAAACCCCTGATCCAGTTCCTTAAAAACCTCTGATCCAGTTCCTTCTAAACCCCTGATCCAGTTCCTTATAAACCCCTGATCTGGTCCAACAGTCCTGATCCAGTTCCTTGTAAACCCCTGATCCAGTCCTGATCCAGTCCTGATCTGGTCCTCCTTGCTCTCTGTTTTCTTGCCAGCAGTCAAACTTTACTGGAATCCTTGAAAGTTCTGGATCAA
This sequence comes from Pachypanchax playfairii, assembly GCA_006937955.1. NCBI lineage: Eukaryota > Metazoa > Chordata > Actinopteri > Cyprinodontiformes > Aplocheilidae > Pachypanchax > Pachypanchax playfairii. The sequence continues at coordinate 1,996,934 of SSNP01000101.1, forward strand.
CAGTTCTCTGGACTTTCTGAAGGTTTCTGTTGGATTTGGGGTGATTCTTCACCCAGTTTCAGGACTGAAGGACTGGATCTGGACTCCTGAGCTGTCCTGGATTTGTTAACTTGTCGTCAGCTGTTTCTGTTGGAACCAGAAGTGATTCAGTCTGTTAGCAGATTCATGTGAAACTGAAGAAAGTCCGATGTGTTTCAGAAGTTCTGACCCGTGTCTGAGTTCTGCTTTAAACCATTAAAAGTCCAGTTTTATCAACGGGCTCTAACAGGAACTGGTTTGAAGTGCAGGGATTATTCTGTCTCATCCTGAAGTCCGCAGGTCCCAGAAACCTCCTCGTTCACTTCACTCCTTATAATCTGAATCATTTCTCTTGTTTGAACAACCCAACGGTTTCTAACCAGGTGAAGGACGACTGAGACGCTCGTTAGGCTTCAGTCTGGGACACCATGTCCTCTGACTCTCAGCATGTTCCTCCACAGGAGTCTCGAGTCAGAGCTCAGAGGAAACGCAGCAGGTCACAGGTCAACGACGAGTCTGACAACAACACAAAGAAAACAGGAAACTCTTCATCACAAATGTCTCAGATCAGCCAATCAGCACACGGAGGAACGACGTCGTCCAAACTCAGAACGCCGTGTCCCTACGGGACGGACTGCTACAGGTACGTTCACCTGCACTGAGGAAAACTTTGATGTTCGATGATTCAGTTTCCTCTGAAACATCATTTGATGGTTTTTATTCTCACAGATAATCCTGCAGATCAGATTAGACCAACAAGGACCAGGTCCAAGTGGACTCTGAATCCAGAAACACAAACTCATGCAGTTTTGAGGGTTTTTACTAAAGCGGTTAATAAAAAGGACCAAATGTGAATGTAAACGGCGTGTGATGCGTTACGGGAACGTCTCACCTCACCAGAGTTTTAATCCAGCAGATTGTTTCTCTGACAGAATGTGATGAAGAAGTCCTCGTCATCTTCTCTCTCTGTGCTCCTTCAGGAAGAACCCGCTTCATTTCCAGGAGTGCAGTCATCCCGGTGACACCGACTACGAGGAGGAGACGGATCGGCCTGAATGTCCGTTCGGTACCGACTGCTACAGGTCAGATATGTTTATTCCCAGCTGTCAGATTATCATCAGACATGGAGTTCAGGGTCAAACGTCTTTCACACAACAAGTATTTAGTGGGTTTGAGATGGTCCGTCAGAAGGTCTCAGATTTATCTAAACTGTTGCTGATGTGATCAGAAACACCTCAAATTACTGAGTTCATGTTCAGATTATCAATCGTTACATTTTGTTCATCCGGATGTTTCTCATGTGAAAACATGAATGTTCACTTTTATCTTTGTTTTGTCAGAGTAAAGAATCACATCTGTCCTCATCCAGATGTGTGGCTTGTTAACTGAACCTGTTTCTGTGTTTACAGAAAAAATCCGCTTCACAGGAAACAGTTCAAACACACAAAGAAACCTGGTAAGTTGATCCGCACTCTGCTTCATGTTCAAGAGACACAAGTTTTATAAACCTCAAGTTAATCATGTTGGAAGGATGTTTTATTCATGATTCTTTCACCTATTGATCCGATCAGTGGGGGCGGCCGTAGCTCAGGTGGTAAAGCTGGTTGTCTGGTAACTGGAGGGTCACTGGTTCGAACCCACCCTGCCTGTCGGTGGATGTTTGGTGGAGGTTAGGGTTGGGAGATGATCTGCTGCTCTCTTTTAGGTTTGTGCTCGTTTGACTTGGTAATTATAGGCGTGTTTCTCTTCATCATTCCAGTTCATCAAAATGTTGCTCAAAACCCTCCTGAAGAAGACGAAGACTCTGGAGATGAAGACAACTTCATTAATGATGACAGCGAAGCTGCTGAAGACGACTCAGACTACGTCCCTCTGGCCTCGGACGACAGTGAACAGGAGGATGTTCAAAGACTGCAAAGAGAAGCCAAGGCCTTCCTAAAGAAGACCAAGTAGAACAGGTGTCTGTGGCCCTCAGGGGCCACTATGCTGGGGGGTCCACTGTCCTGCAGTTTTATCCTGATTTAATAAATGGGTCATGAACAGAACCTGCTGTGGAGATACTTTAACCATCTCAAACTGATCTTCCTCATATGTTTTCACATTAAAAGCCTCCCCACAAAAAGACTTTATTGTGAAAAAGTTTGTCTGAGCACGTGAACTACAGGTTTGTGGTCTTTATTTAAACTTGTTAGGTAACACATGACTGACGGTCCGCTTTAGTCCAGTCCTGTTTGGTTTAGTTGTTTTTACTGGTCGAATGTGTAATTTCTGATTGAAACAGATGTTCTGGTTGTTTCCAGGTGAGCCGGAACCTCCAGAACTGGAAATTAGAAAAGATTTTGGAGTTACACTGGGTAGGAGGCGGGGTTACACTGGGTAGGAGGCGCGGTTACACTGAGTGAGAGGTGGACTTACACTGGGTAGGAGGCAGGGTTACACTGGGTAGGAGGCGCGGTTACACTGGGTAGGAGGCGGGGTTACACTGAGTGAGAGGTGGAGTTACACTGGGTAGGAGGCGCGGTTACACTGGGTGAGAGGCGGGGTTACACTGGGCAGGAGGCGGGGTTACACTGAGTGAGAGGCGGGGTTACACTGGGTAGGAGGCGCGGTTACACTGGGTAGGAGGCGGGGTTACACTGAGTGAGAGGTGGAGTTACACTGGGTAGGAGGCGCGGTTACACTGGGTGAGAGGCGGGGTACACTGGGTGAGAGGCGGGGTACACTGGGTGAGAGGCGGGGTTACACTGGGTGAGAGGCGGGGTACACTGGGTGAGAGGCGGGGTTACACTGGGTGAGAGGTGGACTTACACTGGGTAGGAGGCGGGGTTACACGGGGTAGGAGGCGCGGTTACACTGGGTAGGAGGCGGGGTTACACTGAGTGAGAGGTGGAGTTACACTGGGTAGGAGGCGGGGTTACACTGGGTAGGAGGCGGGGTTACACTGAGTGAGAGGTGGACTTACACTGGGTAGGAGGCGGGGTTACACTGGGTAGGAGGCGCGGTTACACTGGGTAGGAGGCGGGGTTACACTGGGTGAGAGGTGGAGTTACACTGGGTAGGAGGCGGGGTTACACTGGGTAGGAGGCGCGGTTACACTGGGTGAGAGGCGGGGTTACACTGGGCAGGAGGCGGGGTTACACTGAGTGAGAGGCGGGGTTACACTGGGTAGGATGCGCGGTTACGCTGGGTAGGAGGCGGGGTTACACTGAGTGAGAGGTGGAGTTACACTGGGTAGGAGGCGGGGTTACACTGGGTAGGAGGCGCGGTTACACTGGGTAGGAGGCGGGGTTACACTGAGTGAGAGGTGGAGTTACACTGGGTAGGAGGCGGGGTTACACTGGGTAGGAGGCGCGGTTACACTGGGTAGGAGGCGGGGTTACACTGGGTAGGAGGCGGGGTTACACTGGGTAGGAGGCGCGGTTACACTGGGTAGGAGGCGGGGTTACACTGAGTGAGAGGTGGACTTACACTGGGTAGGAGGCAGGGTTACACTGGGTAGGAGGCGCGGTTACACTGGGTAGGAGGCGGGGTTACACTGAGTGAGAGGTGGAGTTACACTGGGTAGGAGGCGGGGTACACTGGGTGAGAGGCGGGGTTACACTGGGTGAGAGGCGGGGTACACTGGGTGAGAGGCGGGGTACACTAGGTGAGAGGCGGGGTTACACTCGGTAGGAGGCGGGGTTTTGAACCAGATGATTATATCTTTTTAACTGCTCACATCTGTATTTACACACCTGTATGAACATTTTCACCATCTGTTGTCACTTTCTGGACTGAACAAAAGTTTAGTGTAAGTTCTAGTTTATTGGATGCAGATGTTTAAAATAACTTTGACTCCACACCGACTAATGTAACAGACACCTTTATATATAGATCCAAGTTCTGTAGACTGTTTACACTCGGTCCTGTATTTACATTCCTCATTACACAAATGATCTAATGTCACATTCGGGCCACAGATAGAAAACAGAACAGGAATTTATCTGAGAGACTTTGGCAGTTTGTTCTGCTTTTTATTGCTTTTCCAAAGACTCACTGGCTGCAGACGTTAATGTGGAAAACAACTACATCTCTTTTGTTTTGAGTTTGTGGACTAACAGACATTTAAAACGTTCCACTTCACGAGTGTCAACTTGTTATTTTCAACAACTTAAAAGTTGAATATGGAACATTTTCATAAAAAAAACTATTTTAACAACACAAAACCTCCACGAGGTGTTTAAATGGGTGTAGGATGAAAATACAGCATTTCCTTTAAAAAATATATTTGAAGTAAAATATTATAAAATATTTATTCTAACGGGCACAACGTTGATATTATCTTTACATCTACCAGCCAATAGCTGGCAGAGCAGCAGCACCATCGTGGGTTGCCTAACACGGTGAGGCTGGTACTGTGGAGGGGGCGGAGTCTGCAGGGTCGAGCAGCTGCTTCAGAGCACCAGGGATTTGCTTGTCCTTCTCAGTGGAGGAGTGATCGAAGAGGATCGGGGGCCAGAGGGAGTTTGGGAGAGGAATTTTCGTGGCATCAGCGCTCACGGGGGGTTGTGAACCTGGCGCCCCGATGGCTGGAGGACTTGTGTTATTGTTGCAGCAGCACACTGGCTGTTGTTGTGGTATTTTTATAATTACAGAGTTTTTCATTCTGCTGATGTCTGTAGATGATATAATCAAATCATCTCATCTCTTAGTTCCAGGTCCAAGTTGAAGTTTGTATTTAGATGTTATTGTTGCATTTCTCCAACCAGAGCTGGAAACATCAGCAGCATCTTTAAAATGCTGCCTTCCACCAATCAACAGCATTTACTTCACTTTTCTTCACAGATTTAGTTCTTCTACATTAGGGGTGTCCAACTCCAGGCCTTGAGGGCCACTATCCTGCATGTTTTAGATGTTCCTCTGCTTTAACACACCTGATGCAGATGAACGGGTCGTTAACAGGCTTCTGCAGGACTTGCTGAGATGTTGCAGATTAGAATCGGGTGTGTTGAAGCAGGAAAACATCTAAAACCTGCAGGATAGTGGCCCTCGAGGCCCGACTTTGGGCACCCCTGTTCTAAATGTTCTTGTGTGTGGACACATCGTATCATCTCTTCTTTAGTGACTCCATCTTTCTCCTGATGCTGAACATCAGACGCTTGTGTTGATGAGGTTTAACCTGTAGCGTTGTTAGAACCTTCACAGGTTTGTTTACCTCAGCCGAGTTCTCTCCAGAACCTCTGTCACCCTCAGGGAGGACGTCTGGGCCTCCCCTTCATCCATCGACCTTCGGACCACAAAGCTGAGCAGCTTCAGAGGAAATGCGCCCATCTTCTTCAGGCGCTTGCTTTTGTTCTGGACGCTCACAAAGCAGAGGGTGTTGATGACCCCGTTGCTCATGGCGATGCATTCAATGATGTAGAAGGTCACCAAGGAGTTCCTGTTTCTGGAGATGAGGGTGGGGTAAAAGTCTCGCAGCAGGGTGAAACCATAGTATGGTGCCCAGCAGAGGATGTAGGCCACCAGCACCAGAATCAGCACCACCACGGTCCTGCGGCGCTTGTAAAGTTTCTTCCGAATCTGCTCTGTCTGGAATCCTGGAACATCTTTGAACCACAACTCTCTGGAGATTTGTGTGTAGCAGACAGACATGACAAACACCGGGCCCACAAACTCCAACACAAAGATGAGAAGGAAGTAGGAACGGTAATAAACCTGCTGGTCCACGGGCCAGATCTGAGCACAAAACGTCTTGTGGATTTGACCTTCGATATGAGGGTAGATGGTTTCTGAGGCCATGTAGGCAGAGGGGATGGAGATGAAGACCGGAATGATCCAAACCATCAGAATCACACAGTACGCCGTCTGGTGCTTCATACGAGGCCTCAGAGGGTGGAGGATCACCATGTACCTGCAGACACAAACAAACCCAGCAGCTGGATCAGAACCAGGTGGACTTTTTACGTTCTGATGATTCGGAGAAAAAATACTCAGCAGCCTTCTCATAAAAAAACAACTTTCAAGAGGAAGAGCTTCAAGACAGGAAGTAAAGCAAGATTCACAATAACCTTCAAAATAAAACTGATTTGTGCAAAAAAGAACCAAGTTTTCAAACAAACATGAGAAAATATGATTCTTACTAAATAATCTGTCTAATGGAAATGACTCTTCTTGGTCATTTAATTAAGGGATAAAGATGAAAAGTTTTATCTGCTTTATATTCAAAACAAGCAGCAGAAGCACAAACTCTGCAAAGACACATTAAAAAAGGTTTTTTACTTTCAGATCGTTTTATTGGTTCTTTTAGCTGATATGAATTCTACTAAAGTTCCTGCAGATTTGAGTTTTATTTTGATGAGTTTGTGTCGG
>SSNP01000101.1:2008299-2048421 GCA_006937955.1 Pachypanchax playfairii
GTTTTAGACCTTCTTCCACCTGCGTAACATTAATAAAACCAGGATCGATGCAGAAACATTAGTTCATGTATTTATTACTGTAATTCATTATTATCAGGATGTTCTAATAGTTCTGTTAAAGACCTCCAGCTGATCCAAAATACTGCTGCCAGAGTTCTGATGAGAGTTAGAAGGAGAGATCATATTTCTCCTGTTTTAGCATCACTTCATTGGCTCCCTGTAAGGTCTAGAATAAAGATCTAAACAACCAGGATCCATCTGATATTAAAGATCTTATTGTTCCAGATGTTCCTAACAGAACACTCTCAGACTGCAGGTCTGAATGACGTGTGGTTGTCTGGGTCTCTTTCCTGTCCGAGGCAGAACTCATCCTGGTTCTGGTTCTGCTGCTCAGGATGGAGGATTGTGTTGAAATGATGATTCAACCCAGTCAGCTGGTTCCTTTTACTGGTGGACTTGATGTCTCTGTAAATGTCTGACGTGATACTTTATAAATAAAAGTGAATTAACTTGAAGAGGTCGGAGGTCGCTGGTTCTCATGCAGGTGATTTATGGGCGAATCGTATCCAACAGAATTTAAACCAACTGGCAGCATCACTTCAGTCCCTCTGCTACTCAGACGCAAAAACCCTGTTTCACCTCAGGACCTCAGGACCTCAGGACCAGACCACCAGAGTCTCCAATCAGCTCAGCAAAGTTGCTGTGATGATTGGGTCCACATGCCGGGCAGGTTCAGTCTCAAACACTCAGGTTCTTGACTGGACAGGATGTCCCTCGTTTCTTCTGAGGGTTTCTGTAAACAACCATCAGCTGATTAAAAGCTGACGTCAGACTCGTGGACACCCTTTCAAACCCAGACTCAATTGAAGAATACGATGTGTTGTCATTTGGTCAGGTTCTGTTTGAGTTCTGGATTCCACGGGTCCGGTGGTAATCAGGTCTGGATGTGGTGAGTAAACTCAACCTGATTTATAATTTAACACCAGGACAAATGTTTTCACACAGGGAAGGTTGGTTAGAATAGATCATCTGTCTGATGTTAAAACGCTGATCCGAGATACTAAAAGGTTCAATATGGAACATTTTCATAAAAAAACAATATTATTAACACCACGGGGTGTTTAGAGGGGTGTAGAATGAAAATACAGTATTTCATTTAAACATTATATTTGAAGTAAAATATAATAAAAGATTTATTCTAACGGCACAGCGTTGGTGTTTACATCTACCAGCCAATAGCTGGCAGAGCAGCGGGTGATGTTAGAGGCTGGTACTGTGGAAGAGGGCGGAGTCAGCAGGTCAAGCAGCTGCTTCAGAGTCCTGGAGATTTCATTATCCTTCTCAGAAGAGGAGCGACTAGAGAAGATCAAACACCAGAGTGAGTTTAGATGAAGCTACTATAGATGAACACAAAACATCACAGCATAAAAACACACGAGGAAATCTTCTATTGATGCAACATCTGAACACTAGATGGTGCTGTGGTGTTCATGTTCCATATTCAACCTTTAAGAAACAAACAAAATAAAAAATCACAGGAAATGTTTGGGGGGTCACAAACTTTTCTGCAGCCCAGAATTCATCCAGTCTGTTTAATTTCTTCTTCCTGGTTCTGATCCGAGCAGATGTTTTTGTGAAACGTGACTCTGACCCGTTTCACGCCGCAGCAGGTCCGTTTCCTCCGTCTGCATAAAGAGGTGGGGAATTCATCCGCCAGGGAACGTAGTCCCTCGGACAGACCAACTGGTGACGGATGTCCTGAACAGCAGCTTCATGAATTTATTATCTGTAGAAACATAATCGTTTGGAACTGAACATGCTAATCTGACCAGATTATTTCAGTAATCTGTCAATTCTCTGAGACGTCAGTTCTTCAAAAAGATCTTTATTCTTTTATTTTACAAAATGAAAAATCAACCAGACAGTTTCCTCCTAGACTCCATCAACGCAGATAAAAAACACAACAGCAAAAAACTGAGCTGGAGTCACACTAAGGCCCCGCCCCCCTCAGAGTCTCTGTGTCCCATCGCAGGTTGAAGCCGGGACTATTTCTTGGCGTAGGTGATCTTCATGGCACAAGTGGCGGTGATCCGGAAGCCCTGCAGCGCATCTTTTGCCACGCCAGCCTGCACGTCACTCTCAAACTCCACAAAGGCGATGTCATGTTTCCCCGGAACGAGCCGGACCTCTTTGAAACCAGGAAATCTGCAGGCGACAGGAAATGACACACGATCACATGACCTCATCACAGACAATCGAACACAGCACCGTCAACAGCTAAAGTGTTTACAGATTATTTACATTAATATCAGGCTGAAACATCAAGTTTCCTGTAGATGTCTGAACAAGTCAGCGGTTTATGTTAATGAGGTGGGCGGTCCTTAAGTCAAACTGATGAAGCTTTATTTGTACAGGTGTTTTCTGATGCATGTCAGTCCAAACTTGAGTTGTGATGAAGACAAGCTTCTGTTTGACACTTCTTGAACTGATCAGATCATGTTTTTCATTTTCTTGGTTCTGAACTCAGAGTTCTACCTGGTTCTGTTGGTTCCAGAACTGAGACGTTTACAGCGTGTCAGCTGACTGGAAGTGAGTGGTGCAGAAAACCAAACTAGACCAGTGTGTTTGAGGTTAGGCCAGACAGAAATGGACCGTTACCTCAGCGAGGAGGAGAAGAAGATCTACTGGCTTGATGGAAAATAAAAAACATTTCCCATCTTTGTCACCAGCGGCTCGAAAATATCTGCATACCAGAACACGTCTACTAACACACGCTACTGAAACCTCATCAGATAAACATGCTTGTTTTCCTCTCAGAGAATTTATAAACTATATCCAGAAGAAATATGAACTTAGTTCTAAATGTTCTGATTCTGTGTTGAGATGTTGTTTTATTGTTCCTGGATTTGTTTATTTTTAATTCGATGTCAAAATGATGTTTTACTGCAGCAGATTTCTACACGTGTTCACTGAAGAACATCTTTAGTTTACTTTTGTTGTTTCAAACATGTTATTAAAATAAATGTTTGCTTTCTAAAGATGAACTACTGCTATTTTCTTATTCTGTGAGAAGTCTGTGTAAATAAATAACAGCAGGAGGAAACAGCTTCGCTTCCAGCAGCTGCATCTTTTAGCTTCAACCGAGAATCATTTAATAACTAATGGGTCAAAAAAAAAATCATTCTTCAGAAAACGATTGGTGGAGGGTTCGGACTGATAACCGATAGATTCATCCAACTAATCTGCACAGAACCGGACGTGGATGGTTTCTGTTTCTGAGAGAAACGGGTCGGATCAGGTTCTGATTGTGGTTGTAGAAAGAGATGCTGGGACTCACTGATTGAAGAGCATGGACAGCATCATCTCATTGGTCTCCTCCGGCAGGTTGGCCAGGAACAGGATGTAGTTCGGTGGATTATCTGGAACCTGAGAAGTTAAACAGAACGTCCAGATTGATTCAACAAAAACCCGTTTCCACGAGCATGTTTTCCTCTGATGGTTCGGTCATGAACAAAACCACAGAAGAAGAAGAAGATAAACTCATCACATGTTGCATCTGTTGACTAACACAAAGTCTAACTTCAACTAATCTAGAATCATCTGGCTAACAGAACCCGTCTCACCTGTGCTGCAGGTGTTTGTACTGGAGCTGATGAAACCTGCAGACAAACAGAACACAGACGTTAAAAGATCAGAGTGCACAAGTGGTTCTGGTACTAGTCATCAGGATTTGGACCAATAGGAAACCGTCGGCTGAAATATCAGAATCACACAGAACTGAACCAGAACCAGCAGCAGAACCTGGTTTAACGTGGTCAAAAAGATGAAAAGGTGACCTGTCAATCATCATCTTAAGTATCCTACTAGAACAGAAGTGGGTGGGGTTAAGGGTCACATGATGGAGGTTTGAGAGGACGGGATATGCGAGTCACTCACCGCTGCTGGTTTCTTCGTGGCATTAGCTGCCTGCTCTTGAGCTTTCTTCTTCTTCTCCTTCTTCTTCTCCTTGTCACCGTACGTGCCCTTCATCTTGGCGATGACCTCGGAGTCGGTCTTGGCGTACTGTATCCTCTGAAAGACACCAGTCAAAGTGAACTCTGCGGCTCTGACCACAGCAGCAAGCAGTTGAACAGTGTGGTGGCGTACCATGGGCTTGTTGTAGAAGGGGAAGCCCTGCAGTTGCCTCAGAGCGTTGGTGGCGGCGGTCAGTTCTTTAAAAATGACGAAGGCCTGGCCCCTCATTTTAGCTGTTTTCATGGCCACGATGTCGATGATCTGACCGAACTGAGAGAAGAGCGAGTAGAGCGAACGCTTCAGCTCTGCAGGACGAGGTGAGAAGAGTTCAAATAAAATGTATGACAGCAGGACTCATCATACCTGAACCCAGGTGTGATTCACAGCAATACAATCATCCGGATTCACTCCGCGTGACACGGTCGGGACATCACAGCTCAGGATGCATCATGAACACCTGGATCAGCTTTTTAACTCACCTTCTTTTTTTACTTTATCATTGATGTTGTTTATGTAAATCGTGTGATTTGGTCGAATGTCCATATTCAAGTCTGAAACAACAGAAATATTTACTCAAACATTGTAGAATGACCATTTGAATCAATTAAGATAAAAAAAACTCGTAAAACTTTGATTATTCATTTAGAATAACCCTGATTCCTTAAATTTTATTTCACTGTCAATCTGAGCTGCTGTTAGCCTCAGTTAGCTACTGTTAGCCTCAGTTAGCTACTGTTAGCCTCAGTTAGCTACTGTTAGTCTCAGTTAGCTGGTTAAGTTGTAAGCAGCTTCCCGTTGAGCCGGACTGTTTTTACATTTATCGGCTCTACAGTCAGACTACAAGTGGATTAATTTGTTTCAAACATAGTTAAATAAAGATAAAACTCACATGTTCTGATCTCAACAACACCAACACTTGTACTACCACCGCGGTGTTTTGAATCCGTTGGTCACATCAACCATCTGACACAAAGGGGCGGAGCTTTTTAAGACCCGTATCTAACAGCCTTTGGTATTAGGTTATAAACCATAGACACACATGTCTATGTTGTAAACATTAACGTTTTAAATTAAATTACTGTCTTATGATGACGATTCACACAGATGTACACGATCAATCACATGTAGTTATTTAGAAGGAAAATCTCTTTAATCCTTAAAAAATTACAATTATTATAACATCGCAGCCATTAATGTCCGTGTTAACGGGACTTGAACCTGATAATAAGAAGGTGCCATCAAATTGCCAGTCAGAAAGGGAAACCTTGTAAAAATGTCAGCATGTTCTATATTTTTAAATAATGACAAATAGGACAATCTACGTTTACTTTCGTCGAGTTGTTTTGATCAGGCAGCAATGTAGCCACCTACTCTTTGAAACAGCCGTGTCATTCACCAATGAATAATGAATTGTGCCCTCTGCTCCCCCAGCTGGGCCGGAGAAGATTAGCGGGTTGCCTCAAGTCAAACGATGCTTCTGTTGTACCGTCAGGTGCCGAACCAGCTCTGGACAGGTGTAGAACCAGAACCAGCTCCGGGCAGGTGCAAAACTAGCTCTGGACAGGTGTAGAACCAGAACCAGCTCCGGACAGGTGCCGAACCAGTGATCAGATTTTAACATATTCGTCTTTAAAAGGAAACTGGCAATAAACCCATTATCCCTCCTCTGGACATGTCCAAACCATCCCAGTCTGGTCTCTCTGTCCTAAACATCTAACATGTGTCGTCTCTCTGGTGGACTCATTCCTGATCCTGTCCATCCTCGTCCCTCCCAAAGAACTTAAACATGTTCTTTTCTGCTCCCTCTAGCTGTGTCTCCTGTCCCTTCCTCAGTGGTACTGTCTCCAAACCAGACACCATGGCTGGTCTCTGTTTTGTCCACCTGTCCTTCTCGCTGAGACTCTTTTGTCCCACATCCCTCCTGACACCTTCCTCCTTCTTCTCTGACCCAGTTTCCATCAGCAGGTTAGCAGCACTAGTGTATATCTAGATATAGACATACAAACACATTAACTAATTTTTACAAATGTTTGACAGTCATTTAATTTGATTTATGCAACCCCACCCAAAAAATATTTTACCAGCCGCCACTGTGCGCGTGAGAGTGTGTGTTTGTCTCTAGGCATCCATACACCGTAATGTTTTTAACAGCTGAGTCCCTGGAAGCTAACAGCTGTTACCGAACAGAGACCGGGACGTGAGTCGGTCCATCGCTCTGTAGCGACGTGGTGTCACCTGTTTCTGATAAATGTTCAACAAACCGGACGCCCCGCCCCCTTCCCGCCTCTCACTTTTGTTTGTTTTCGTACTTTGCTGATTATCTTCACGACTTTTGCCCGATGCTAACTTAGCATCGGGAGCTAACTGGCTGCTATAAAGCAGAGCGGCTCAGGCGTAGGCACGTGACCGGAGAGCAACGCCGCTCCGCGGTGTGAAGCATGGCGTCGGTTCGGGTGGCTGTGCGGGTCAGACCGATGAACAGACGGTGAGTTTCAAACAGTGACGCGGATGTTTACAGATGTTCGTTCGGACATGTTTCCATGTCGTAGAGCCCCTGTTTGGTTTGTTTGTAGAAAGCAGGTGATTCACAGACACACCTGGTTTACCTGCACAAATATAAGGTGATCACGGACTTTCGAGGCGATGTGATCCAGGGATCTGCCGTTAATCCGGTTTAATCCTCACTCCGACTGTTTTCTCCTGATAACTTCGGTTTGATTCCAGATGTTCTCCAGAGTGAATATAAGTGTTGTTGTCATGAAACTAACGGACTTCATGTTCACTGAATCAGTATTTTAGGAAACACGCTGCTGTTGGTCTTTGGTGTGAAGGTGGCATTAGAACCGAGCCGAGGTTCTTCTGATCATGTGAAACGTTCTGACTGAGCTGCTTGACTGGAAGGTCTGTGTGGATCTGCTGTGGATATTGGGAACGTTGGTTCGTCAGTCCTTCAGTGTCACCTGACTGATGTCTCTTCAGAGCTGAGAAGAAGTTCTTCATCCTGAACGAGACGCGTCAAAGAAACAGAAATGTTCCTTTAAAACGTGTAAAACTCTTTATCATTTAAGAAGCAGCACTTCAGACATTGTGTTAGTTTCTGTTTCTTAGATGTTCCTCGTCCTGGTCTTTCATCAGTCCTGGATCTAGAAAACCCTCGTGTTGCACACCTGTTCAGGATTTCACTCGTTTTAATCAGAAGAAACGATTTCTGCACCTTCAGAAAGTCTGAGTGAATTTCAAAAATCATCTCTGGATTCATTTTGTTTTGGGGCCCCACAGAAAGTTCAAATGGCCCCTGATGTCCACCAGACGTCAACGCCTCTTTAGTCTGATGCTTCTCACAGCAAAACCTTCTAAAACCGAGCGTCTTGTGTTGATTCATCACTTCCATTAACTTGGTCCTGGTGCAGGTCCTCCAGGAGGTCCTGGTGCAGGAGGACCTGCAGGTCCTGGTGCAGGAGGACCTGCAGGTCCTGCCTGCTGCTGGGAGGCGTTATGACGAGCCGAGGAGGAGTTTCCGGCTTAAATGGAGGGGAAAGTGTTTGACATGTCAGAGTCGACCAAGGTGATGATGTCACTAACCGCTGATGACATAAACATTGAACAGAAACCTCCTGCAGGTGAACTGATCTGGAATTCAGCACGTCCATGACTTTAATCAGTATGAATCACCTTTATGATCACGTCAGTCACATGGTCGAGGTGGGCGTTGACAGGTAGAGCAGCTGGAGCCGAGAAGGGTGTTCAGCTGATCACCAGTTGAAATGGAGTGCAAACTCCGCCCACCTGGCGAGCTGCCCAGTCACCTGGAACCCGTGTCACACACTCTCCTTATGTTATTTTTTATTGAAACAGTTTTTTAAGTAGGAACCAGGATCCAACAAGAGTAGTGGATCTCCCAGGTCCTGGTTCAGGATTTGTTCTTGTTTCTGACAGATCGTGTGCTGGACAGGTGTTTTTAGATGGTCTGTCGAGTCTTTTGAAGCTCTGCAGGAAACTGACCTGTTGTCCCTGGACTCTAACCACAGCAGCGTGAGATCCACGTGGTTTTCTGTTGTTCATGATTGTTCTGTCTGTTTCAGGGAGAAGGAACTAACTGCAAAATGCATCATCAGGATGGAAGGAACCAAAACCTCCATCACCAACCTGAAGGTAACCTCGATCTCTGTGAGAAGATGTGAAAGTGATTGACAGCTTTATTTTGACTTGTTCTCCTTGTTTAGATCCCGGACAGCGTGGTCGGAGATTCCATGAGGGAGCGAATCAAAACCTTCAGTTACGACTTCTCGTATGACTCGATGGACGATATGAGCTCCGTCTTCGTCTCTCAGGAGAAGGTGAGTTCTGGTGTTTCTTCAGATCAACATTAGCAGAACCTCCAGGCGGTGGGAGGCTCTTCTACACAGACTTTATTTACCACATCACACATCAACCGACACGTTTCAACTTTATTTCAGGAGTTTTTGTTGTTATTTAACCTTTTTAACTTTGTAAAGTGTTTTGGGGGTTTTGGATCATCTTCCTTCTCCTCCAGGTTTTTAGAGATTTGGGCTCTGATGTGTTGAAGGCTGCGTTTGAGGGCTACAACGCCTGCGTCTTCGCCTACGGTCAGACCGGCTCAGGGAAGTCCTACACCATGATGGGAATTCCAGTAAGACGATAAACATTTAACTTTCAGATGCTCTTATCCAGGAAGACCGGCCCGATCCGACTGTGTGGCTCCACTGTGTGATAAGACGATTGATCCGGCAGCTTCCTGCCAAATTTTACTGACGAAATCATGTTCTTAGAAAAGTGTTGAGAAATCAGAGAAGAAGGTTTTTACTATTTAAAGAGCAAAACTCAGGTTAGAGGTCACTCGGGTCAGAGGTGGGTGGAGCCTGTATGTGTATGATTCACTATTCAGTCTTATCAACACTCGTCCCAGATTGGTGATCAATAAACCTGCAGACTGCTGGTTCCTCTCTGATATGCAGGAATAAATCGGATCAATATGTCCACTGTCAGACAAACAGTGAGGAGATAATATAATCAACACTGCTGGATAGAAAGTGAACTTTAAATCTGCAACAATCTTTAGAATCGACCTGCTCGGGATTTTAGACCAAAATAAAAGATTTGATTCAATTCATTAAGTTTCTTTCTTGAAATAATTAAACAACAAGTAATAAATACATGAACTAATGTTTCTACATCACTTTGGGTCAGAATAATCCTGGTTTTATCAACATTACGCAGGTGGAAGAAGGTCGTCATGGTAACATGTTTTATATGAGAACTAAAGGACATGTCCTGGTCAAAGATAACACCCAGTTCTTTACCTTCTTGTTGGAGGATAAATTAATGCATCTAAAGTAAATAACTGACGACACAGTTTGTTCCTGAAGTGCTCAGGTCCAAGAACCAGAACCAGAACCAGAACCTCTGTCTGAGTTTAAGAACAGAAGATGAAGTATCATCCTGATGTTATGTCATTAAGACGAGCTTGTAATCTGAGTAACCAATTGGATTTATCAGGCAGGTTTACAGTATCTGTTACCATGGTAACAGAGAGGCGACTTTGATCCAGACTCTAAATTTTTTCAGGGAGATGCTGGTTTGATTCCGAGGATCTGTGAGGGTTTGTTCAGTCGGATCTCTGAAGCCACTCGATGGGATGAAGCTTCTTTTCGTACAGAAGTCAGGTGAGTTTCTGTCCAGGTGACTTCAGCTGCATCTCACAACAACAGCAACTACTGACCCAGGATCAGGACCGGAGAAGCCTTTCAGATCAGCAAAGACATGAGAAGGGACATGAGTCCTGGTTGGCTGACATTGTTCAAACATCAGATGTCTTGAAAGTGTCACATGACTTTCTGTAAACAGACCTACATCTCAGTGAAATCAGAACTTTCTCACTTTGTCTTTACATTCAGTTTCATTTGGTTTCCAGTAAAGACTCTCACGTCTCACCTGCAGTTACCTGGAAATCTACAACGAGCGAGTGAGAGACCTGCTGAGGAGGAAATCCTCTCACACCTACAACCTGAGGGTCAGGGAGCATCCAAAAGATGGACCTTATGTAGAAGGTAAATCCACCGCCGAAAACAAACTGACTCAGTTTCTGATGTTAGTAAAAGAGAAGAAGATCAAGCAGCGAGGAGGTTTCAGGAGGGTCTCAGACAGCTGCAGTAAATGTTTCTACTGCGACCGCCACATGTCGACGTGTCCTTGGCCAAGACACTGAACGCCATGTAGCCACCCTGATCTGTGTATGGGGTTATGTGAATGTAAAACTTGTAGTGTGAAAGCGTTCGAGTCTGAAGGACTAGAAAACACGAAGACATTTACTATTTACGTTTATCGTTTCACAGCTGACTGAGTGTTTTAGAACAGAAGGATCTTCATGCATGTTTGTTAATCTTCTGACCTCAGATCTGTCCAAACACCTGGTGCAGAACTACGGAGACGTGGAGGAGCTGATGGAGGCGGGAAACATCAACCGAACAACCGCCAGCACCGGCATGAACGACGTCAGCAGCCGCTCTCACGCCATCTTCACTATCAACTTCACACAGGTCAGCGAATCAGGCGCAGAGTTAAACGACCCGCAAACAGGAAGTGACAACATGAAGGTTCAGCGTGTAAAACTGAAGCTTTAAATTCAAATGAAAAATATCTGTCTCATTCTGTCTCTGTCTCATTCTG
The DNA here is from genome assembly GCA_006937955.1 of Pachypanchax playfairii. NCBI lineage: Eukaryota > Metazoa > Chordata > Actinopteri > Cyprinodontiformes > Aplocheilidae > Pachypanchax > Pachypanchax playfairii. The sequence goes on from SSNP01000101.1 coordinate 2,019,001, forward strand.
TGTCTGTCTCATTCTGTGTCTGTCTCATTCTGTGTCTGTCTCATTCTGTGTCTGTCTCATTCTGTCTGTCTCATTCTGTGTCTGTCTCATTCTGTCTCTGTCTGTCTCATTCTGTCTCTGTCTGTCTCATTCTGTCTCTGTCTCATTCTGTGTCTGTCTCATTCTGTGTCTGTCTCACTCTGTGTCTGTCTGTCTCACTTTGTCTCTGTCTGTCTCATTCTGCCTGTCTTTGTCTCATTCTGCCTGTCTCATTCTGTGTCTGTCTGTCTCATTCTGTGTCTGTCTCATTCTGTCTGTGTCATTCTGTCTCTGTCTTATTGTGTCTGTCTCATTCTGTGTCTGTCTCATTCTGTCTCTGTCTGTCTCATTCTGTCTCTGTCTGTCTCATTCTGTCTCTGTCTGTCTCATTCTGTCTCTGTCTGTCTCATTCTGCCTGTCTTTGTCTCATTCTGCCTGTCTCATTCTGTGTCTGTCTGTCTCATTCTGTGTCTGTCTCATTCTGTCTCTGTCTGTCTCATTCTGCCTGTCTTTGTCTCATTCTGCCTGTCTCATTCTGTGTCTGTCTGTCTCATTCTGTCTCTGTCTCTTTCTGTCTCTGTGTCATTCTGTGTCTGTCTCATTCTGTGTCTGTCTCATTCTGTGTCTGTCTGTCTCATTCTGTGTCTGTCTCTTTCTGTCTCTGTCTGTCTCATTCTGTCTCTGTCTCATTCTGTGTCTGTCTCATTCTGTGTCTGTCTCATTCTGTGTCTGTCTCATTCTGTGTCTGTCTCATTCTGTGTCTGTCTCTTTCTGTGTCTGTCTCATTCTGTGTCTGTCTGTCTCATTCTGTGTCTGTCTCATTCTGTGTCTGTCTCATTCTGTGTCTGTCTCATTCTGTCTGTCTCATTCTGTGTCTGTCTCATTCTGTGTCTGTCTCATTCTGTCTCTGTCTCAATCTGTGTCTGTCTGTCTCATTCTGTCTCTGTCTCATTCTGTCTCTGTCTCATTCTGTCTCTGTCTCATTCTGTCTCTGTCTCATTCTGTCTGTCTCATTCTGTGTCTGTCTCATTCTGTCTCTGTCTGTCTCATTCTGTCTCTGTCTGTCTCATTCTGTCTCTGTCTCATTCTGTCTCTGTGTCATTCTGTCTGTCTCATTCTGCCTCTGTCTCATTCTGTCTGTCTCTTTCTGTGTGTCTCATTCTGTGTCTGTCTCTCATTCTGTCTCTCATTCTGTCTGTCTTTGTCTCATTCTGTCTGCCTGTCTCTGTCTGCCTGTCTCTGTCTGCCTGTCTCATTCTGCCTGTCTCTGTCTGCCTGTCTCTGTCTGCCTGTCTCTGTCTGCCTGTCTCATTCTGCCTGTCTCTGTCTGCCTGTCTCTGTCTGCCTGTCTCTGTCTGCCTGTCTCTGTCTGCCTGTCTCTGTCTGCCTGTCTCATTCTGTCTGTCTCTGTCTCATTCTGCCTGTCTGTCTCTTCTTCCTGTTGCGTGTGAACCTGCTCGTCTCTCTGGGACGTTTTGGATCAGGGTTTTCTGGAATCGGTCCTTGTCCAGATAAATCAGCTGGTTTATCAGGATGCAGCAGCATGAAACCCGGTTCTGGAACTATTTTCTCTAAATGTCTCTTCAGGCTAAGTTTGATGCCGAGATGCCGTGTGAGACGGTCAGTAAGATCCATCTGGTCGACCTGGCAGGAAGTGAGCGTGCCGACGCCACCGGAGCGACCGGCGTTCGGCTGAAGGAGGGAGGAAACATCAACAAGTCGTTAGTCACGCTGGGAAACGTCATCTCAGCTCTGGGTCAGAACCGCGACACCATCTGATCTGTTCTGGGGATTCTGTTGGTTTTCATACAGATTTAAATGTGTCAGTTTGAAATATGACTGACATGTTTATGTAGTGTCCTGGTTACCATGGTGACTGTGTGTTTATGTTGTCCTCCAGCTGACATGACGCAGGACGGCGGGAACACCAACCTGAAGAAGAAGTCGGTGTTTGTTCCCTACAGAGACTCAGTTCTGACGTGGCTGCTGAAGGACAGCCTGGGCGGCAACGCTAAAACCATCATGATCGCAAGTCAGCACTCGTTCTGTCATGACGTGAAGTTCTGACTCGGTTCTGTGTAAATGAGATGATTAAATGAGGATCCTGTTCATGTTGCAGCGATCTCTCCTGCTGATGTGAACTATGGAGAGACGCTCAGCACCCTGCGCTACGCTAACCGAGCTAAGAACATCATCAACAAACCAACCATCAACGAGGACGCCAACGTCCGGCTGATCAGAGAACTGCGTGCTGAAATCGCTCGGCTGAAAGCTCTGCTGGTTCAGGGTAACCAGGTACCAACCGACAGGACGAAGTGATACAGAATACTCAGCTGTCTCACAAATAAATACTAGAAATACTTTCATTTGTATTTTAGTTCTTAAGCAGAATAAAATGAACCTGAATGAGCAGCAGAGTATCAGACAGCTGTTCACTGAGGGTCATGTGACCAAGCTGGAGATTTAACGAAGCCCATCAGCTGCTTCATGAACCGACTGTTTGTGTTGAACAGATCGCTCTGCTGGACTCGCCCACGGCTCTGAGCATGGAGGAGAAGCTTCATCAGAACGAAGCCCGAGTGAGTCGCATGTGAAATGAAACAGTTAAACGAGTTCTTTACACTCGTTTGTTTTGGGATTCAGTTTTTAAGTCTGTCTACTGAGTCGGATCCAGTTTTAGTTCAGAAGTAGAGCGAAGCAGACGACATGTCGACTAACAGCTGATCTCAAACCTGTAAAAACTGAGAATATAAACTGAAAGACGGAGAAGTTGAGAACAATATGGACGTGCAGCAGCAGACCAGAACCTGTAAGGTTCTGATGGTGTGTGTTTGCAGGTTCTGGAGCTGACGAAGGAGTGGACCAACAAATGGAACGAGACTCAGAACATCCTGAAGGTGAGACTCGGGTTGATGAATCTCAGATGTTTTCAAACTGTTTGTTGTTGATTGTTTGTGACGCTGCAGGAGGAGACGCTCGCTCTGAGGAAAGAAGGTATCGGCGTCGTGCTGGACTCGGAGCTTCCTCACCTCATCGGTATCGACGACGACCTCCTCAGCACCGGCATCATCCTGTATCACCTGAAGGTCCGGACCCGTCTCAGCTTCATCACATGAACCACGTCTGAATCCTGCAGTAACACCTTTGTTTTGTTTCAGGAGGGACGGACGTATGTGGGTCGAGACGATGCGTCCACAGAGCAGGACATCAGTGAGTCGGTTCATTTCACACTTCAGTCTCAGAGGAAACCAAAACACTCCAGAACCGTCTTCAGTTAAACTCAGCAGCACTCTGATGATGAGAAACGGCTGCAGATGTTTTAAATACAGAAAAATCCACGTGGCGTTTAAAGACAGTCTGTAGATCCACCAGGTGAGTTTGACTCTGGACACCTGGTTAGAAACTGATGAAGATGATGGAACATCAGCAGATCTGTGAAGTGGACTGCAGTCTGCGGTTCTGGAGGTTTGGGATCCACTCTGTGGTTTTACCTGGAGTCTGACGCTCTGCAGGAGTTTTGTGTTTGATGAACAGATGTTTGTTCTCTCTCTCTGAAGTTCTGCACGGTTTGGACCTGGAGAGTGAACACTGTGTGTTTGAGAACCAGAACGGGACGGTGACTCTGGTGCCGCTGGATGGAGCTCAGTGTTCTGTTAACGGAGTCCAGGTGACGGTGCCGTCACAGCTCAACCAAGGTGGGAGTAAACACCGACCTGCTGTGAAGGTTCTGTTTGTTCATGTCGGATCAGGTCTGATGGTCCTGCAGGAGGTTCTGGACTCAGGAGAGACAGAGCAAAGTTAAATTCCTGCTGAACCCTGAAACGTTTCCGTCTTCCTAACGACACGTCGTCTCGTTACATACTGAGTAATAAGCGTGTGAATGTTTGTCCAGGTGCCGTCATCCTGCTCGGACGCACCAACATGTTTCGATTCAACCATCCTAAAGAAGCAGCTCGACTCAGGGAGAAACGAAAGGTGAGACCGGGTCGTCTGTCGGATCGTTTTAAACTTCTGTCTGAAAGTTCTGTTGGTCCGTGTGATGGAACCAACCTCGTGTCTCCTCAGAGTGGCCTGCTGTCCACGTTCAGCCTGTCCATGACTGATCTGTCCAAGTCCTGTGAAAACTTGTCCACTGTGATGCTCTACAACCCCGGGTGAGTCGCCTGTCACAGATTATTACCCTGCATGGGATTATCTACCAGGAACAGAACCTGAGCAGGTCTCAGAAGGTCCAGCGTTGGACATCTACTCGGGGAACAAACTGCTAAATGATTGTAACTGTAGAGAACGTTAAATCTTAATGAAAATGATTTTGTAGTGACGGAGTTGACGTGATCCGTAACAAGTTCCCAAAAAGTAAAGAGGGGAAACCTCATGGATCTCTGTGGTTCTTAAAGAATCTGAATGTCCCAGTATAGAACCAGAACCTGATTCTGTTCAGCCGTGTTGGGATGTAGGTGCAGCTGTTTCATCACTGAAACTGAAAAGTTTAGTTTCCCAATCGGGGCGTTTGATGGATCATAAAGCTGTAATGAAACATTTAAAATGTTTTCCAGGATGATTCGCTTCACAAGCGTTAAAGAATTCCTTCCATTAAAAACAGTTTTTCTGAGGTTTCTGTTGAATATTTTAGCTCCACAGGTGTTCTTACCTTCATAGTGGGTGAAAACAGATCAACAACTTCTCTTTCAGTTTTAATCTCTCAAACTACGCAGGTGGTGATAAAACCCGAGTTCTAACGGCCTGTATCTGTTTCATCACAACTCCTTTGTTCGTTAGTATTCATCAGCTCCTGCAGTTGAAACCACGCCTAGCATGCTGCTAGTTAGCATAACGCCTAGCATGCTGCTGGCTAAAAGCTGTTAGCATAAGACGTATCAAATAGGAAGAGAGAACGTCTGATGTTACCATGGGCAGGAAATCGTATACCTTGCTCTCATAGGCTAGTTTGTTATCAGAGTCCAGCAACTTCTAATAATGAATATTGATGAGTTGCTGCTGAAGCCCTTAAGAATTTTGATGCAGACAGATTGAAAGATCTGTTAATCAGTGTTTCCTGATGTTTTTTTAGATATAAAATGTTTCATATTACTGGTTAATACTTAAGAAATAACCACAAAGTCATGAAATGTGTATGAAATGACTCTGTTCCTAAAACTAAAGCAACTGTTTAACTCTGCAGGGTCTTTATGGGGGTCTAGTTTCAGGTTTTGATGGGGGGGGGGTCCGGGGTCCTCTCTGAACCAGTGGACTAAATAAAAACATTGACTGTGTGGACACTGTGTGGAGGGAATGATTAACTGTGTCCACCCTGTCCTGTTGACAGTCTCTTCACTGAGAAGGGCCCCATCTTCCTCAGGTAGACTCAAACGTCCACTTCCTGTCTAACTGTCCCATCCTGACTCAAAGACGTCTGTTCACTCGTCACGTCTCTCCACGTTAACCTCCACTGTGTTTTGGTTTGGACCATCTGTTTGCTGTGTCTGTCCTCACTGTGACGTCTCAGACTAGATTTTGTGCCTTTTGCCTGGAACTTTATTTGAAGCTTGTTTGTTATTTTGCTGCTTGTACTCACTTTGTGTCCTCTGAGTGTCTTTCTGCTCGTAGACGAAGATAAAAGACGCTGATGGAGGTGTTTGTTATTGCAGGTTGGAGTTTGAGAGGCAGCAGAGAGAAGAACTGGAGAAGCTGGAGATGAAAAGGTAGAACACACCAACAAACTCTTCATCCTACTCATACGTATGAGTCCCTTTAGTCTCTTTATGGGGGGGGCATTAGAGACTTGAATCTGATTCAGGCAGCCACAGGGGACAATGAGGATGAGGGACATGAGAACAGCAGACTCTCCAACAGGTTCTGGACCATCTGTTGGAGTTTCTGTGAGCATGTTGGGAGACATGCAAGAAGATTATGTCAGAGGTGGAGCTGAGAGAAACCAAGGTCTGAATTTAATGAAGGACTGAAACAGGACAGAGACAAAGACAGAACGTGTCCATGGGCCTTTTCTAGAGAGACAAATTGACACCAGACACAAAACCATGTAAAGGGATGATGGAGCACTACAAGGTGGTGAAAGTGAAGAAGTCCAAGTACAAGGTCTTGGGGCACTCCTCTGAGGAGACGATGATATACCAACATTTCTCCTCTAAAACATGTTGGTGTTCAGGTTCAATGCAGCTCAAACAAAGTCCGTTATACCTGGAAGGATCATCTCAGGGAGATGCTGTGGTGTAAGGTGTCAGCTGCTCTGTATGAGGACTGAAATGCAGTTGTAGTTCTCTTCAGGCCTCAGAAACCAACAAAACCAGAACTAAAACCCAAACAATCTGGATTAACGACGTTTTCTTAAGAAAAAATAATTAGACCTAGTAGTAGTAGACCTAAACTGGGTCAGTGCTGAGAGCAGTCAATACCTGCCAGACTGGACTCGGGGCAGAATGGACCAATAAGTAACGACAGGTTTTAAGCTAAAATTCTCCGTTGTGATCTCGTCTTCATCAGCATGATGATGAAGGCTGGTCGCAGCGTTTGACCTATTGTTTACACAGAAGGATGGAAACAAACAGCTTCTTGTTCCTGCAGGAGGCTGATCAAAGAGATGGAGGTGAAGCAGCTGAGCGAGAAGGCGGAGTTAGAGCGCCTCCAGCAGGAGGTGGAGAGTCAACGCAAGGAGTCTGAGGAGGTTCAGCAGCGGATACTCTGTCAGGAGGAGAGCCTTCGCCGCCGCAGCCAGGACATCGAGAGTCGCCTGCGAGACTTCTTGGCTGAGAAGGAGCGCTTTGAGGAGGAAAGGCGCTCTGAAATACAGGGGGCGGAGCTTCAGCACAGGAGGCGTTGGAAGCAGCAGCAGGAGGGTGAAGTAGAGGAGGAGCAGCAGCATGAGGTAAAAAGGCGGCAGCAGGAGGCTGCGGAGCAGACTGAGATCTACCGGGAGCTGGAGAAACTGAAGAGGGAGTGCAAGGAGCAGAGGATTCGCCTGGAGACAGAGCGCCGGCGGCTGGAGGAGCAGGAGCTGGAGCAGCTGAATCTGGTGGGGAGGCTGGAGGAGCAGCTTAGGGAGAAACGAGAAACAGCCTCCATCCTGCTGACCCGGGATGATGCCCGGCGTCTGGAGGAGGAGCGTCGAGCCCTGGCTGAGATCAGAGAGGTGCTTCTTCGAGCTAAAGAGGCTGCAGAGCGGACGGATGTGGAGGACGCCGGCAAGGAGGTGAAATCTGCCCAGAATCGATACATGGACTTTAAGATGGCTCAGGTGAAGGAGCTTGGTCAGCTGGAGGAGGGGCTCCAACAGCAAAGGGAGCGCCTGGAGAAGGAGGTCGCTGCTGAGCGGAGCACACTGCTGCTCCTCGCCCACAGCCTCAAGGAGCGACAGAAGCAACTGAAGGAGGTGCAGGAGAGAGGAACGCAGGACGCCACAGCTGTCTGTCAGGAGGAGCAGCTGGTCAAACAGGCGGAGCACAGACTGCAGTTTAAAGAGCGACAGCTCTCCAACCTGGCTGATGGCCTCCTCCCTGCGCTGGTGGAAGAGAAGCAGAGAGCCATGGAGGTGCTGGAGCGTGGAGGAGGGAGCAACGAGAACTGTGACAGTCCACCAGGACTGGACAACACGCTGTTTCAGGTGGAGAAGGAGCTGGAGGACAAGGAGGAGAAGCTGCACCTCCACTGGCACAGCGCCCAGCAGCTACAGCAGCTTCAGGAGACGTATGAGTTCACTGCTAATGTGGCGCGGCAGGAGGAGAAGGTGAGGAGGAAGGAGAAGGAGATCCTGGAGTCCAAGGAGAAGCAGCAGAAGGAGGCGATGGAACAGGCAGTGGCTCGTCTGGAGAGGAGGCATTCTGCTCTGAGGTGCAGCGCCTCTCTGGAACCGGACGGTGGGGAGCAGATATACAAGAGTCTGACCATCAGGATGGGAGCAGATCTGGACCAGCAGAGGTCAGAATCTACAGAACTACTTTCTGCTTGACGAGGTCAGGAACCAGAACTCACTCCTGTTTTTCTCTGCAGAGTCGGACGTGAGATCCAGAAACTGAGACAGAGAATCAGTGGAGAGGATGAAAACATCAGGACCGGTTCGATCAGTAACGATGAGAAGACGGGTCACCAAAGCTCTCCGGTCAGCCACATCCAGAGTCTGAACGCTGCGCCGCCGCCGCCGTCGGACGACAGGTACGCCGCGCCGCCGCCGCCGTCGGACGACAGGTGCGCCGCGCCGCTGTCGGACGACAGGTGCGCCGCCGTCGGACGACAGGTGCGCCGCCGTCGGACGACAGGTGCGCCGCCGTCGGACGACAGGTGCGCCGCGCCGCCGCCGCTGTCGGACGACAGGTGCGCCGCCGTCGGACGACAGGTGCGCCGCGCCGCCGCCGCTGTCGGACGACAGGTGCGCTGCAGGTTCCCGGCTGATACACATGTAGTTAACGGTTCATCTTTTGAACAGGATAAACGCCTACATCGAACAGGAAGTCCAGCGACGGCTGCGTGGGATGAATCTTCTGAACGGCAGCAACATGAATCTGTCCTGCGAGTCACTCAGAGTAAGACTCGATCATCACCTGACTTCATCACAACAGGCTGATTGTTTCATTTCCTTTATTTCATTCAATAATCCTGAAGAAACTGATATTGATGAAGGATTTTAAAGACTTTAGTGATGTCAGAGCCGCTGATGTAGATGAACCCAGTCGTTCTGTGTAGAACTGATCTTTAGCTCTTTAACCCTGCAGGAGGAGGAGGATGTTAGCGACTGTAGCTCTGTTAGATTAACAGATGAGGTAAGACCAGGATCCATCTGCATGACTCCAACATCCTCCTGTCNCGTCGGACGACAGGTGCGCCGCCGTCGGACGACAGGTGCGCCGCGCCGCCGCCGCTGTCGGACGACAGGTGCGCCGCTGTCGGACGACAGGTGCGCCGCGCCGCCGCCGCTGTCGGACGACAGGTGCGCCGCTGTCGGACGACAGGTGCGCCGCGCCGCCGCCGCTGTCGGACGACAGGTGCGCCGCGCCGCCGCCGCCGCTGTCGGACGACAGGTGCGCTGCAGGTTCCCGGCTGATACACATGTAGTTAACGGTTCATCTTTTGAACAGGATAAACGCCTACATCGAACAGGAAGTCCAGCGACGGCTGCGTGGGATGAATCTTCTGAACGGCAGCAACATGAATCTGTCCTGCGAGTCACTCAGAGTAAGACTCGATCATCACCTGACTTCATCACAACAGGCTGATTGTTTCATTTCCTTTATTTCATTCAATAATCCTGAAGAAACTGATATTGATGAAGGATTTTAAAGACTTTAGTGATGTCAGAGCTGCTGATGTAGATGAACCCAGTCGTTCTGTGTAGAACTGATCTTTAGCTCTTTAACCCTGCAGGAGGAGGAGGATGTTAGCGACTGTAGCTCTGTTAGATTAACAGATGAGGTAAGACCAGGATCCATCTGCATGACTCCAACATCCTCATCTGATTCCTCCGATGATTTTCAGTTGGATTCTTCTCTACCTGGTTGATTTTGTCCTGGTTTTAATGAATGAAATCCTCCCTTCTCAACAAGTCATGTGATTTTAATCAGATAAATGGTTTTTTGTTTTACAGGTTACAGTTTGGTCAAATTTGACGAGAATATTAATGTTTATTTTTGTGTTTCAGGAGGATGAAAAACTGCAAAACGTTAATCCCCGGAGACTTAAATACGAGGTAGGACCAGGATCTTTTTGTGTGTTGGGAATCGTTTGTGATTGGTTAGAAATCTGGGATTCTTGTCACATGATTTAAAGATAAATCTGAACACAATCATTTAACATCTGATCAAAACAAAAGCTTCTTTCTCTGGACCAGTAAAACTTTGCTCTCTGAAATTCTTTTGTAATTTCATGTTTTGTCTTTTAACTTTCTGTTTTTTACCTGTCGGTCTAATTTGCACGTCCAACCTCTTTACACTGCTAATTATAAATCTCACCTGAGCACCTGGTGACTTTAATTCTCAGCTGGGTGGATTAAAAGAACCTTCCCGTCCTTGTCGATGTAGTCATGGACTTCCCCTTGTGCACACAGAGAACCTGCTGTTCTAACCTTCTGGTGTCCTCGGAGCTTGAGACAAGTTCCTTTCCTGATGTCCAGGAGAACACGTTTGAAGAACCAGAGAACAGCCTCTTAAACCCTCAGAGAGAAAAGTCTTCAGCTGAACTGTTGATCGAAAAGGCTCTCGATAAAAACAAATGGTGGAAAGAAGTGAATATCCTAGTAGAAGAAGAGGGTCGGGACGTTTGTGGACCTGATTGTTTCATTAAGAATCACGAGTCCGCTGGATTAAATACAAACAAGACTGTCTGTGATAAAAGAAGCGACTCTTTCTACTGCGTTTCCCGAGATGAAGAAGAACTGCTGCTGAATCAAAGCTTCTGTTCGTTCTCAGGGAAAGTTCTAAATAATCAGACATGTGACCCAGAACCAGAACTGTCCCAGGACAATGATTACATCAGCTGTGAGTCAAGAGAGACCATCAGTGATCACGTGAAAGAAGAACAACAAGACAACCTATTGGACAGTAAGAACTTTGAATTGGACATCTTTAAAGAACAAACGCACGATGGGGAAAAAACCGGAGAGTCCAAACCGTCTGAGGTTCCGTCAGACGTTCCAACTGGAACCAGGAACGAGTTGAAGATCATTAACATGGAAGAAGACCAGGTGGAAGAAGAAAAGGTGTGGACCAGCAGGAGCTACATCTGGGACTACATTACTAAAGTCAAGAACCAAACGCTCTACCCGTGGACTGCAGGAGAACTTTCAGAGTCACGGAGTTCTAACATGGACTACGTTGGCTCTCAGCAGGATTCAAAGACCATTAGTAGAAGAACTGGACAGGAAGAGGTGCCGGTCAACAGGAACTATTTCTGGGATTATGTTAGTAAAGTCAAGAACCAAACGCTCTACCCGTGGAGACCAGAACTGTCCAGAGACCAGAGGTCTGGACGTGAAGACAAGCGGGATTTAAAGTTGACTGAAGAACCAGCAGAGAGGAGGTCGACCAGCAGGAGCTACATGTGGGACTATTTTCATAAGGTTAAGAATCAGACTCTTTCTCCGTGGAGAGCAGGGGGTCCTGGACTTCAGGTAGTGGATCCACCATCCGAGTCCCAGACCTTCAGCAAAGACTTGACAGGAGTCAGTAAAAACCAGGTTTTACATTATTTTGCTGGAAAGTTTTCTGAAGCTTACAAAGATGCTGAGAGACGCCTTCAGGACACGCGTGACATCATTAGAAGTGTTGGCGTTGATGAGATGAAGTTTGTGGTCTCGCAGTACGTCACCATGATGTCCAAAGAGCTGCCGCTGATCCAGCGAACGCAGCTTCAGCCGCCTGAACGTCTCACTGCTGTGGAAAACAAAGTCCCCATAGTGGATCTGTGGAATACCTGCTCCTCCTGTCCTCAGGATTTTGGCATTGCTGCAGTTTCAGGAGTCTCTGAATGGCCTGAGGGGTCTGTGTCCTCAGTCAGAACCACCAGTCCAGAAGAGTTTCATCAGAAGTTGATTGAGGTGCCACCAGCTTTGTCTTCCAAACAGATCCTGGAAAAAATTAAACATCTGGCACCTGAAAGTGGAATTGGACCAATTCTGAGTATGTTCTGGGTCCAGACAGCCAACTATGTCCAACCTAGTCCAAAACCTGTTTGTGTACTTTTGTCAGAGAAGAACCTGATGGCGGTTTCAACCAACTCAGAATCTGAAAACTCGCTGACTCTTTTTCACCATTTTGACCTTTTGGAAATCAGGGAGGTCCAGATCAGTTTGGCCGGGCAGCACGTCCGTCTCGTCGGCCACGGTGAAGACACGGTCTTAGCTGTCCTCACTTACAACAAAGCTCTCACACAGGAGTTCTGCAAGTCTTTACTGAAGGCTCGCTGTCCTGATGACTTCTCTCAAGTTACTGAGGGTCACCTGTTACTGTCAGGTGACCTCATGACCCTCTCTTTGGATTGGACATCTAGTGTTCCTGATATTGTCCTTGATGGAGGTCTTTACGTCACTTCCAGATTCAAGCGGGTCCTTGCAGACCTCCTTTATATCATCCACGGGAACATGGACGGTCCAGGTAAACCTTCCTTGGCTGATATTTGTCCTCTGCTCTACACCAGCGTCAAGGTCAAGAACTCCACTCGGGCGAATCAGGACACCGTCTTCCAGTTTCTCCTGACGGACACTCACGTAGCTCTTCTTCAGGAAGATGGAGTCTTTCACCCAGTACCACGAGGGTCCAGTCTGGTTCCTGCTCAGCCCCAGTTTCAAGAACTCCAACTCCGCAGGCGTTCAGACATCCGATGTTTACTTGTGAAGAAGGAGGAGAACTGTGTCGTCATCGATGTTGTGTTTACAAATCTCAGTAAACAAAAATTAAAGCGGAAGATGGAGTTGAGGCGGAGCTCAGCGGAGGTTCCTTCCTCCAGAAGTCCATGTGACTCGTGGAACCTGATCTTCAGCTGCTCCTCTGAAGCTCAGGTCCTGATTAATCATCTGTGTGTTTAAAGACTGACGTTACTGGAAAATACATGTTTCAGAAATCAAACGGTCAACGTGAAACAGGAAGTGATTTTAAATATTTTATCACCTTTTTAAAGTTTTTCACTCAGTTAGTTTTGTGGAAACAGTTACATTAATCACTAAATCATCTTCAGCTGAGGAGTTTTAATTAATTTACATGTATTTAGTTACAAAGATTTATTAAATAAAACTGTTTAATGTTTACAGTGTGTTGATTTATGTGAAACACCTTAATAAAGTTTAAAAAACAGCTGATGTTCATATTGTCTTTATTCCTATTGGAGGAGATGATCACAGGTTTAATACAGACTGGTTCTTTTGAGACTCCGCCCCTCTTTCTGTTTATTCTGCTTCTGTCTGTTTTCACCCCCCCACAGCACCTGGTGTCCCGACCTGCCGGGACGAGCTGTGACGGCGTCCAGGAACCCGTTAAAATTAGCATCCCTCGATACGTTCTCCGTGGACAGGGCAAGGACGAGCACTTTGAGTTTGAGGTGAAGGTGAGTTCAGCTGAGTTCTTACAGGTTCCTGTGGTCTGAGTCGTGGCGCCGAGGTTACAGAAGATTTTTAGTTCTGTTCAAATTTCATGTAATCAGATTACATTCTGAAATCCAGTTACATGCAGCTCAGTTCACTCGTTCCAACTCGGCGCCGACCCGTTATGGTGAATGTCAGGGAAACATCAAACAGTTAAACCCTCAGACAGAAGTTTTACTTGCTGCAGTGAGTGAGTGATGGTACAGCAGTTTACAGCAGTTTACAGCAGTTTACAGCAGTTTACAGCAGCTCCACACTCACTGAATGAGATATTACAGATTGGATATTCATGAAGTCCGTCCCACTTTAACAGATAACAAACCCACATGTTGAGTTTCCCACCGAGGTGGTCCTGAAGTAGAACACATGCAGATCAGAATGGACCTGGACCTGGACTCTATAGAACTCTACTCACATTTCTACAGATCAAAGGATCCTCTCTACTTCTATTATGGGAGACAATTACTAGTTCATAGTTCTCTTGTACTATAAGTTTAATACTTAGATGAAGTATTCTTAAACATTTTAGAGTAAATAATCATGTAAATATTTTCCTTACAGTAACGGGAACGCTGTTAGTCTCTCCGTGTGTTCTGTTGGTTCTGATGATGATGACCATGTTTAGAATCTGTGTTTTTAACATGAGCTCTTTGTCAGCGTGCACGTTTAGCTGTGCACGTTTAGCTGTTTGCTGATCTGAAGCTTCAGGATCCAGTTTGTTGTTTTAGTGGTTTCCTGTTCAGGTGTGACGTTTCCTCAGGTGAATCCGGGCCCTCGTGTCTTTGGACTGAGCTCTATGGTTGTGTCTCTGTCGTCCATCAGATCACCGTGATGGACGAGACGTGGACGGTGTTCCGACGCTACAGCCGCTTCAGGGAAATGCACAAGATCCTGAAGTTAAAATACCCTCAGGTGAGCCGCTCTGATGGTTCTGGTTCTGATACAGATGGTTCTGATACAGCTGGTTCTGATGGTTCTGATACAGCTGGTTCTGATACAGCTGGTTCTGATGGTTCTGATACAGCTGGTTCTGATACAGCTGGTTCTGATGGTTCTGATACAGCTGGTTCTGATACAGCTGGTTCTGATACAGCTGGTTCTGATGGTTCTGATACAGCTGGTTCTGATGGTTCTGATACAGCTGGTTCTGATGGTTCTGATACAGCTGGTTCTGATACAGCTGGTTCTGATACTGGTGGTTCTGATGGTTTTGATACAGCTGGTTCTGATACAGCTGGTTCTGATACTGGTGGTTCTGATGGTTTTGATACAGCTGGTTCTGATACAGCTGGTTCTGATGGTTCTGATACAGCTGGTTCTGATACTGGTGGTTCTGATGGTTCTGATACAGCTGGTTCTGATGGTTCTGATACTGATGGTTCTGATACTGGTGGTTCTGATGGTTTTGATACTGCTGGTTCTGATACAGCTGGTTCTGATGGTTCTGATACAGCTGGTTCTGATACAGCTGGTTCTGATGGTTCTGATACAGCTGGTTCTGATACAGCTGGTTCTGATGGTTCTGATACAGCTGGTTCTGATGGTTCTGATACAGCTGGTTCTGATACTGCTGGTTCTGATACTGGTGGTTCTGATACAGCTGGTTCTGATGGTTCTGATACAGCTGGTTCTGATGGTTCTGATACTGGTGGTTCTGATACTGCTGGTTCTGATACAGCTGGTTCTGATACAGCTGGTTCTGATGGTTTTGATACANTACAGAAGATTTTTAGTTCTGTTCAAATTTCATGTAATCAGATTACATTCTGAAATCCAGTTACATGCAGCTCAGTTCACTCGTTCCAACTCGGCGCCGACCCGTTATGGTGAATGTCAGGGAAACATCAAACAGTTAAACCCTCAGACAGAAGTTTTACTTGCTGCAGTGAGTGAGTGATGGTACAGCAGTTTACAGCAGTTTACAGCAGTTTACAGCAGCTCCACACTCACTGAATGAGATATTACAGATTGGATATTCATGAAGTCCGTCCCACTTTAACAGATAACAAACCCACATGTTGAGTTTCCCACCGAGGTGGTCCTGAAGTAGAACACATGCAGATCAGAATGGACCTGGACCTGGACTCTATAGAACTCTACTCACATTTCTACAGATCAAAGGATCCTCTCTACTTCTATTATGGGAGACAATTACTAGTTCATAGTTCTCTTGTACTATAAGTTTAATACTTAGATGAAGTATTCTTAAACATTTTAGAGTAAATAATCATGTAAATATTTTCCTTACAGTAACGGGAACGCTGTTAGTCTCTCCGTGTGTTCTGTTGGTTCTGATGATGATGACCATGTTTAGAATCTGTGTTTTTAACATGAGCTCTTTGTCAGCGTGCACGTTTAGCTGTGCACGTTTAGCTGTTTGCTGATCTGAAGCTTCAGGATCCAGTTTGTTGTTTTAGTGGTTTCCTGTTCAGGTGTGACGTTTCCTCAGGTGAATCCGGGCCCTCGTGTCTTTGGACTGAGCTCTATGGTTGTGTCTCTGTCGTCCATCAGATCACCGTGATGGACGAGACGTGGACGGTGTTCCGACGCTACAGCCGCTTCAGGGAAATGCACAAGATCCTGAAGTTAAAATACCCTCAGGTGAGCCGCTCTGATGGTTCTGGTTCTGATACAGATGGTTCTGATACAGCTGGTTCTGATACTGCTAGTTCTGATACTGCTGGTTCTGATTCAGATGGTTCTGCTGGTTCTGATACTGCTGGTTCTGATACTGATGGTTCTGATACAGCTGGTTCTGATACAGCTGGTTCTGATACTGCTGGTTCTGATACAGCTGGTTCTGATACAGCTGGTTCTGATACTGATGGTTCTGATACTGCTGGTTCTGATACAGCTGGTTCTGATACAGCTGGTTCTGATACAGGTGGTTCTGATGGTTCTGATACAGCTGGTTCTGCTGGTTCTGATACTGCTGGTTCTGATGGTTCTGATACTGCTGGTTCTGATACTGCTGGTTCTGATGGTTCTGATACTGCTGGTTCTGATACTGATGATACAGCTGGTTCTGATACTGCTGGTTCTGATGGTTCTGATACTGCTGGTTCTGATTCAGATGGTTCTGCTGGTTCTGATACTGCTGGTTCTGATTCAGATGGTTCTGCTGGTTCTGATACTGCTGGTTCTGATACTGCTGGTTCTGATACTGATGGTTCTGATACTGCTGGTTCTGATACAGATGGTTCTGATACAGCTGGTTCTGATACAGCTGGTTCTGATTCAGATGGTTCTGCTGGTTCTGATACAGCTGGTTCTGATACTGCTGGTTCTGATACAGATGGTTCTGATGGTTCTGATACAGCTGGTTCTGATACTGGTGGTTCTGATGGTTCTGATACAGCTGGTTCTGATGGTTCTGATACTGATGGTTCTGATACTGATGGTTCTGATACAGCTGGTTCTGATACTGGTGGTTCTGATGGTTCTGATACAGCTGGTTCTGATGGTTCTGATACTGATGGTTCTGATACTGATGGTTCTGATACAGCTGATTCTGATACAGCTGGTTCTGATGGTTCTGATACAGCTGGTTCTGATGGTTCTGATACAGCTGGTTCTGATACAGCTGGTTCTGATACTGGTGGTTCTGATGGTTCTGATACAGCTGGTTCTGATGGTTCTGATACTGATGGTTCTGATACTGATGGTTCTGATACAGCTGGTTCTGATACAGCTGGTTCTGATGGTTCTGATACAGCTGGTTCTGATACAGCTGGTTCTGATGGTTCTGATACAGCTGGTTCTGATACTGGTGGTTCTGATGGTTCTGATACTGGTGGTTCTGATACAGCTGGTTCTGATACAGCTGGTTCTGATACTGGTGGTTCTGATACAGCTGGTTCTGATACAGCTGGTTCTGATGGTTCTGATACAGCTGGTTCTGATACAACTGGTTCTGATGGTTCTGATACTGGTGGTTCTGATGGTTCTGATACTGGTGGTTCTGATACAGCTGGTTCTGATACTGGTGGTTCTGATGGTTCTGATACTGGTGGTTCTGATGGTTCTGATACAGCTGGTTCTGATACTGGTGGTTCTGATGGTTTTGATACAGCTGGTTCTGATACAGCTGGTTCTGATGGTTCTGATTCTGGTGGTTCTGATACTGCTGGTTCTGATACAGCTGGTTCTGATACAGCTGGTTCTGATGGTTCTGATACAGCTGGTTCTGATACAGCTGGTTCTGATGGTTCTGATACTGATGGTTCTGATACTGATGGTTCTGATACAGCTGGTTCTGATACTGCTGGTTCTGATACTGCTGGTTCTGATACTGATGGTTCTGATACAGCTGGTTCTGATACAGCTGGTTCTGATACTGATGGTTCTGATACTGATGGTTCTGATACAGCTGGTTCTGATGGTTCTGATACTGGTGGTTCTGATACTGCTGGTTCTGATACAGCTGGTTCTGATACAGCTGGTTCTGATGGTTTTGATACAGCTGGTTCTGATACAGCTGGTTCTGATGGTTCTGATACAGCTGGTTCTGATGGTTCTGATACAGCTGGTTCTGCTGGTTCTGATACTGCTGGTTCTGATACTGATGGTTCTGCTGGTTCTGATACTGCTGGTTCTGATACTGATGGTTCTGCTGGTTCTGATACTGCTGGTTCTGCTGGTTCTGATACTGCTGGTTCTGATACAGCTGGTTCTGATGGTTCTGATACTGCTGGTTCTGATACAGCTGGTTCTGATGGTTCTGATACTGGTGGTTCTGATACAGCTGGTTCTGATGGTTCTGATACTGGTGGTTCTGATACAGCTGGTTCTGATGGTTCTGATACTGGTGGTTCTGATGGTTCTGATACAGCTGGTTCTGATACTGGTGGTTCTGATGGTTCTGATACAGCTGGTTCTGATACAGCTGGTTCTGATACTGGTGGTTCTGATGGTTCTGATACAGCTGGTTCTGATGGTTCTGATACTGCTGGTTCTGATACAGCTGGTTCTGATACAGCTGGTTCTGATACAGGTGGTTCTGATACAGCTGGTTCTGATGGTTCTGATACAGCTGGTTCTGATACTTCTGATACAGCTGGTTCTGATACAGCTGGTTCTGATTCAGATGGTTCTGCTGGTTCTGATACAGCTGGTTCTGATACTGCTGGTTCTGTTGGTTCTGATACAGCTGGTTCTGATACAGCTGGTTCTGATACTGGTGGTTCTGATGGTTCTGATACAGCTGGTTCTGATGGTTCTGCTGGTTCTGGTCTCTTGTGAACATCTCCTGACTGTAATGAACACACATCTCGTCTGTCCTGAGTTAACGATGTAACACCTGGATCCAGACTGAACGCAGGTGTTCCGTGTTCCCTCACTGTCTTTATGTTTTCAGTTGGCAGCTCTCGAGTTCCCTCCCAAGAAGCTGTTTGGTAACCGTGACGAGCGAATGGTGGCGGAGCGCAGGACTCACCTGGAGGTAGGACACTTTATCTCCAGGGGTTAACACGTCCTCGTGGTCCTGCATGTTCTTGATGTTCATTACCTCATCGACACATGACCTACTCCTTTAAACCAGGTGTGTTGAGACAAGAACATGTCCAAACATGCAGGACAGTGGGTTCTGGTACCAGGTTCTGGGACTTGGCCCAAAGCACAGTTAGGTTAACAGGTGTGCAATCAGCTCAAACCTGATTGGTCCAAACAGGAAGTTGAGCATCAGAAACGTTTCCTGAGTAACAACCTGTAACTTCACTGTGTTTATACCTGAAGACTGACTGGATGGTAAAAGGTCACTTGGGGTCAAAGTTCCCACATTCTGTTACCTGCACTCAGGTGAGTCTTTCATGTGATGTTTGTTTTACTCTGGAATCTGGTCTGACCATCAACCTGCAAACAGCTGAGTGAGAGACGCTGTTCATCTCAGTGGTCATATTGTTTTGGTTTCTGTTGACTTTGGAGATGAAGTATCTCCGTCTTCCTCTGTTCTCTGCAGCGTTACCTCAGGAACCTGTTCCGGGTCATGCTGTCCTCCTCCAGCTCCCCCCTCACAGCTGATGAAGATGGCATTTTACATCTTTCCAAACTGGACATCTGCGAGTTCTCGCCGTTCTTCAAGAAGGGCGTGTTTGAGTCCAGCAGCCACGGAACTGGCTGAACGGCGTCGGAGATCCTCAACAGACCGAAGTCTGAACAGGAAAAAGACACAAACCCGTTTGTGAAGGAGGAGACGTCTTCTCAGGAGGAGGAGCTTAAAGGTTAGCTTCATCAGCAGGTGTGCTGCTCCATGAACATTCAGACTGAAACATTTTACTTCCTCTTTTCCTGCTGATGATGATGTGATGGCGGCTCGGACAGATTACGTGACTGACGTTTGGATTATTTGCACCTTTTTATATTCTTAAACATTTTGGACATCTTGATGAAGGAAGGATCCGTGTGTTTAGACGGGTTATAAGATTAGCATCATCTGTCTGTCTAATCTGAACTCTGGATTAAAGCTTCTCACCTTCAGTTTGTTCTGCTGACGTCACGGAACAGAATTTAACACTTGATTAAAAACTTGTGGTCAATATTCTTCTTCTTCTTTTTTCTATAAAGTGTTAAATAATGAACCAAGTCAAGAAGCTGATTAACATGTTGTTATAAATCTTTTATCTGCAGGTAGGAAGTTTCATAAAAACTTGATCTAAAATAAACTCACTTCTTTAAATGTCTCCATCAACAAAATAATCCAATTTCAAGATGAATTCTTCATCGTTCATCATCATGTTGTAAAATCTCTGATGAACAAGAAGTTCAGAAACTAAAACATTTTAATATATATAATATATAATAAGGAAACATGTTTACGTCTTGGTAATAAATCTTATTAGAAAACCAGTCAATGTTTTAGGAAGAAGCAGAAAAAAGGAACAAACTTTGTATTAATATGAACATTAATATAAATCCTGAACAGAAATAAAGAAGTTTGTTCTGTTTAACAGCACTTTGATACAGCTGATGTTCAGTGGATCTACCTGACTCAGGTAACCACACCCATTAATTACCATACTGAGAGTAAATAAAGAACTTTATAATGAAATAAACTCTTGATTTGATCAACGTGCTCTTCTACAGATAATTCTGACTTTATTTCAGGTTTTTAATCTCAGAAAGTGGAATAATCTAAAATAAACTTTAATACTTCCTGTTCGATGAATCGATACCTGAAGCTCCACCCCCCTGCAGAACTGAGTAGAACCCAGCTGTGAGTTTGGTTCTGCTGCTTGTGGGGGGGGCGTGGTTTGGGTTTCTCTGGACCAGTCAGCGTTGTGGACTCATCACCTGCTCTGTGTTCTGGTCTCATGACCTTCAGGATCTGCTCAGCAGTGAAACCACTGAAGCCTGCAGCTGGTGGTACTCCTGCAGGTTAAACATGGACCCCGTCACCTCCTGCAGGATCATGAAGCTGTGCAGAACCGCTCCAGATCGGAACACTCACCTTAGATTCTGTAGCTAAGTTCTTGTGCAGCGTGTCGATCCGGACCTGTTTGGACTCCAGAGTTTCCTACAAGCAGCAGATGAAACAGCTTGATGTCTGATCTCTGAAACAGGCGCGTCAGAAGGATCGAACAACAAATAAAAGAAAATATTTAATATCTGATAATCTTGTGTTTTTATCTCGGTTCCTGATCAGCTGGTTTGTCTGTCTGATAGAAGAATCTGACGTCTAGGTTCTTCTCATCTGTTATTTGTGCTGGAAGTTGAAGACGGATATTGAACTGATGCATCGTGTCGTACCTCCAGCTGGTAGGCGGCGTTGCTGCGTGCCACCGGGTCGATCCTGGAGACTGACAGCGCAGCGCAGAGCTCCGCCTCCTTCTGCTCCACAGTTTCAGTCAAAGCAGCCAGCTTCTTCTCAAGCAGCATCTTCTTCAGCCCAGACCTCTGCTGCAGGTTCAGGATGTTCTCCGTCTGTCGCTCCAGCAGCTCGTCACGCTCCTGTTGAAGCTGCAGGAACGTTCATGAACGATCAGCTGGCTGAGAAGGAGGCGACGCAGCGTCGACAGGAACTTACCTTCTCGAAGGCCTGCAGGAGCAACTGGTGCTCCACCGTCAGATCTTTAAGTTCCTGCTCCACCACCTTCAGCTGAGCGCGCTGCGTCTGTCCAACACACATCAGAACATGTTCAGCTGATTCAGATGCTCAAATCTTTATTCAATGTTCACTGCTGTGAAACTTCAGATCTCTGATGTACCATCATCGTGTCCTTGACCCGGTTCTGGTCCTGCAGCCGTCTCTGAAGCTCAGGGAGCTTCTGTTGGACCTCCTGCATCATCTCTGTCAGACGTTTGTTCTCCTGTCTGGCTGCTGAAAGCTCTTTGTTCAGGCGGACCTCTTGGTTCTTCTGCTCCACTAACTCCTCCTGCACAGAACCAGAACCAGGAAGCCAGCGCTGAAAACACAGAACCTCCTCCTCATCCTGTCTCTTACTCCTCGTCCTCCTCCTGTCTCTTAGTCGTCCTCCTCCTGTCTCTTAGTCGTCCTCATCCTGTCTCTTACTCCTCCTCCTCCTGTCTCTTACTCCTCCTCCTCCTCCTGTCTCTTACTCGTCCTCATCCTGTCTCTTACTCGTCCTCATCCTGTCTCTTGTCTCTTACTCGTCCTCCTCTTGTCTCTTACTCGTCCTCCTCTTGTCTCTTACTACTCCTCCTGTCTCTTACTCGTCCTCCTCCTGTCTCTTACTCCTCCTCCTGTCTCTTCCTCGTCCTCCTCCTGTCTCTTACTCCTCGTCCTCATCCTGTCTCTTACTCGTCCTCCTCCTGTCTCTTACTCCTCGTCCTCCTCCTGTCTCTTACTCCTCGTCCTCCTCCTCCTGTCTCTTACTCCTCATCCTGTCTCTTACTCGTCCTCCTCCTGTCTCTTACTCCTCGTCCTCATCCTGTCTCTTACTCCTCGTCCTCCTCCTCCTGTCTCTTACTCCTCCTCCTGTCTCTTACTCCTCGTCCTCCTCTTGTCTCTTACTCGTCCTCCTCCTGTCTCTTACTCGTCCTCCTCCTGTCTCTTACTTCTCCTCCTGTCTCTTACTCCTCCTCCTCCTGTCTCTTACTCGTCCTCATCCTGTCTCTTACTCGTCCTCATCCTGTCTCTTGTCTCTTACTCGTCCTCCTCTTGTCTCTTACTCGTCCTCCTCCTGTCTCTTACTTCTCCTCCTGTCTCTTACTTCTCCTCCTGTCTCTTACTCGTCCTCCTCCTGTCTCTTACTTCTCCTCCTGTCTCTTACTCGTCCTCCTCCTGTCTCTTACTCCTCCTCCTGTCTCTTACTCGTCCTCCTCCTGTCTCTTACTCGTCCTCCTCCTGTCTCTTACTCCTCCTCCTGTCTCTTACTCCTCCTCCTCCTCCCTCTTNCTCGTCCTCATCCTGTCTCTTACTCGTCCTCCTCCTGTCTCTTACTCCTCGTCCTCATCCTGTCTCTTACTCCTCGTCCTCCTCCTCCTGTCTCTTACTCCTCATCCTCCTCCTCCTGTCTCTTACTCCTCATCCTGTCTCTTACTCGTCCTCCTCCCTTCTCCAGCTCTGCAGGAGAACTGGAGACCACTGGCATGTTTTTGGCGTGATGTTAGAATTCGAGCAGCCAGCTGAGATCTGAACTCTTCAGAGGACGTGAAACCTCAGTGTGAATGTTTGGGTTGTTGTTCTGCTGGAAGTGAAACCGGATCAGAACGTGGGAGGAGTCTGATCCGGTTGGAATAGGAGAAAGCTTTTAGACGTGTTTGATGCTGGTTGTCTCACCTTCAGCACCTTCAGCTCGTCCCGCTGTTTGCTCTGAACTTGAGAGTAAAACTCTTCTGCTTGTCGCAGCGCTCGGTCGTGATCCTCCATCAGAGAGGCTACTTGACTTTTCATCTGTTTCTCCTGCTCGCTGAGCGCAGACTGTCGCTCCTTCTGCTCCGCTTCAGCCACAGACTGCATCAGCTGGTGACACTTCACCTCAGCCTCTGAGGAACGTTCAGAAGCAACAAGATGTTGATGTCGAGAAGAAGTACGATGATTAGGAGGAAAGAGGAGAAGAAATGAACAGATTGAAAGAAGGACGCAAAGCTGAAAAAAGTGAGGGGGAGGAGCTTAAAAAGTAGTGGCGACAAACTGACCTCGCAGCCTGCAGTCGTACTCGGTGCTGAGCTTCATCAACTCCATCTGGTGTCTCTGAGGAAGAGGAGGTCACGTGTCACTCACACTGAGGTGAAGAAACAAACCTTCAAATGTGACGGTGAACATCATCTCACCAGCTTCAGCTCCTTCATGGCGCTCTCCTCATGGAACTCCTTCTCTCTGCAGTCTGCCTGCAGGTTCTGAACATCTCTGCGCAGTCCAAACTCTGACTTAATGTTCTGTTTCTGCAGCAGAGAAGAAGAGGAGACACTGTCCATCTTCATCTCGGAGACGGTGTTGTGCTGCTCAGACAGGACGTGCTTCAGCTTCTGCTTGTAGACCTGAAACGAGCATACGTGGAGTTAACGTGTGAATTTGGTTCCACAGAACTGAGAAGATTGATGATGATGACTCTGGTGTCAGGTCCATCAGAGGGAACCTGCAGCAGACACATCCAGCTCACTGTGATCTCCACTCGGTGTCGCTCCTCGGCCTCGTCCCGCTCCCTGGTCCGGTTCCTCAGCTCGGCCGCCACCTCCTCCACTTTCCTCTTGGACATTTCCCAGAAGGCGTGGATCTTGTCCCTCTCCAGCTGGAAGTAACTTCTCTCCTCGCGCTCGCGGTCCAGCTCCTCTCGGAGGTGAATGATGTGCTCCTCCAGCTGCATGCAGAGACACATGTCAGCATCACACCAGAGACAGACCAGAACTTCAGCCCGACTCCATAAATACAACAGAATCAAAATAACTTCCTGCTCACATTTAATAACATTTAACTGTTCTTTGTTTAACCTCATAAGAACCAGAACCAGGTTTATTTGGTCCAGTATGTTCCACATACAAAGAATTTGGTTCTGGTTCACTTTCCACTTGTCCTTGTGGACAGACATGTAAATATAAAGAGACATTATGAGACATAGAGGACAGACAGCAGAGACATTCAGCAGCATCGTGTCTGATTGGTGTTTGAATCTGTTTATACAGATAAAATCTCATTATTTCATGAGAGAAGAAGTTTTTCTTTATTAAACATGTTTGTTCAACATGGAGACGGTCTGGAGGAAGAACCTGGTCCTGGGTCTAGAGTCCAGGTCCTGAATGGAGGATTTTTTGGGGACCAGCATCATGGTGGAGGTTTTGAGGCAGGATGGGACTTTGTAAAGCTCCAGTGAGGTGATGAAGATTCTTTTGAAGATGAGGACCAACTGTTCAGTACAGACCTTTAGACAGGAAGGAGACACACCTTCTGGACCTGGAGACTTCCTTTGTTTTTGTCTCCTGAAACCTCGTCCTCACTGATCTTCAGAGCTGGTCCGTGGGGTGGGGGTGTGGGGGGTGTGATATCCACACAGGTGGAAAGTTTGGATGACTTATTATTATTAAATCTACAGTAGAACATTCAGCTCCTCTGACATGGGCTGAGTCCCTGTTGACTCTAACATTTCTGCTGATCTTTAAAAGAATCCAGGAAAGTTCTGCAGCTTGGACCGGGTCATGATTTAGTGCTGCTGCATATCCACAACTGGAACATCTGGCTTGTAATAAAGATTTTATTAATGCAAACAGTATTTTGTAGTTCATGTCATCTTCCAGCAGGTGGAGCTGTTGCGCATCGGGACCTTTAACACAACACAAAGCGGTTCTGGGTTCGATCCCGGGCCCGCCTCCTCCAACCAAACCACTCGGTAATTGTTTGTTTGTTTTGACGGTTAAAACTTTACTACAGATTCAAACCTCTGACCTCATCCTTTGACATCTCCTCAGAGGTAAAACCGGTTCCGACCGCCGGGCCCTTCCCGCCTTTCTTCTGTTTATTCTTTGGCGGCTGAAACAGAAACAAACACACATTCACACCGAGAACCGGAAATAGCTCCCGGTTTGCAGGTAACGGCACGGTTATTTACCATCGTTTCACCGCGAGCGGCTTCAACACGACCCGAACCTTCCTGTTAGCGGAACCCCGCGCTGCCATGGCAACGCGGTCACGTGCTCACAGAGCTCATAACCAAAAGAACACGATTCATAGAAATGTTCATGTTGTATTGATCATATTTCCCAGTTGTATTTATTAAACAAAGGAAAATATTAAAAACAATAATGTTGTTCGCACTAGCGGAACAAATCAGACCCGGGCGGGGGGGCGGAGCAAATGACCGGGCCGAGTTTTACCCAAAATGCATTTGAAGACGATCTCAGCGATTTACTTGTAAAGTTGCGCGTCATTAAAGCTCCATTTGAGAGTGCAAATAAAGCCAGTCATGCAGCACAACATTTCATGCAATATTTTACACCTACTATATCACTAAAGTCTGTCGGTCTTGTAAAACATTTAACAACCATGACTCAAACCTGACTGGGGCAACGCATATAGTCCTTCATACATTTATAAAACTGACTTCTGTTGGAACTCCTGTGCTGTAGCCCCGATGTGGGTTGTTTGCTGGACGCAAATGTAAAGTAAATGTGAAATATTATGTTATACGTCAACTATGAAAGTGATTATTGTTGCTAGTCAGCAGGAGATGGACCTCCTGATGGAGTTTAAAGTAAATGACTTACATCCTGATTCCAGCTGAGCTCATATTGAATCAGTCAAACATCTGTATCAGTAACATTTGTAACAGCTGATTGCTAAGAAAATAAACAGGATTCCATACAGTCTCTGGATCAGACCTGATGGATCTGACCTAACATGATGGGTCTGCAGGTGTGAAGGTGTTTTGTTCCTTCCATGATGGTGGAGTAGAATGGATTCTTGACCTCGTACTCCAGATTCACGTGTCCTGGATCTCCTTGGAAATCACCTCAGGAACAACCTTCTTGCAGTTGTTTCCCTGCGTTGAACAGATTCTCAGGATAAAGATGGAGAAAAGCATCAGAGTGGCTCCTGTAATCACCAACAGGGATTTTCCACGAGGACGGCTGGCTCTGCATCAGTTTCTGGCTCAGGTTGGGATTCACCTCCTGGTTAATATCTGTGATCACTCTCAGATAAAGAGTGATCTTTGTAGATACATGCTCTCAACACACATTTCAACTTTTAGGTTTTTCACTGAGTGGTCTTTCTGGGACCTGAATCTCCAGTCAGACTTGTTTTCCAAGTGGTCTGGCCTGACTAGAGCCACTAGTTTATGGTTTCTGTATCTGCTCCAGGTGACATCTCTACCTACACTAGAACAGAGGAGAATTACTGTGCAGCACAGTCTGATCAATCTTCAACATTCCTGACGTTTCTGTCAGACACCTTTAACTCTGCAACATCCGGTTCCATTTATCAACGCATCCTGCAAAAACCCCAAATACTAAAATACAATCCAGTTCCAACCAAGTCTGGACTCTGTCACATGTAAATCTTAAATCCAGATGTTATTCCCAGTAGAACATAAACGTCACATCAGATGTTGAAACAGATATTTGATCATTTCAGAGGAAATGAGCTCATTTTGAATCTGATAGCAGCAACACGTCTCAAAAAGTTGCAACAAGCAACAAAAGGTTTAAAAAGTAATGGGCATGATTGTAAAACATCTGGATGAGCAGATGTTTACCAGTTTGAGACAAACTGTGTTTAGAATCTGTTTTAATTTAAATTGATTTAAAGCAGCAAAAATATAAAATACAGACAAAACATGGAGGACATATTTAGAAGTTATTAACCGGTGTTCTGACAGCACCTGTTCCAGGTAGAGCCGGTGTTCTGTTACACCTGTTCCAGGTAGAACCGGTGTTCTGTCGTAACACCTGTTCCAGGTAGAACCGGTGTTCTGTCGTAACACCTGTTCCAGGTAGAGCCGGTGTTCTGACAGCACCTGTTCCAGGTAGAGCCGGTGTTCTGACAGCACCTGTTCCAGGTAGAACCGGTGTTCTGTCGTAACACCTGTTCCAGGTAGAGCCGGTGTTCTGTTACACCTGTTCCAGGTAGAACCGGTGTTCTGTCGTAACACCTGTTCCAGGTAGAACCGGTGTTCTGACAGCACCTGTTCCAGGTAGAACCGGTGTTCTGACAGCACCTGTTCCAGGTAGAGCCGGTGTTCTGTCGTAACACCTGTTCCAGGTAGAACCGGTGTTCTGTCGTAACACCTGTTCCAGGTAGAACCGGTGTTCTGACAGCACCTGTTCCAGGTAGAGCCGGTGTTCTGACAGCACCTGTTCCAGGTAGAACCGGTGTTCTGACAGCACCTGTTCCAGGTAGAACCGGTGTTCTGTCGTAACACCTGTTCCAGGTAGAACCGGTGTTCTGACAGCACCTGTTCCAGGTAGAGCCGGTGTTCTGACAGCACCTGTTCCAGGTAGAACCGGTGTTCTGTCGTAACACCTGTTCCAGGTAGAACCGGTGTTCTGTCAACACCTGTTCCAGGTAGAGCCGGTGTTCTGTTACACCTGTTCCAGGTAGAACCGGTGTTCTGTCGTTACACCTGTTCCAGGTAGAGCCGGTGTTCTGTTACACCTGTTCCAGGTAGAACCGGTGTTCTGTCGTAACACCTGTTCCAGGTAGAACCGGTGTTCTGACAGCACCTGTTCCAGGTAGAGCCGGTGTTCTGACAGCACCTGTTCCAGGTAGAACCGGTGTTCTGTCGTAACACCTGTTCCAGGTAGAACCGGTGTTCTGTCGTAACACCTGTTCCAGGTAGAGCCGGTGTTCTGACAGCACCTGTTCCAGGTAGAGCCGGTGTTCTGACAGCACCTGTTCCAGGTAGAGCCGGTGTTCTGACAGCACCTGTTCCAGGTAGAACCGGTGTTCTGTCGTAACACCTGTTCCAGGTAGAGCCGGTGTTCTGTTACACCTGTTCCAGGTAGAGCCGGTGTTCTGACAGCACCTGTTCCAGGTAGAGCCGGTGTTCTGACAGCACCTGTTCCAGGTAGAACCGGTGTTCTGTCGTAACACCTGTTCCAGGTAGAACCGGTGTTCTGACAGCACCTGTTCCAGGTAGAACCGGTGTTCTGACAGCACCTGTTCCAGGTAGAACCGGTGTTCTGTCGTTACACCTGTTCCAGGTAGAACCGGTGTTCTGACAGCACCTGTTCCAGGTAGAGCCGGTGTTCTGACAGCACCTGTTCCAGGTAGAACCGGTGTTCTGTCGTAACACCTGTTCCAGGTAGAGCCGGTGTTCTGTTACACCTGTTCCAGGTAGAACCGGTGTTCTGTCGTAACACCTGTTCCAGGTAGAACCAGTGTTCTGACAGCACCTGTTCCAGGTAGAGCCGGTGTTCTGTTACACCTGTTCCAGGTAGAACCGGTGTTCTGACAGCACCTGTTCCAGGTAGAACCGGTGTTCTGACAGCACCTGTTCCAGGTAGAACCGGTGTTCTGTCGTTACACCTGTTCCAGGTAGAACCGGTGTTCTGTCGTAACACCTGTTCCAGGTAGAACCGGTGTTCTGACAGCACCTGTTCCAGGTAGAACCGGTGTTCTGTCGTTACACCTGTTCCAGGTAGAACCGGTGTTCTGTCGTAACACCTGTTCTAGGTAGAACCGGTGTTCTGACAGCACCTGTTCCAGGTAGAACCGGTGTTCTGACAGCACCTGTTCCAGGTAGAGCCGGTGTTCTGTCGTTACACCTGTTCCAGGTAGAACCGGTGTTCTGTCGTAACACCTGTTCCAGGTAGAACCGGTGTTCTATTACACCTGTTCCAGGTAGAGCCGGTGTTCTGACAGCACCTGTTCCAGGTAGAACCAGTGTTCTGACAGCACCTGTTCCAGGTAGAGCCGGTGTTCTGACAGCACCTGTTCCAGGTAGAACCGGTGTTCTGACAGCACCTGTTCCAGGTAGAACCAGTGTTCTGACAGCACCTGTTCCAGGTAGAGCCGGTGTTCTGTTACACCTGTTCCAGGTAGAACCGGTGTTCTGTCGTAACACCTGTTCCAGGTAGAGCCGGTGTTCTGTCGTTACACCTGTTCCAGGTAGAACCGGTGTTCTGACAGCACCTGTTCCAGGTAGAGCCGGTGTTCTGTCAGAACCAGGTTGAATCCGTGTGTTTCTAGCTGCTCTCTGACTCCTTCGTGCTGCTCAGCTGGCTGATCTTTGACAGATCTCCGAATGACACGGTGGCCGAGCCTCGCTTCGCTGGTTTCATCTGGAAACAAACGACACGGATTAGTTCTCCAGGTTTCGGTCATGGTGTCACAATAGATGTTCACGGCGCACAGCTGCATGATGGAACATTCAGGGTGATTGCAGATGTGTTCTGGTTTGTTGATACAGACCCAGATGTCTGTCAGAACTTTAACG
>SSNP01000102.1:0-116778 GCA_006937955.1 Pachypanchax playfairii
GGGGGGGGGTTGTATTTCTGACCTCCTGAGGGTGTGTGTGTGTGTGTGTGTGTGTGTGTGTGTGTGTGTGTGCATGCGTGTGTGTGTGCTGAAACCTACACTCCAGCACATTCTGAGTCAGCATTAAGCTCTGCAGATCTCATTTGAAAATAATTTTCCTGAATTTTTTGTCAATTCTTAATAAATTTTAGACTTTATTTGTGCTCCTTTCTTTAAGATTGGCTCTCATGATGGTTACAGTCGCCTGTCATGACTTAGAAGAAGAAAATGGCATTGCGTTTTGCATAAGAAAACATGTTAATAAATTCTTCTGATCTGCTTCTGTCGTTCCATTATAAAGACACTGAATAGATTCCATGTACAACAGAGTAAAAGACAAACTCACCTAGATCCAGATTTGTCAAATGCAACATTTGTCAAAGGAAGTATGTGTGCCTTAAGCTCCTGAAAAAGAAAAAAACATTACAAATGTAAATAATACATAACTTTCTATGCAGTATTTGTGTGATTCATACTGACAAATTGCCCTTGAAAGTTTCATATGTATAATTAATCAGACTATAAAAGAATGACAAGACGTCTTCTTGATGTTCTACACGTGGTAAAAAACATAGTTAATAAAGTTGATAAAGTTCCACAAGCAACAGCAAAGAATGAGTTTGGAACCAAACCACTGCTGCCCTCTAGTGATTCTTTTGCTTCTTGTATCACAATTTTAGGGAAATGACACAAATTCAGGATCTAACTTGTGAAGTCATTTAACTGACATTTGACAAATTCCCAAAATGTATTGACATATACTGTATACTGTATATCTTCTGTATAAAGAATGAATTAAACATATTTTCTTTTCATTGCGCCTAAATGGCATGTCAGTCATTTGGATTGAGGCTCTGACCTTGCAGAAACAGAACCTGCGATGCTCCTGCTGGACCTGTTTCTGCTGGAGTCGAAGGACCAGTTCTTTGACCTGTTCAGACCGAGATTCTGTGATCAGAGGCTCCGACTTGCGAATTTCTGCCACCACTTCATCAGCATTTGTTCTATGAGATAGAAAAGTGTTTTTTCCACATATTTTCAAACTTTTAATTGCAACAACTTGGCAGGTGCAATCCATCAAAGAAAAACACATTTAATAAAAGCTAATTTAATTTGAATTCAACTCAGGTATGGCGGTAGCAGCAGTATAGTGAAAACATAATGATGTTATTAATATTAATATTAATATTATTGGTTGCATTTTTAATTTAACACCAAACATATTACTTTAAACACACGTGGAAAGGCTTTGTATTTTCTACTGCTGCATTATGAATCACAAAAGTTTCATTCTTAATAAAAGGTTTTATTGCTTTTCCAGCGCTGCAGATCGTAACTCACGCACTCTGGTGTCAAATCCAGAAGGTCAATTGATTTGGTCCTCAAACATCCTCCTTTCTCGTATTCCAGGATTAAACCTAACGAAGCAGAAACACATGAAGGTAAAGACACACCTTTTCTTTAAGGAAGGGGGTCCAAATACTACGTCATGTGGACAGATGTTCCTAAAAAGACGCACGTGCGTCTGATGTATATGAAACGGGTATGAAAGGAGTTACGATGAAGATGGAACAAAATGACTGATTTCTATTACCTGGTGGATAATATCTGAGAAGAAACCGCTTGAGTCTCATCATGTTCCGCCACACTTACCAACAAACCGTTTCTCCGGCAACCCAGGCGCTTTCAATTGACGCACGCATGCGCAGAACCGAGGTAAACAAAAGGACGGCTCATTCCTTTCAACTAGGTGAAGTTTATATAACACCAACCTTATCATTTGCATCAAGTTAAAAAGATATGTATTATAACATTTTAGAAATTATACATGAAGGTTAAACACAAATAAACGATGACAAATCAAAGCTAATGTGTATCTGTTGTTATTTTGGTGATTTGAAAAATGAGACATTTACTAAAGTAATTTAAAAGGCCTGCGTGTGTACATGTGTACATTTATACATATGCGTATAATTATATTCTCATATGTTTCAGAGCAAAAAGTAAAAAATGTTCAATCTATTTACTTTTTAGTCTCATTGCATGAGAAATGTTTCATTGAATCCAGTGAAACATTCCTCATGTCATGTGTAATTTAATCTAAATAAGGACTTACTGACTCACATCTCGAGCCAAGCAAACCTTCAGTTTCCTGGTCAAAGGTTTGCACATGCCTTTATCTGAAATCCTGATAAGGGAATGTGCTGCTCGTAAAGATTGTAACACATGCTACTGATAATTACAGCAAAGCTCAAAGCTCTCTTGAGATAGCTGACTTCATACTCAGAACACGGTATTATGGGAACTCCTCTGGAAAAAGAAATCAAAGACAACTCGTGTGAAACTTTTCTGAGACAAAATCATGGACTGTTGGGTCAAGTTGAGGTCATCTGGATGGGCTTATCCCACCATCATCCTCTCACTTTATGGCTTTTTTGCTAACTGCCGAGTAGCTGAGCCCTTCCTAACACCGTATCTAATTGGACCACATAAGAACATATCTGAAGAAGTGGTAAGGATTGCACGGGCAGATGTTTTCTTGTATTCATTCATGTACATGTTAATAGAATCAAAATCTGAATCAGAAACGTGTTTTGTGGCTTCTGTTGTCTCCTGCAGGTAACCAACTACCTGTTTCCTATATGGACGTATTCCTACCTCGCATTCCTTTTCCCTGTTTTCCTCTTGACTGACTTCCTGAGGTATAAACCTGTCATCGTGGTTCAGGGGCTTTTTCTTGTCAGCAACTATGTCCTACTCTGCTTTGCCCAGGGTCTCCCTGCAATGATCTTCCTTCAGGTCAGTAAGAAAATCATTTTATAACAGATGTAGCATTTAGTTAAAGGCAAATGTCTTTCTTATCAGAATCAAGCTTTATTTTCAAGTATCATTTTCATAATAGAAGGAATTTAACTTCACTGGCTCTATTGTAGAGATATTAATATTAAGAAGAAAGAGGACTACATGGGGATAAAGAGAAGTTAAAAAAGTCTCCTCACACTCCGCCCTCAAGGGACACTTCTGACACACTGACATAGAAACAGCATCAAACAACAAGAATTTCTGAAGATATAATACAGCTGTTAATGCATATCCACCATCACCATTTACAGTTGTATTAAAACGACTCTGTTGTCTCTGTTACAGGTCAACTATGCAGTTGTAACTTCCACCGAAGTGGCCTATTTCTCCTACATCTACAGTGTGATTCCTCTAGAAAATTACCAAAAAGCTACAGGTTACCTACGTAGTGCCATGCTGGTTGGATATACATTTGGTGCAAGCCTGGGCCAAATGCTCGTCTCTCTTGCTGGTACGACCACAGACTCTGCAGTTCATTTATAATTATTTCTCAATGAAAGGTCTGGCATTCCTTGAAAGAGAATGAATATCACCTGCTAACATTAATGCCAGTTTTCAACAAAGATTCAACACCTGAGGTCATCTGATGTGAACAAACTGAAGGAGTTGTAGCTGTTGTGGTCAAATCTTGATAAAAATGTTGTGAACCATCTCATGCATTAAGTGTTGGGGGGGGACTCTCAACTACTGTTCAGTAAAGCTACCTTGTATACAGGTACAGGGAAATATATTATCACTTGTTTTGGTGATAAAAATTTTACCTTTGCCATTTAGAAAATTTTTAAAGTCCTAAAAAAGTTGCACTCTATAAATGTAACAGACACAGTTAAAGGTGTTTCTCTCTCAACTCAATAGGAATGGACTACTTCTACATTAATGCTATAACTCTGGGATTTATGAGTATGGCTTTTGTCATCTCGTTCTGGTTGCCCATGCCCGAAAGAAGCATGTTCTTCAAGGGGAAAAAAGCTGCAGGCTCACAGTCTCAGAAAGAAGGATCTCTCAGAAACAACCGCCATCAGGATCCAGTGATTGATACGAGTGCAGGAGGCTCAGAGGAAGAGAAGATGGAGCATAATAGCAGTGCTGGCTGGTGCAGCAGGGAAAATCTGACTGCTGCAGGACATTTACTTTGGGGGAGCTTTAGGGAGTCCTACTCCTCCAGGCATGTTAGTCCTCTCTTGGTAGAAGCCTCACAAATTGTTAAATCTTGGGCAATTACTCAATTTGGCATATTTCTATAAATTATTCCTGCGGTAATGGCTTTTGGAATCCAAGTCACCTTCATAATCTGTTGCTACACTTTTCACCCTGCAGGCATTTAATCTACTGGTCCCTGTGGTGGGCTCTGGCCACAGCTGGCTACACGCAGATCTTTAACTACGTCCAGCTGATGTGGGACCATATAGAACCATCTGCCACATCATCCATCTACAACGGAGGAGTTGAGGCTGTATGCTCTGTTGTTGGTAAATTTTTCATTATCTTGAACCTTGAAAAACATTGAAACGATTTTAAAAAGGCCAAAACCAAAGCAAAATTATCCTAGAGTCGTTCTTTGTACAGCTGGAAGAAAAAGAGTAAAAATAAGCTTAAAAACAGCCGGATCGCACCCCAAAATGACTTAAAGTCACTTGCAACACAAAAACTTAAAAGTTAAATAGAGAGTGAAACTAGAACACTGAGGTTTGCTGAGCTGCAAACTGGAACCAGCAGTTTAACTAGTTGTGTTGCAGAAGAGGAGACGGCAGCACACGCTACAATACACAGGCTGTATTTAACAATGTTATTTAAAGCTGCCACATCTGATAGCACATAGACAAATAAAACTTGCACTTAAGTTAAAACAAGTGAGTTGCACCTGGTTATTTGTGGTGACTGATTAAATGGAAAATGGGTATTGATTTTGTAAAGAGACCAGGGTCCCTTTTGGCTCACATTCAGTCAGGCTCGGCATCAGAGGAGGAAGAGTAATTGCTTCAATTAAGTAGATAGTCAAAAGGTAATGGATTCTCTGATTACTGCTGATAGTGAATCCAGTCTGATGCAAAAGGTCTATCAAAGCAGCTTTTAGAGAAGGAAACAACACACACATACACACGTGTGTATAAGATTGTAAAAGATCGCGTCCTTGAGATAAATGAATGAATCACAAGAAGAAGGATGTAAATGCATCGTGGGGTTGTTGTCCACTGGAGAGACAGATTCATTGTTTTATGTTTCAGGGGCTGCAGCAGCGTTCTCTGTGGGCTTCATCCAGGTTAGCTGGGCCGTATGGGGAGAGCTGGCGTTGGGGCTCTTCTCGGCCGTGGCGTCAGGCGCTGTGTTTCTGATGGCGTTCACCAGCAGCATCTGGGCGTGCTACGCAGCATATGTCATATTCAAATCCTGCTACATGTTTCTCATTACCATCACAATGTAAGCTCATGTTAAAATTCTCAATCTTTGTTTACACTCAGTATGAGAAGAAGAAAACCCTGTAGTTTGTGTCACTCCATTATCCTAATATTTCTGAGCAGCAGTTTGAAACTAAAAGGCAGGTTACATCCTTCCTGGACAGGTAATCAGTCTAACACAGGTCCACTAATAAACATTCACATCTGAGATCAACTTAGAGTCATCATTCAACCTTACATGTATGTTTTTGGACATTGAAAGGAAACTCACAGGGAGAACATACAAACTCCATGTATGAATCCCCCATTCAGGAGTTGAACCTTCTCCCTGGAATGAAACAGTGTTAACCAACTGCACCACCGTGCAGCTCAGTTTGGAACCTGTTTTAGTGACGGTTCACTTACAATCACTTTGTTTCTTTAGTTTTCAGATTGCATCTAACCTCTCTATGGAGTGTTACGCTTTAACCTTCGGGATCAACACTTTCATAGCCCTCTCGCTGCAGACTATCATCACAGTCACTGTTGTTGATGAAGCTGCTCTGGGGCTGGACATTGTGACACAGGTACGTTTACAAGGAGCACCAGTTTCCTGTTGGATCACAACCCCCGAGCACAGAGTGACACCTGGTGGTTGTGCAAAAATATGTGATTCTGTATTATTCCTGAAAAGAATACAGTAAATGTCATTCTCGTGATTATGAAGGAAGGTTTTTCTTTGCAGTTCATAATTTACGGAAGCTACTATGCTGCCATCTCACTTCTCTTTCTGACACGAGGGACCTACACTGCCTGTGTACATCAGCCCAGCTCTGATCACACAGAGTCTAAAGAACTGGAGACAGGTGTGGAGGTGATCGCCACTGAACGCTTCTGACCTGTGAGGATCACCGGCATCACCGCTCTTTAGTTACTGATTGACTTTGTGGTAACTTTCCATGAATTTTAACTCATTAGCTTACAATCTTCAGTCAAATAAAACAATAAAACACAACTACTGATTGAAATTAAAGATTAAGTCCAGGACTTTGTCTGTTTACCAGTTAAATTTCACAATCAGCTGGACTGGAATGCTCTTCAACCCGGATGCTGACTGGCAAAAGTAAAACTAGTAGTTGGGTTTCTTGTTTTTTTTTTTTTTGGAAAGGAGGTGCAAGTAGAAGCGTTGCATTCTGAGAACAAGAAGAAGAACATGAAGATGTTGAAGAGGTGGAGGTCAGACTGGAGGTATCCAACCACTCTGCTGTGCATCTATGGCTTTTTTAGCACAGTTAAGCCACTGGAACCTTTTCTCATTCCGTTTCTGACAGGACCAGACAAGAATCTCACAACTGAACAGGTACTGAACTAAAGACTCATGATTAAAAGCTTTTAAAAATAATTTCATCAGAAATGTTTCATATATTTTTTATGAAAATGGCAGTAATAACTAACTAAAGACAGTGTTTGAGTTTGTGCTGCAGACGTGTGTAATAGTAACACCTCACCTTCAGTAGAAGCACTTGGTGAGTTATTAATGAACAGAAAGATAAACTAAAGTTGAGTTGGTGAATAACAAGAAGAAATTTAGTGGTTAAATTCCAACAACAGCTCAACCTTTGATTCATTGCAAGAAAGTGATACATACAACAAAACATTTTTTTTTCTTTTTAAAAGCTTTTTAAACATCTGAAGTGTAAAATAAAAGTTTCTACTTGTGGTTATTTACAAAAATAAAACAATGAATGTCAAAGAGTTTGGATCATTTATTAAAGACTTCCTTCATTATTAGAGACTTAAAAATAAATTGAAATTGGATGTGTGAGCAGTTTATATTTTAATGTTCATCATTTCACTTCACACTGTGGAAATAAAGAATCTTTAAGGTCCCGTATGTATCCTGTTAATTTACAGCTTTCAACATTTGGGATAGGCACAAAATGTTACTGTTGGTTCCTGCTGTAACATTGTTACATCACTATGTTACAGTCAGTTGTTTTCCAGGAGAGAGTGGAGCAGCTGCTCAGAGAGCCAGATGCAGGAGGATTATTGAAAATGCATGTATAAGCCAAAAGCCACACTGGGGTGTTTTAATAAGGAAATGACACCACAACATGGTTAAAAGCTCCAAAAAATGGATTTTGCATGATATAGGACATTTAACTTATTATTAAACTCTCAGTCTTTTTAATTCAAGTAAACAATAAAAGTGTTATAGTTTCAATCCTGTCAGCTGACGCAATATTTGGACTCTACGATTATGAAATCCTTCACAGTATTTCTCAACATCTTTACAACGTTTAACTGAGACAATGGCAATTAGCTGTGGCAGCCATCTTGAACTTAATTCCAAAATAATCAGCTGTCAATAAGGACTTTCTGAAAGTTTCATTAAAACCCATCCAGACCTGATCCTGGTCCTGGTCCTTGTCCTGGCTGTAAATAACCAGTGATGCTGAAGGTGAACACAACTGATAACACTTTACATCTACAGAAAGATCCGATACGCCTTTTTCTTAAAAATAAAAATGTCAAATAAGAAAATTAATTGCATTAAATAGTTGAAAAAAGTAAGAAAAGAGTCTGAGAGATTCTCTCTAATGACGTCAACCCGCATCCTCAGTGTGGTGATGTGTGTGTGTGTATAGGCTAAGGCTCCAAGCCCCTTGTGTTATAGCTGTAAATCTACACATCACCAATCTTTCAAAAATAATATATCCAAACACTTGAAAGATGTGACCGACCCTACACACAGCATCTTTTCAAATGTCCCTGTAAAACAGCATCTTCTTGTCAGGTCAACAACCAGATTTTCCCTGTGTGGACGTACTCCTACCTGTCCGTGCTGGTGCCAGTGTTCCTGCTCACTGATTGGCTGCGCTATAAACCTGTAGTGATCTTCCAGTGTGTGATGCTCTTCATCACTACTGCTCTGCTGAGATGGACGGAGAGTGTTACAGCCATGCAAGCCATGCAGTTCTGTTATGGGGTGGTGACGGCCAGCGAGGTGGCTTATTTCTCCTACATCTACAGGTCATGTGATGAGACTGAGTGACAACATGAGTTTATTTTTCATTCTGCACTATTGAGATTGCCCCGACAGTTTGAACAACCTCTGCTTTCCATTACAGTGTTGTAGATCTGAAAAGGTACCGGAAGGCCACGTCCTATAGCCGAAGCGTCCAGCTGCTGGGATACACAGTTGGTTCTGTGTTGGGTCAGCTGTTAGTCAGCTTCAGTCTCATGTCCTACAACAACATCCTGATACTTACTATGGTTCTTACAGCCATCGCTCTCCTCAGCACCTGCTTCCTGCCGATGCCACAGCGCAGCATGTTCTTCCACCAAAAACACTCCCAAGAGGAAGCATCAGTGGAAGGAACCAAGGGACCCAGAGACGGACCCCTGGATGCAGACAGACAATCAGGAAGATCAGACTCATCCCAGGAAGGAATGAGGGATGAGAATGTGCAAAGAGCAGAAACTAAAGAAGCAGAAAAGAACCGCAAGGAAACCAAAGGTACAGAAAGCTGCAGCCAGGTCGTCTTCCAGCTGTGGAGGGACTTCCAGCAGTGTTACTCCTCCAGACAGCTGCTTTACTGGTCTCTGTGGTGGGCGATGGCCACGTGTGGATACAACCAGACCGTCAACTATGTGCAGGTCAGCTCTAAAGGCAAAAAAAGCTTTCAACAAAATCTAAAATTCCAAAAATGTGTAAAATGAATAAATAAAAAAGAAGTAAAACCAAAAACAACTTACAGGAAGACAGAAAAATCGACATAGAACTTAAAACTATAGAGTTCAAGATGGTTTTCTTTGATAAGTGTTCTTGATTATTGATTTACTTACAATTGTTTCAATCACTTGGACTTTAGTTTTAGCCAGTCATGATTTAAAAATATTGAAGCATTTTTTTCGGCAAGTAAAATATTTGCAATTTTCTCGACTTCAGGATCACAGCAGCTAAAATATGAAAGTTTCTGAATCTCATTCTTAAAGATTCCAATCAGACTTAAAATACAGTGCTGTAGTCCTGCATGGTGTTAAAGAGGTTCTGAGATTTAAGATTATATTTCCTAATCCCTGTGATAATCCCATGACCGTGCAGGTACTGTGGGAACACGTGGAGCCTTCACAAAACTTCAGCATTTACAACGGAGGTGTGGAAGCAGCGTCCAACCTGCTGAGTTAGTAACATCTGATCAGGTTTAACTGAGTAGAACAGACTAATATTAAAATCTCCAACATGTTGATGATGAACTGAGCTGCTGTGTTTTCCAGGTGCAGCCACAGCCTACGGTGTGGGCTTCACTGATGTGCGATGGGAACAGTGGGGGGAGCTGGCTCTGGGGGGTTTCTCTGGACTTGGTGCAGCATCATTGTTTCTCATGACTTTCACTGGGAACATCTGGGTCTGTTACTGTGGTTACACCGTGTTCAAGTGTCTCTACATGCTGCTGATAACAATAGCAATGTAAGATTTAACTGATTTTAAGCTGAATTTAACTGAACAAGAAAGAAAAATACAATGAACTTGTGTTACAGGTATCAGATTGCAGCGGACCTGTCAATGGAACGCTACGCTCTCGTGTTTGGGGCGAATAACTTTGTAGCTCTGGTTCTGCAGACGATCATCACTGCTGTTGTTGTTGACAGTGGAGGTCTGGGTCTCACTATCATTCCACAAGTAAGCATTCTGGTTGCAACACGTGTCCTGAGATGTCTGAGTGATTGATTTGTGATTTTATTTTTTTAACTTGCAGTTCATCATATATTCCAGCTACTTCTCTGCCATCTCGGTGGTTTTTTCACTCCGGGGACTATTTATTTTCTGGAGAGGGCGGAGAAACAAAACAGGCAGAAATTCTGCAGGCAAACAAGAATCTCATATGGCATATGAAGAACACAGACTTTAAAACTGCAAACTACGTGTTGCTTTAACTTAATAAACATTTATTTAAAACTAAATATACAGATGTGTGTGTGTTCATTAGACTGTAATGTTTGACTGTAGAATGGAAAGACATTAATATCGTCATGTACATATAAAACTTTGTCGCTTTTGAAATCCATCTGATTCAACATGGATCCAGCTGAAGTCAGTTTTCCAGATGTTTTGTTACATTTTGATGTGGCAGCAGCTGAGTGTCACACACAACACACACACTGTGTGCTACACACTGCTGGTATTAACTGTTAAAATGAAACAAACTATCTGATGAGCCACTGAGTGGATTTTAATGCAACTCTCACTAAGTTGTAAGTTTTTATTGGCTGTACATTTAGAACAGATTTACTTCTGGAGTCAGTGCAGTTGAAAACAGCTGCCACAGCTAATCTTAACTAAAACATTCAGTCATTTTCTGCATCCACTTGTTCCTGTTCAGGGTCGGAGGGAGCTGGTGTCTGTCTCCAGTGGGCGAGAGGCGGAGTCACACCTGGACAGGTCGCCGGTTCATCACAGGGCCACGTATAGACAAACAACCACTCACTCACTCTCTCTCTCACACACACACACCTGGGGCTAATTTAGAGTTGCCAATGAACCATCACACGTTTTGGTCTGTGGGATGAAGTTGAGAGTTCCCAGAGAAAACCCACACAGATAGGAGAACATATAAACTCCATGCAGAAAGGTTTTGAACCCACAACCTACTTGCTGCAAGGCCACAGTGCTACCAACTGCACCACTGTGCAAAAGAAAATGGCTAATGTAATTCCTTATGTAGTTTAACTCTGATGTGGCAGTAACTGAGAGTCACTCACAACATTCTGACTAATGATGAACAAAACTGATGATATCTTCCAAAGCTGCAAGAGATCCACTGAACCTCTCGGAAGATGTGACCAACATCTGTAACTCCATCTTCTCAACGAGGAATATCAATTTCAAACTCTGGCATGAAAGGCAATTTTCATCCCTCTAGGATCGCCAGGCCTTTAACTTTAATACAAATAAATCCAGATTTTTCATTTCTTCTTATTTAAAATTGAATTTAATATATATTCTGCATGTATTTACACATTAACTTAAAATTCTTTAATATTCAGTGAAAGCGGTTTTCAGTCCTTCTGTCACCCTGGTTCCCTCACACAGAGTGACATGTGGTTGTCTGTCATTCAGAAGTGTCGTGACCACGGCGCTCCTGTCAGCAGGGCAGAAGCAGAGAGCAGCGTTAAGCCTCCGCCCGGTTCTGATGCAGCATTCGTTCTTTTTCATCAACAAAATGTCCTTTCTTTTTTTTCTTAAGTGAGAACAATTTACCCCGGAAAAAGATTCTGCGCAAACAAAACTGTTTCGTTCCTTACAAATACAGAAACTGGCAGTAACCAAGCAACAGCCCTGTCTTAAATTCTGTAATACAAATACTGATATGCACAAAGAGCTAATGTTGTAAAGGAATAATAATATATACAGAACTGCAGCATAATGAATGAGATGCACTGTATGCAATAACTTAGTTTTCAGCCAGTTTGAATATACATTGTGGCTCAGGGGAGACGAGGCCAGTTCACAGGTTAAATACAGAAGAGGATCAACCTCTTCCTCGGCACGCCGCCACTTTGTGGTCACATACAGCCGTCAGCATCACTGCCTCGCACATTGTTCCATTTGTGACGAAACCATGGTAGAAAATACAAATTCTTACAAACATTGTGTTTTCTTTAAAGCTACTTGTGAAACAAAACAGTGCAAGAGATGCAAGCGCGCCAGTTGTTGACCCTGTAGTGCAGCTGAAGAGCTGGACCGCTATAAGAAGGGATTTGTTGAGGAGCCCCCTGCAGGATACTGTGCAGGTGGACCAGAACCCTGGAACAGAAGAGAAACTCTCATTATTAATGATGTTTAGCAGTTTTCATAGCAGCAATGTAGCATTTCTTGAACTCTGCCTCTCACTGGGCTGCGACTGCTGGTGGCAGATTGCAAACGGCTTTTATGAAGGAGTTCCTGAAACGTCTCGAAACGTTCTGTTTGTGCAGATCTTCACTCTCGTCTGTAGGTTTTTAAACAAGATTAAAAACTTCCCACAACAAATTTTATATTAAATTAGTCACAGAGTCGTTGAGGGTGAAAAGAATCCGTCTGCTTACAATTAGCATATTAAAGATGATTTATGACTAAATTACAACAAGAAAATTTATACAACATTCACAAGAATGTTTTCATTTTGTCTGAGATTTGAGATACACAAAAGTACCAATCCAGTCGGCTTCGATGAAACTTTTCTCCTAATTTTACATTTTTTACTTTGTCACCAACAGCTGCAGCCCAGTTGCTTTATACATCATTTAAATCTGTTGTAGTTGCAGAACCAAAAAGAACAGATGATGTTTTAAGACAGTTTAATCATGAAACTTTATTCTCTTCATTTAGTTCTGTGTTTTCTCTGCTGCAGTATTTCAGTTCATCTGGACGCCACACTAACCAGAAAGGGGTTGTTAGGAACCACCGGTGCTGCCTGTCCA
Organism: Pachypanchax playfairii; assembly: GCA_006937955.1. Taxonomy (NCBI): domain Eukaryota; kingdom Metazoa; phylum Chordata; class Actinopteri; order Cyprinodontiformes; family Aplocheilidae; genus Pachypanchax; species Pachypanchax playfairii. Next base: position 12,744 of record SSNP01000102.1, read on the forward strand.
AACGGAGTCACCATCGGTTTGGCCTGACCAAAGACAGGAAATCCTCCTCCTAAAGAACATGTACACCACAATTACTGTTTAGTACCAACAGGAGCCACTTCACATCTCCAGCTTATAGATGCAACTTTTACACACACCGTTGGGTTGCTGAGGAAACGCAGGAGGCTGAGGGAAAGGAGCCTGGCCAGGAAACGGTGGCTGGAATGTTCCACTGAAGCTGGTAGGAAGGTTGTAGGCCGCGGCGTTCCCAAATCCAGCCGGCATGCTCATGGAACCTGTTCCAAAAGGTGCTGAGACACAGAAACAACTCAACATCACCTGTAGGCCGATGAGCAGAACACGATTCAAAGGTTTTACTCATCACATTTAGATTTTGTGTAGATTTTTTCTCAACACACACACTCGGTTGTATAAGATGCAGTTTCCCCACAAACACCATCAAATATCAGCAAACAGATGAGAGAAACACTGGAAGAGGTTTAATATTGATTTGTTACAACTCTGATTACTTTTATTCAACAACAAATAAAAGGTGTAGAAGTGCACGACACCCACAAGGTTAGTGAAAGTAAAAGCATGCTAGCAAAGCGAAATGGGACAAAATCATTTCAGCAATCTTTTTTTTGTGATCATTTGATCTGAATCTGATTCATCTCACAGCCCTGTCACCAGTTAATGTTTATCATTATTAATCACAGGATGGAACAGAAAGGTGTTGCACTTCAACTGAATCTTCAAACATCAGATTCAAAGTAAAAAGGAAGCACACGTGACTCAGCAACCTACCAAACATGGGGATAAGACCCTGCCAATGAGGAGCACGTACGCCTGTCCGGTGTGGTAAAAACAATCCAACAGTCAACCTGATCAGTCAGTTCTACAAAACGTCTCTGCAGCTTTAACTCACGTTTCTGCTAATCATTTATACTCGCTGATGAGCAGCAACACGCCAGCAGATACAGAATGCAGCGCTTACTGTAAGACTTCTTTTCATATGAACTGATTTTTATCTGAATGATTACAGCAGACGAGAAGCAGATGAACCAACCTGCTGCTGCAGCTATGCTCGCCGCTCTGCCGTTACACTGGAACGGGTTGGTGGGAGCTGCTGCGGGGGCAACGCCAGCAGCTACAAACGGATTAGTTGAAGGAGGTGCTGGAGACAAATATGAAGTAACATTATCAAGTTACCAATATATTTTAACTTATTTGGAATTACCAAATATTGTTTTACAAAGTAGAAAACAGCTGAAAACACTTGTAAGTTCACTCACCTCCAAAACCATGAACCATACCAGGCAGGGCTTGTTGTGCTTGTGCTGTCGATGCCACGGTCTCCGATCCGAACACGCTGCTGCAGCGACAGCACAAAAAATAAACAGGAAATGACACGTTTTCATGTTTTATATCAGACACACGGAAAACTGCACTTTAGTCAACTGTCACACGCCCTGCTGCAACAATGATGCTGAAAGATTCCTGTTTGTTTAACCAGGAAGGTCCAGTCCAGATACATTCTTTATCAAAGGTCCTTGGGGGGCATATGGTGGGCGGGGTCAAACTACATATGATGTAGAATCAAAACTATGTTCTCATTACAAAATGCTTATAACAAAGTACCATTTGGACTGTAATCAATCAGAATGTAACAGCAAAGCAAGATTTAACTACCACATGCTGAACAACAGGAAAATAAGTTGATTTATTCACAGAATACATGCAAATTATAATCAGCTGAACAATAAGAACTCTGTCAGCTGTTCACACAGACGGCTTGTTTCTTCAGTAAGTGTGAGGTGAATACAGCGTCTCACCCCTGTGAGGTGCTGGACGTGTTGTAAACACTAGTGGCGGGAGCTGAGGAGCTGAAGACGGTGTCCAGCTCTGCCAGAGCAGCGTAGCGGTCTCCTCCTACTCCTACCGCTGCTAGCTGCTTCCGAGACAAACCAGCGACTCCTCCTGATGCCGCTGTCATCGAGCTCACGCCACCTCCTGAAAGAGAAGCACGGGAAAATGAGAGGGGGGTTAATTAAGATTAGTTATATCAAAAAGTTTCAAGTTTGTTACTTTCCAGAAAAAAAAAGCAACTTAAAAATCAATGTTCCCACGAGCTGTCACGTTCAACACAACAGGGGATGAATGTTCAGTTAGTTGCAAAGTTTTCGTTTATTTTCTGAATGTAACTGGAAACAACTGAGAAAAACTCGACTGTCAGGATTCTAAACCAGTTTCTGCCTTTTTCTTTGGTTCAGCTTGAGGAGGACCAGAGGATTATGGAGGAATACACGCAGCTGTTCTGAACCATCCATGACTGAATTCAAAGCAAAGTGATCAAAACTGAATGTTTGGGATTAAAAATAAAACTCAGCCCAGATTTTTTTCACAAATTTGATCCTGCCCTGGCAAGAGAAATCCTCAGAGACTTGAATCCATGACTATAGTTGAATAAACTTTGAGTTTTGCCCTACTGTTGAGATCTATAAACACAGGCTAGGCCACAGAAATTTACCTTGCTCTGTTTTGCCAGAGCTTAACACGTTATCCAGGTCAGCCAGGACTGCGTATTTATCGGCAGGAACGCTAGTACTCTGTACAGCGTTACTGCCAGCTCCTGTGGAGTTACTCTGGGAGGAGGAACTGAAGGATCCAAAGTCAGCACTACACGATTTGGGGAAGTGGTCAAAATTTGCAAAACTGGAATTTGCTAGTCCACCTGAGGCGCTACCTGCATGAAAAAGAGAGATTAAAAAGTCATGAGGGGACCCTCAATCTCTGGTTTTGAGAACAAATTAAAACAGATGAGGTGGTGTAAGAGAGAAGAATCATCAGAGCGAGTAGAGTTGGGGTTAAGTCATGCTGGGGAAGGGATGCTAACATCATCTCAGCATCTGTACTAAGTGTCTTAGAGGAACACAATGTCTTGGACAGCTGCTTTCTTTTGTGGCTCTGCTACACCTGACCTCTGCATTAGAACGGTAAGAAGGAATTTTACAAACTAAAAGAGAATGTGTCCACATTGACCTCTACATGAGAACTACATAAACACCAAATGAACAAGTAAACAAAACCAACAGCTCTTTGCTAAGTGAGGGAAAGATAAAACATTTTTGGCGAGTACTTTAAGGAAACACCATGAGAACAGGTGATTTGGTGAAACATTCAGAGCAAACTGAGCGATACGTGGCACGGAAAGTGTTACTTCAAACAAACATCAGCTCTTTAAGTTGCAAGAGAGAAGTTCACTTTGTGGTTTGCTTCTCCCCCAAAAGAGAGACCCAAGCGTGAGTTCCAGAAGGTTTCTAGAAGGTCTGAAATGAGGATCCGACTGATTGTCAAAACATGGATTTTGGAGGAGCTGTGTGGTTTTCGTTCTGAGGGGTCGTGGGAGTTAATTTCCCCACTCCACATGTTGTGTGGGTCTGGAGACTTGACCGTGTCCTCCAAGACAATCTCAGGGGTTGTTGTGGGAGTGTGGGGTGCTGGGCCACTTTTAAAGTGATACCCAGTCTGTGTAGAAAGCATGAGCTGTGTCCACATGCTTGGTACTCCATCAAGCTGATCCTTTGTGGTGTTCATGACTGAAACCCTAAGGTATCTGTTTGGCTTTTCTCAGATGATGTGGTTAAAATGAGCTTCCTTCATAAGATGGCTGTGCTCAGCCTGATAGGGTGAAGCTCCGCCCCCTGGGATGAGCTCAGAGGAGAGTCAATGCTTCTCTGCTGAGGTGGTTTTAGCATCTGATAAATATGCTTTTAAGTCACCTCCCACTGGATGTTTTAGGGCACACAAGGACTAGGAAGAAACCCCAGGGCAGACCCTGGACAGGGCTGGGGGGGGGGGAATGGAATCCCCCAGAATGAGCTGGAGTAGTCTTGGTCAGTGGGATGTCTGGGTGTCCCTCTACAGCAGGCTGAACAACATGTTGCTCAATCGTTTACCGGTTCTTAGTTTTTATTAAATTATTTCCCTCATACATCTCCTGGATAACCTAAATGTATCTTCTACTCATTATTTTTAATGTTTTGCTATTTTAACTAAGACATGTGAGATGAAAAAGCACAAAGTTAAACCGGATAGAGTTGTTTGTTATGTGACCCAACGAGTGTGGTGCCTTTTATGCTTGAAAAATTAAAGCTCAGAATTAAATGGTTTTAACTAACAATCGTCTGAAAACTTCCACATACAAAGATGGTCCTAAAGTAAATGAGAAAACAAGAAAAGGCCGACCTAGACATAATACCTAAAAAAAATAAGAACCTAAAGACTAAAAACTTACATTATTTTAAAATGATAGGAAGCTTCAAGACTTCCACAGTATTGTGTTTTTAAAGACAATTACAGGAGAGATTTTAAATCCCTTTTCTATAACATACATTGATCGCACAGCAACAGACAACCTGCAGCCTGTTTAAACCAAAATATTTGTTATAAATAAGTAAAAAGACTAGCAGAGCAGATTCATCTGTTCTATTGTGAATCTGTTTCTGTCTTTTATGCCTCTTTTTTTGGAAATGTCACATTTTTCACTTCTTTGATCTTTTCTTTGTGGTAAGTCTCAAAAATCACAGCAAAACCAAAGCTAAATGTCAGCGTTGAAGCACGAAAATAAAACCAGCATCCTTAACTTAAAACATAAGAAGGAGGGCAACATAGTGACTGACAGAGAGAGCAGTTAGATCAGGAAGAGAAAGATCAGACACATGAAAGATGGTGGAGCTGTTATGAGGGCGAGCCCGGTGAAAGACTTACTGTGTGAACTCTGAAGAAGAAAAGCAGATGCAAACTCGCTCATACTGCAGCTGGATGAGAGCACAGTGAATGCTGGCAGCCGAAAATCAAAAAAGGAAGGAAATACAGGGTGCAATGAGCAACAAAGGATGGAAAAGCAGGAGGGGGTGATAACCAAATCAGTGGTGAAAAACAAAATGTTGAAGCAAAGTAAGAAGACTAGTGAAAACAGCTGAAGCAAATAAAACAGTCAGTCAGTGTCTGTGAGCAAGAAATGATCTTAAAGAACCACATGAACACGTGTTAACAGGAAACACACCTCCACATGCAGACAGGTGATGAACACCTCCAGCAGAGGGCGATAAAGATCACTAAACTATCAGGTCAGAAATTTGTGTAAGATGATAAAATAAAAACATTCATACAAAGCCAAATATTTACCAGTATATAGTAACACATGTTAAAACTAAACACTCTAACAATATTGGGCTTTACTTATATCCTACAATCACTTCAAATTCAGAGAAGATTTTAATTGATCACTGTTCTGTACATTCCCCATATGGTGCAAACCTGGTTAGAGCGTTACACATGTACTTACCTGGATTATCAACCAACAGTGATGATCATGCAGCTTTGCAGCAGGATCTCACTGAGCTGTGACTGCTGGTGAAAAACTGCATTTGTTTCCAACGTAACGAGAGTTTCCTTAAGTAGGTCGCAGGGCTTCAGTCTCGTGTTGTTGGAATTTTGAACATTTTTGAAAACTCAGCAAAACCAAATTTCAAAGCAGGTGTGTGAAACCCTTCTTAGGGTTAGTTTCTGTGTGTCGGAGAGTGAAATGTGAGACTTGGAAGGAGCTTGAAAATGGAACTAAATTCAGGATCAAATGTAACCAAATCAAGACAGTTAAAGGTGGTAAAGAGGATTTAGTAGCAAATTTAGATGTCAAATTTACTTTCAAATCATTTTATCAACTTGTAGCAGTCTTGTACTTCTGGTTTCCAGAAGAAAAAGTTATAATATTAACAATGATATATATGTATATATATAATGATTGTAACTGAAAATTTGCCCATTTTCTCAAAATGTTACGTCTCCAACCAGAAACCAGCAGTCACATCCCAGCGAGGTATAACCCTTAAAGTACTCAATACAAACTGGTCTTTTAATGAGTTTTGTGGGTAAAACAACACCTGATGATCATCAGGTACAGAAAAGTTGTTAAAATGTTGTGTCTTATTCACTGGAACAAAATGTTCCAGACCCGTTTCTTCCATAAAAAACACATGAAAGACATGTCGGGTTTTGAACCTGTGTGAACAACAGGCTAGAGGGATAATAACTGCATGTTTGAAACTTTATGGGAAACAATAACATGTTACAACAATGAATGAGAAATAATAATGAAAACAACTTCACAGAAAACATGTAACACTGTAGAGGCTTTGAATATCTTGTTTTAAGCAAAAAGTAGATTCTAATTGCGCAGAAACACAAACCAGTTTCTTTATTAGCTGTTAAAATAAATTTGCTCTACCTGAGTTTGAGGGTGGAAATGGGGTCTGAGCTGCAGCAGGGAAACCAGCCTTCGACTCAGAAGCGTTCCCGAATGCATCAAAATTAGCAAAGTCTGTACCTGCACCGGTGTTCTGTGTCGCTGGAGGGGTGAAGAGGTTCAGACAGACAGATGACAGATGAGCAACAAAAAAGGAAGAAAAAAAAAGTGAAGGGAAAACAGTGAATGATTTAAATGACATTAATAAGAAACGGGTGACTTTAAAACAAACACGGTGGATTATGAGGTATGAGTGGTTGTACTTGGTAAAACCAAACAACAGATAGTGCGTGACATTCACCTCTGACAGAGAGATTGTGTAAAACCTGGTGCGCATCTGAGAAAACTGACAGTGCATCTTTATTCTTGGAGCTCTGCGCTCAAGCTGATGGGTCTTTTGCCTGAACTTGAGAAATTAGGAACCAGAGATTTGCCCGAGTTTCCTGGGCTTCTGTCATGTGTTGTGGTGTTTTGCAAACATGGAGCATTCATTCACAACATCAATCAGCAGCAGCCTCCCTGCAAACATGAGTTAGAAGTAACTAACTGGAGAGTTTTCATCCATTTTGTTGCTGATCACACATTTGTCACCACCTGTTGTTGACATTTGGTGAAATGAGCAGTTGTACAAAACAGTGAGTGAACAGCATATAATCATGGCAGTTAGAAGAAGCAGCTTGTGTTTTCCAGAAGACAATGACATTTGTCAGAGTCATTTAAAAGGTTTTAAATGGATAAAAAAACTAGAGACTAAATGACCATTTAGTTTAATTTGCAGGACATCTTCATTCACAGACACTTAGCATGACATGAGGGGAGGAGCTGTGTTGAAGAACAAGCAGCACATGTCATCTCCAGCACTTATTTCTTACAGCCTTATAGTGTTGGATAAGTGCGTGGACATGTTTTTAATGGTGTGGTGTGAAGACACAGCAGCTACTCTTGATGTAGAATAAGGGAAAGTTTTTCTACACGCTTTTGAATCCATGTGCTTGACAGTGAGACAAGGAGCTGTGGAGATCAGGAGATACCTCCTGCCGTGTGTTTAGGAAATCCCAGTTACACGGTTTGAGGCTGACCTGCACTGAAAAGACTACACCATCACTGTTTGTTTGTTGCCTGAACAAAATGGAAAACCTCTCAGTGGTTTTTGTTTTGAACATAAACCTGTGATGGTCATCCAGCTGACCCGCCTGCATCTTGCCATCTGGACAACGCGACTCGCTGTGTGACCTGAGTGTGCTGGATCGTTGGTGCTTCACCCTGGAACTTTTCCTCCTGCTGCTCATGTGCAGAACAGCTAATATTCTATTGGAAACCCTAAATTCTGATTAGTAGCACCATGTTGATCAGCTGTCCAGACAGACAGCTGAAACCAGCGCAGCTTCTCTGCTCATAGATGCTGACTGAACCTCCAGATGTCTGAAAGAGGATGTTGGGCTGAAGAATCACCCAAACCAAAGAACCACAATCTACTTTAATTGTACAGAATTTTTCACAGGTATGAATGAAAAATTAATTATTTGTTAAGTGTTAAAAATCTTAACAAAACACACAAGTGTAGCAGTGAAGAAGCCCGGGATTTTGGATCCTCTATTCACCAGAGAAATGGCACATTTTCCACTCGTATACCATCTGCTGCCGGACGGGTTTCTTTCCCTCTAGTATCTCTGATATCGATAACTGAAGAAAAACCCCTTCAGTGTTTATTGTTCTTTACAGATCATCAGATCTTATATAACCTTTGGAGAATTCCTTCCACTCTGCCACTTATATCCAAGCCTAGTCTGCCATTTCATTTAGTTTCTTCTCAAACATTCAAGGATTTTAAATAATGAAAAAACATTCCTTGTGATGATTTACTGACTACTCTACCTGTGTTTATCTGCTGTCTCTCAAGACATCAAGACTCAAACAGAAGCACCACTCTTCAAAGAAACATGTTAATAATTAATATAATGGGCAGCTTGCTGCAAATGGTGTTATCAAAGGCTGTAGAGCAAATGGCTGATCCAGGAAGTCGACCTCTGTGATTAGTTAAGAATCAAAAACAAAATGGTGGCATGAGATTTATTTAAAAGTTAATTTTTTATGAAAGCTCCTGGGAGCTCACTGCAAGTGTCCCAGTAAAGGCTGTTCAGACTGTTTTCAACAACCACTGGTTTCCTTCAACTTGTGGAACACAGAGTTCCAGCAACAAGATACCAAACAGGAATAAATCTGAGATGTTCTTTCAGCTTTTCTAATAACTGTTTGACTGTAATGTGATTTGCATGTGAACAATAACTTTTGTATTGACTCCATTTAGCTTGTGATTAATGCTTCATCTCTGTTTTGTCTCACTGGGCTCCCATCCTGCACTGATGGGTTATTTACAGGTTTCTTACTTGTGTGGCTGTTGAAATGTGCGAAGTTAGCAAAGCCGGAGCTGGCAGCAGCATTCAGATTGGACGGGGCAGCAAAGATGTCTCCACCCAAGTCACTGAGGAGGTCGAACTTCTTGTCATGGAACTGCTGCTGTTGATGGGTGTGTCCACGGCTCACCACTGGAGACTGGTAGAGAGAAGACACAGGATGTACGTGCATGTACGCGTTGGTTAATATGTAATAAAAACATTTTAAAATTAGGATTTAAGGTGGAAGTAATTTAAAAAGAAAACAGACAGGTAATATAAGTCTGTCTGTAACTTTCATTTACATATAAACATCCTGCAGACGTCTCTTGTATCTTATAGGTTTTATTTATTTTTTTTCCTTCTTTGAATCCAGTAAAACACTTTGGATTGAAAATGTTGCATGAAAAGTGACATTCAAATAATGTTTGATAGACTGAAGTCAAGTTATCCTGAAATCTGTCTCTTTAAAAGTGTAATGTGTGTTAAACTTAAACACCTTGTCAAATAAGCATTATACATTCGAATTTTTAGGAATTGAGAAAATAATTCAAAGACTTCTGAAGAATAAATAAAAAAAAAAAACAGTTGGTACAGATTAGAGGCAGGAAACTAACTCCAGTGCTTTGAATGAATTCATATTGTAATCCAGCATTACGTTGGACATGAAGGTTAATAATGTGTTAAAATGCACATTCTGTGATGGCCGTCTCATATTTTTAGACTTTGTTTTATATTCAGATTAATTTGATTAAATGAGGTCATACATTGCTGACATGAAAAGCCTTCACCACCAGTCCACAAGCCTGCTAACGGCTGAAACGATAAGATACCAGTATAGATATGGTTGAAACGATCAAGCTGATGTATTCTGTCACATATCAGCTGATCGAGATAACGAGGGTGTGTTTTCAGTTAAAAGGCTCCGTCTGGGTCAAAACATCAGATCTAGAAGTCCTTCCGTTAGAATATGATGATAACGTAGAACTTCATTAGAACCCTGTCAGCTTCAATGTTTTCATTTTACTTCCATTTTAGATGCTGTTTTTTTTATTTTACTTCCTTTTCTTGCAGGAAGAAACACAAATAATAAATCCAAAGTCTAGAAGTAAGCATCTAGGAGAGAAGCATTCACCTGATTGGGAGGGGTATTCTTGCTGAGGTGCAGAGTGGGGGCGGAGTCTCCCAGCAGGGTCTTGAGCGGTCTAACTTCTGGGGTGCTGTTGGTGCTGCTGTTTGAGGAGCCGGAGATGGAAGCGTGGACTGATGCCACTACCTTGGCTTGTTCAGGAGGTACATACCTTAGAAACAATTGACAATGTAACAATGACATTAAAACAATATGGTCAACAACACCTACTAGACAGAAACGTCACGGCAACAAGTCAAAATCAAGAGGTATTTATATAATAGCAATAATTTATAGAATGTTAAACATGCATGTCCAGTACTGATAACTGCACGATCCCTGCACAATTCTCATTTTAAAATTCCAAAGTTTTCCAGTTGCAAATTTTCAGAATATTCACGTTTGGAAATATTTTTACCCCCAAACTTATCCAGACCTGGAAAATCTATAAAACAAAATTCCAAACTTTTTAAGGACTGACTGGATAAGGAGGTGAGATAACTGCCCTCTCAGTAGTGAGTGTTAAAGGATCTTACAGGAGTTTGACTTGTGAGGATCTCCCGTCTGCAGCAGAACAGTCGTGCTGAGACATGCAACACTTTCTCCACTGCTCTCATTTTGACCTGCCTTCTGAGACTAAACACTAGAAATAGAGCTAAAAATAAATCTTTCATTATAAGGTGGCTTAACTAGATGAATAAAGCTAAGCTCAGTTTTTAATTAGCAAGTTTTAAATTGCAAATCTAAATCTGACAGTTCACTCAGTTCGTTTTGTTTGTAATAAAAGCTCCCAAAACCATAGTTAAACTGAAGTAAACCTGCACGCATGCACATGAAGCGACTCGACTACAACGACCTAGATTAAAATCGAGGGGTATTTGGTGGCTCGCTGGAGGCCGAGCGCCGCGAGCTGCCTCTGAGACATTCCAAGGCAGAAAAGAAAAAAGGAAACATGTCTGCACAGTGCTCAGACTCATCTAGATCTCTGCAAAACACACTCACCATCTCTTCTTCTCATATTTTTCTTGAAGGAATTCCTTGACTTTCTGTGGTTCTCTGAAATCAGGTACTGATGAGGTTCTTTCGTCATAAAGACCGAGCCAGATCTGTTTACATACCTAGAATGGGGGAAAGAAAAGGAAAGAAAGTAATAACTGATCAAACTGAGCCAAACCGATTTCTCATTATTATTTTAAAAACCATATAAGACTCCCCATGTCTGATGTCAAAAGAGCTCAAACACGATAGTGATGATAGCTTTTAATCACTCTGGGTTTTGGAAAGTATTCTGAAGTACTCGTCTAATCCTGTAATGATAGTCTCCCAGGATTTCAGAGTATGTTTGTTCAGGATATAGAAGGTCATATCAGCGATATCGGCACTCTGAATCGGTTTTTGTCTAAATTCATCTGCTTGGAATGAAGAGAGATATAAAAAGAAAAACTTGGGATGGAAATATTTATCCAGCAGCCTTGAAGGATGTGAGCAGAAGCTCCAACCTTGAGTCTGCCAGCCTGGCCATGTGCTACAGCTTTTATTAGCCCCCGCTTCATCGGTGGCGTGGCACTATTTTATGCTTCGTTTATCAGAAATGTCTGGAGTGTGATGACAAACCTGTCGGACTTTGGTTCTGCTGCATATTTAATCACTACTCTATCAGATACCGAGGGGAAGGTGTAAAAACAAGCTTTCATTTTATTTTTGTTGACAATCAACACAATCTGATGTCCTATTTGTCTGTTGTTAAATTTTTAAATCAGATTAATCACAGATCAACAATGTTTTGGTGTATAAGTGTGTTGGTGAAAGAAACCGGATGAAGCAGTGCTGAAGTTCCCTTTTAGTGAGATTAACAAATATTTTGTACGACATGGCAAAATGTCCCTAGTCTTACCTCATTGCCATGTTTCTGTAGGAACTCAATTTCCTGTTGAGTAAAGGTTGTCATGGAAATGGACTTGACTCTGTGGGGCGGATTCAGTCCTCGTCTGCGGGTAAAGAAACAAAAAGTGGGGTCAGTTTAATCTGAGGAGACCACCTCTCTGGGCGGAGCTGCTACAGTAACTAAAAGCAGAACCGCTGAAGGAAAAAAACACAGAAACAAATTTCAGCAACAAAAACATACATGACAGTGAAACAAGAACATGTGAAAACAAGTGAAATACTGTCCTAACTTACTCTGACGTAAATCGGTCACAGATTAACAAATCTTCCTCAACGTAGAAACTATCAAGAGTAACACGCGTGTAATTTTCCTCCGTAAATCAAAGGGTCACTAAAGGCATTTTTAGGCTCCAGGAGGATTTTTCCTGGAAGTGAAAACAAAGTCAGATCTTGCCAGAAGCTCACCACCTGCTCTCTCTGCAGAGCTGGAAAAAAAAAACTTCTCCTGTGCAAGCAGAATGTTTAAACTGTTAACCATCAAAACATGTCAAAGTTAATCTTTACCAGAATGTGAGGTTGGTGTTTGTGCTCATTAATGAAAGATGAATAAAACACAAGCATTGAGTCTGTAAAATGGGACCGAGAGTGAAAAACAACACCAGAAGTAACTTTTACTGGTGTTTACAGCAAACAGGAGGCCATATATGATATTATTTACAGTCTTCTTCTCGACACCTGCCACAGAACAAAAGGAGCATTGCAGTAGCTTAGAACCAGAATGTAGTTTCCTCTTTAACATTTAAAGAACTCGTAAATATTACAATTTGGTTCATTACCAGTATGAGCAGGGGCGTGTCCAGAGGGGTGGCCCAGGCCACCCTTCAAATTAGACAGGCCACCCTCAAGCTGAGACAATCAAATTCAATCAAACATCAGCTGTAAGATGACACCTTCCTGTGATGTCCGAGTGTAAGTGAAGGCAGCACCTGCTGCTCTATAAGCACATGGTTTTTAACCTCCAATTCTACTTTTTAAGATTAAGTTTGAATATTGCCTATAGTATAATAATGATCCAGGCTAGTTCACATTGTGCAGATTATTATAATCGGATGATAAAAATGGTCATATATGTGGTGCCATGAGTAAACCCAGAACAAGTCAATTTGACACAAATTCTGAAAACAGTAAAAAAAACTTTTTTTTAATGAAAGATGTGATTTTATTTTTTTTTGCTAAATCTACCAGGTAAAATCATGATGTAACTTTGACTGTTAACACTAAAGAAGAAGAATAGAAAATTGTAGGAGCTGCTTTTATCAGAGTCAGTGTGTGATCAGCAGGACTGGAGAGCATGATTAGTGAGCTGAACTCATGATATTTTATTGTCCTGCTCGAATCAGGGATCAGAGTGGGTTTAGCAATGAATCTTGGTCAGCCTGAGCATCAAAGCGTGCGTGTGGGGGGGGGGGGGGGGCTTTATGCCGTGTTATTGTGTTCCATGATCCATATACCACCTTTAACATTACATTGTTGTAAGCTAGCTCAGTGCTATCAGTCAATGAAACTAGCTGGGAGCTGGTTTAATGCGCACACACACAAGTGTGTTTTGTTATCCTTATGGGGACCGTCCATTGACTTCCATTGATTTTAGTAACTAGATTTATACCTAACCCAAACCCTTTTCCTAACCTTAACCATTACTGATCTATAACTAACCCTAAGACTAACTAAAACTCTATTCACACCATACCTATAAACCTAACCCCTAACCCTAAAAAGGGGATTCCCCCTCATGGGGACCAGGCTTCGGTCCCCACAAGAACCCTCGGACCCCAGAAAGATAGTAAAAGTCAGGAAACGGGTCCCCAGGAGGTCAGAAGTACAAACCCCCACACACACACACACACACACAAGTGTGTTTTGGTATCCTTATGGGGACCGTCCATTGACTTCCATTGATTTTAGTAACTAGATTTATACCTAACCCAAACCCTTTTCCTAACCTTAACCATTACTGATCTATAACTAACCCTAAGACTAACTAAAACTCTATTCACACCATACCTATAAACCTAACCCCTAACCCTAAAAAGGGGAGTCCCCCTCATGGGGACCAGGCTTCGGTCCCCACAAGAACCCTCGGACCCCAGAAAGATAGTAAAAGTCAGGAAACGGGTCCCCAGGAGGTCAGAAAACAAACCCCCCCCCCCCCCCACACACACACACACACACCTGGATCACAGGAGGGTGTAAATTTACTGAAAACTTTGAGGTCAGATTTCTTACAAAGCTAGTTTTGGGGATGCAGCATTCAAAAGCCATATGTTCTTAAAATATGCTCAGATTTTAATGTTAGACTTTGTTGGAAAGTGGAGATAGGCACCAGCTCCCTGCGTCCCTGAACGGGAAGAAGCATGGATGGATGGACATTGTTAGAAAGCTCAGACCACACACTTTCAGAATCCGTCAACAAGTCAAAATGTAATTGTAATTTCTAAGACTGTTATGTCCCAAAATATTTTTGTACTATGTCAATAAAAATACTATGCAAATATCGCTGCCCTTGAACATTGACTAAACCATGACAAAGCTTTTAGTAGTAGCTTTTGTTCTTTAACTATCAATGTCACAAGACTTCACACTGTAGTGGTTAAAACATCATTCTAAAAAGGGTTGAAAGCACATTCAGCTGATCAATCAATTATTTTTCAATAATCATAGATATTGATCAATGACAATGTAATGTTTGTATTGTGTTTTGACAGATTTTGATTTCATTTTGGTTTACAGTGGCCATTTTATAATAAATAGTTTATAGTTTGTAAAAAATTATTTTTTTTAAGGTTATGGCGTGGCGTGTGTGTGTACTTGTATAGCGCTTTACTCAGGTCCTACGACCCCCATAGCACCCCCAAAGTTATGGGCTATTTACATCATGTACCACCCTTTTCCAAATCTGCTCCCCAAACAAAGACTTCCTAGACACGCCACTGTCTATGAGCAGGAAATTAAACGCTAAGCGGAAATCAATAATTTTGTAGCCTTTTTCTGACAAATAAATATGAAAGCATTAATACGCAAACCTAATATTCTGAAGTCTAATTTCATGCATCACCGTTCAGCTGGTGTTTAAAAAGCTCAGAATGTCTATGAATGATGTTCTAGGAAATAAGATTCTAAGTTTCACAACTGCAAAAACATTATTATGATACAGAAAGCAAAGCCTGAACCTATAGTGAAATACTAAACCAGACTGTTAAATTATTGACCGGTGTCACCTTTCACAGAACTTTTCATCTCAGCCATCAAACCAACTGGCTGTTACACAAAAGGGACACACAATCACTCCTGAACTTATTCCACAAGTGCTGCGACGGGTGGAAACACTCCATAAAACATGGAGCAGAACCATGACAAAATATATTAAGATATCTAATAAGCTTCTTCTAAATTATCTCACTTTCTGGGAAACCAGTGAAGACTAAGATAACTTCCACATATCATCATTTACTGCATCTACTACTACTACTACTACTGTCATTTAGCAGACGCTTTTATCCAAAGCGACTTACATTGAGAGAACATCTACTGTAGAGAGCATCTACTACAGAAATAATAACTGCCTCACTAAAACACAAAGGACACAGAATTGGTTTACATCCTCCACACACACACACGAGGATTTCTCTATTTTATTGTTTTAGTAATTTCAAATTAACCAGAAGTAGGAAATAGAGAACCTCTCTGTTTCTGGGCTTTGATGTGCTTCCTCAGTACTATGAGGTGGGTTCATGATCAGATCCTATTCTAATGAAGGTGAAACTGGGTCAAAAAACAGGAAGAACACAACATCTCGAATTCAGCATCTCTGCCTTGTCTCAATGAACAATTCTATCACAAGTCATATGATTTTGGCGGATAACGGCTGTCAGGTTGTTGGTGCACTCTGGATCCCTTCTACACAGTGACACGAGGCTCTACACTCCCACAGCGCTCCCGTTTCACAATGCTCACTAACTGCATATTGACACTTTATGCAAGAATTAAATTGCAGAAGTAAAGTTGACTGCAGGAAAATTGGGCTTCTACCACTAAAATCCTTTAAAAGATAGAAGTCAATACGAGCTTAGGAGACGGTTCCAAGTGGTATCACACATCAGAATGCTATCGCATATTGCACAGTAAAATAATTATGAACTTGCAGCTACTGTACACCGAACAGCTGAGCTCATTTGCATCCTGAAACTGCTCCAGGGTAAGAGAAACTGGCAATCTGAAGTCTCAGAAGAATAAAGAGGGTCTGCATAAAACCTAAGTTCACTCAGTTCAAATAAAAACACTTTTACACTCACTTCACAATTTTAACAGACACATTCATAATAAAAATGTTAGTTTTTTTAAACAAGCATTTAAAATGCATCTTTATAAATGTTTTATACTAAACGTGTATTAATTAGACAAACCGCCCCCCCACCCAAAGAAATCTAAACCCCAGCATGAAGGAAATGCTTCTCAGCTTAGTCACAGCTGGCAAGTATCCATGACAGACAGCGTGTGTGAGGCACCTGCCCGCCTCTGGTACTGCCTCGTCACTTTTCGTATGCCTGCTAACTCAGAACCCATGAGTGTGGCTACTTCCTGCCTGGAGCATTTCACCAGAGAGAGACTGTAAGTGGTGTTCCTCCTGGGAAAGCCACCACCTTAATGAGGAATGTGTTTACATAGCAGATTCCAACACCACCCATTAAATAACCACAACTATGAAAGAGGGAAACGTTTGTTAGGAGAGAGCGAGGTAGTTGTGACCCTGCCATCAACCTCTGAAGAAGTCCAACCTCAAAACTGCAACTGCCATGTTTCCAGAAATGTTTTATGTATTTCCATTTAATGATTACCCATTATAAAAACAGTTAATGGCAAATGCCTCCAAGATTTGGCTCCAGTTAGTTACTGCGACTCTTAAGATGACAATGCATGATGTAGGCAACATTATTCGCTGATTATGAGAACTAATTTATTAGAAAATAGAAGCCCCTGACATTACATTTTTGATTTTGAGAACATGTAAGAAAAGTGCTGCAGATGCTTTATGTAGAAACACAACTATTCTGATGTACCTTTCCAAGTAGATTTTTAAGACTGTCTCCAGCTTTGCCTGTCTATAAATGATTGGAAATGAGAGCGAGAGGCAGACAGTGACCTGACCTCTCTGCCACTTCCTGTTGCACACAGCATCACATGCTGCTGATGTAGCAGCATAGTGAGGCCACAACACTTCCTGAACCTAAAAATCCCTCCCAGCTTTCTGTATATATCAGACAGAAAAGAATGAGTGAAATTAATCTCAAAGTATCCAAAAAGTTCTTTAAGTTACTAAATTTTCAAAGCTGTTTATGTAATTACAATAGATCAAGATATATGGATGTGCAGTTTTGTGAGTTAGCATCAAAGCTTGCAAACACAGATAACATAATCTCTTTAAAAAGAAAGATAGAATGCCGCCACAGAAAAAGGCAACACAACTTTATGGATCCTAAAAACTCTATTTATCAAACACTGAGCTAGGTGAGATGCTCAAGCTTTGTGTAAATATGGACATTTTTAAAAAGGATTACTTCACCTAAATTCTGGTATTTATTGTGGTGTTTATGTTACTGTATAGTTGTCACAATATAAGGTCAAATCTATTTGGTTTGATCCAAACACTCACAAAACATGGTTGTAATAAAATTCCCATCACTGCAATACAGTATCTTGGTATTTCTTTACAGATGTGCCAAACCACACGTTCACCTACAATTCCAAGCAGACAGCTGTGTTTAGGTGTTACATCTGCAGCTGGAAAGCAAGACACTGAATGTTTTACTAATCCCAGATTTCAAAGCTACAGATGCTTAGTTACACAACTCAAAGCTTTAAGTGAGACAAAAAAACACCCAGTTACACAGTAACGATAAGGGCAGCGGATGGGGGTTTAAATCTTTGATGAGGACACTGATTGTAGTAAAAAACATTGATCAGCTGTTTGAAGAACTAACGTTATTTTGAAAACAGATACACAGGCTGATGTTGGTATGAATCTTGTTTGTACAATTATCGGTTAAATCTCTAAATGATGATTTAGACACGCCCAGGTGTCACGTTTGTTACCCAAATTAAAAACACATAGATTAAATATGTAGAATGATTTGATTTTGCTTTAACATGTTGGGAAAATTCGACAAACCCAGTGAAGAGAGTCGCTTTCTAACGTTTCCAGCAACTGGCAGCATCTGGACACTGGCTTATCTTTGGACCTAGCATGCAAGTGTCAGATAAGTTCACGCGCTAGCTCTGAAAGCTAACGTTAGCTATCAACGTAGGGTTGTTGTCTCTGGATTGCTGATGTCTCTGTGTACCCCGCCCGAAAAAACACAACCAGATAACGTCAAAAAACATAGCTCCTGCTTACTCTAACGTTAAACGGTTGTGTCTACCGTTAGCTTCAGGTTTAATGTCCCCTGTTATAAGCAGGAGCGTCCTGAAATGTTACATGACGGGTACAGTGGTTGAAGATAAGCTCGGTGCAACTTGATACTTACAGGATGCCAGAACAGGAGGTACAAACGAAAGAGCCCACAGTCATGTTGGCATAGGTTGGGCCGCGCTGATCGCAGTCAAAGCACTTTCTGTTAGGAGGCAAACTCGTCATTTCCCTCAGCATCTTCAGGTGTTTCTCCTCTTGTTTTCGTTTCGCACTCGCCGCCATAATACACAAGACGAATAAATACAATTTTAAAATACAGAGGTTTAAAGGTCAGGTACAACTAAAACAAAGGACTGTGCTCTTTTACGGTTGCCGACTCGTGCTAACTGCAGCCAGGGGGTGGGTGAAGTGGCTCCGTTGTCAGGGCGGCCTCACGTCTCCTAGAACAAGGAGTTTCAGGCTTGTAGATCAAAGGGGACCAAGAGGACTCCTGCCATGTACTTCCGCTTTCAACAAAATTCCATTGTGCGGATATCACCGCTGGTTTTGGAGACAATGCGAATGAATGATTAAATCTTATGAGTCAATGTGTTAATCTAGTTAAAATAAAAATAGCATCGTGAGTATGCAGTTTATAATATTGCCGTTCAAATTTCGCCTGAATAGCGCGCAGAAAGCTTATGAACCGGTATTGACAAAATAATTTCCCAACTTCAATTATCGCTTTTTAATATCAATTTATCTGCATTTCCAATTATGAAGTGTGTCATAAAAGCATTTTAACCAGGCTATAATAAATTGGGATTTGTCTGATAAAATTCCAGCTAAAATTTTTGGTTTTATAAAGGGACATCAGAAAGTTGCTAAAGTAAGAAGAACTATCTTGTCTCGTGTATTAGATCTTTGGCAACGATTGCGTTGAGACGATGGCTCTTTAATTCACTAGCACCGCCATGTGGCCAAACATAGTCACTGCATTAATGTGAAACCTACCTAATGCCCCGGAAGCGTTTGATTGGTAAATTTAGTGACAATATAAATAATATGAATTAAAAAAATAAACTAAAAATGTCAAGATGAGCAACTGCACTTCTTTTTTTATCTCTTGGAAACATTCCAGCTTATAAGCCTGGGACTCCCAAACTTGAAACATTTTCAAGAGACAAAAAAAGAAGTGCTGCTGTCCTTTTTTTGAAAACTTTTTGAGTTGACATGCTGCTTCAGGACTCAAATGGCTTGCTGTAAATAGATGAAATAATGAATTCTGCTCTGCATCAGAAAATTTTGAAGAAAAATATCCATCAGTTTATGAACTTGCAAGTCAATGAGCCGAAACCCCAGAAAATTCACCTCTGAATAACTTAGAAAAACAAACAAACAAAAAAAGGATGTAGAGTGACCTTGTCAATGTCTGTACTTAAAGATGATTGAGATGCTGCAGCTTCACCTTAAACAGGCTGTTCATGTTAAAAACTCAAATGTGGCTCAATTTAAACAATCCTGCAAAAAAAAGTGGATTGAAATTATTCCACAGCAACGTGACTCATCACCACTTACACAAATTTTCATAGTTCTGTAAATCAAACTATTTTCCCTTTAAGTATGTGGAATATACCTCAATAAATAACTAAACATTTCTAAAAATGTCCACATAAATCAGTGAAAAAGACAGTGGTGTTATAAATGTCTCCATCCACGGCTCTGATTTCCCAAAACAAAGAAAATCTTGGAAAAAACAGTTATATACACATTTTATTAATACACATTACATAACTGAATAAAAAGTTTACTAAACATCAGTGGTTTTATTTACAACCAGATATCAGGTCTGTACAATATACTAATGAATCTGCAGTTTATTCACGTGGTTCCAGAACGTGACAAATGAAACTGAATAAATGATCCTTCAACCCCAACACGAGTGATCTGTTCATCACAGCCAGCAGCAGGATCATACAGAGCTATTACACTTCATAGCAGGACATTAAGGCACCTTGTATCTGAAAACTCATCCGAATCAATCAGACTCAGGTTTGTTATTTATGCCCCTTCCCCCCTTACGTCTGCTGGATTATAATTATTGTTCCTGTATTAATTGCTGCTGACAGATTGAAGTAACGGTTGCTGATTCTGCTGTTGTGGAGAGAAGTCGAAGGGTCTGCGGTTCTCGGTGTAGCCGTACAGTTTGCGGAGGGCCACGCGTGCTGCTTCTTCCTCAGCTCCTGCCAGTGTCTCTCCTGGACCCTGAGCCAGGAGCTTCTGGTCACTGTGTTTATCAGATATAAATAGACAAAAAAATTAGAGCAATATGAAAAAAGGGTTTATCTAACTTTATGCTGCTCATATGGACTTGTCATGGTGATTAGTAGAGCTTATTCAGTTTTTATTTTTGGAATTTATTACCACACAAACCTGTACAAGCCGACAAAGTAGAGCGGCAGGACAGTGCTGGCTCCAGCAGCTCTGATGAGACGGGGCTCTGGCAGAGGGACGCTCCGCTTCGTCAGCTCCTCCACCAGCAGTCCCATGGGGTTAATCACAGTCCACATATCAAACAGATCCTTTCCTATCAGCTGAGTCAACAAGAAGTCCTGTGGAGTAGAAGAGAATGTGAAGGTAAGAAGTTACCTGTGGAGACATGAGATGAGCAAATTCTAGAATGTCAAATGCAGCAAGTCTCTTACTCGGAGAAAAAACCCCGTTCTCTCAGCTCCACTGCTCTCATGCAGAGCTCCAATCACTGCCATGAATGTAGAGTAAAGCACCTCATCTGGAACAGGGAACTCTGCACTCATGGTTAGGTCCTCAATGCCCAGATTCCTTGCTACGTGGGTCACAACTGCCATACTAGTGAGATGCCCCACAATACTCTCCACTCCCTCATCTGGCATGCTGGAGAAACTTGCCCTGCACCAGTCGGACAGGAAGTGCTTGGTGAAACCTTCACCTGTTTGACTCAGCTGGATATTATCCTGGAGATGCAGCGCCGTGGTCTCAGAGTCCACACCTAACTCCCTTCTCCTCTGCTGCTCCACCTGAATGTAGCAGGGATTGACGAAGGCCGTTTTAAGTAGCTCCAGCGTGAAGTTTTCATGGAGACGAGAGCTGAAAGCTTGAACCTCGGCATGGTAATCCCAGTTGGGCTGCTGTGACCTGAAACACAGACACAAAGCCGGTTCTCTGACTAGTCTTAATGAAAAAGATCCCAAAGTAAGTGGCAACACTAAATCCGTTATCAAGTCTCTAATAAAACAATAAGAAAATGAAGCTGCTTTAAGTGCATGTGAGATTAAAACAAAAATTGGGCAATTGTGACATGAGGAAATGAAAGTGACAGATTCATAAGGACACATGGGGGTTTATATCTTGTCACCCAGCCAAAGTAATTAAAACTTACATAACAAAAATTTTTAAATATTCTTAAATAGGATAAAAACATTGACAGAAGAACCTGTCAGTCATTTACACTTGATTTCCATTTAAATAAACATTCAAATTAGATGAACCCTCGTTGCCAAAAACAGTTTTTAACTGTAAACGTGTAAAATATCAATATAATTTATTCTTCATTAATGTCTGGTAATTCGGCTGTCCTGAATAAACACATACTGGCTTATTATTCTCAGAACACACGAGTGGCCTTGAGATGCTCTTTAGCTTTAGCTGCTAACGTTACCGTGGCTTGGGGGGAGGAGGTCCTTCTAGTTTTAACTTCTTCGCCATGAGATAGGTGAACGCTTTCATCCACCGTTTCTTCCCTCTAACCTGAGACACTGAAACGCTTCTGCAAACGAGCTGGCGATGTATTCCACATGTCTGCAGCCCACGACTGAACAAATAAGCCGCCGACATGTTTCCCACTGGCAACCGGGTGCAACAGCTAAAAGTGTCCGACACGGTACAAAAACATATCCGGTTAGACAAAAACGTTGCCATGGAAACTTACATAAACAGAAACGGTTACAAACGGACAGAACTGTCGGATAATTTGATGCAAAGAAGAATTACTCACCTTTTTTTCTGCTAACAAAGTTTCCTGTATTTTTGGACAAAGGTTTTAGAAACGATGGGCGATAATTCTCCAGATGGAGATGCCGAGGTGATTTCCGAAACAAACGGTTCAAATGGCGTTTTAACAAGCAGAGGTCAAGGAAAACTGGACGGTGATAAACAGAAACCAAAGTCAATGGAGGCAAAAAAACAATCAGAGCCACGAATGACCAAGAAATTCCTCCGAGATCTTTGCAAGCAGCACAAGCTGTACATCACGCCTCACCTGAATGACACGCTGTATCTACATTTCAAAGGTTTCTCCACCATTGAGAACTTAGAGGAGTACACAGGGCTGAAGTGTCTCTGGCTGGAAAGCAATGGTCTGCAGCGCATCGAAAACCTGGAAGCCCAGACTGATCTGCGCTGCTTGTTCCTTCAGCAGAACCTGATTTACAAACTGGAAAACCTCGAACCTCTGAGAAAACTCTGCACACTAAACGTCTCGAACAACTACATACGTGTTATAGAGAACATTTCATCCCTTCCTGACCTCAGCACTCTGCAGATTGCTCACAATAAGCTGGAGACTGTGTCAGATATAAAACATCTGAGTCACTGTCTGGCCATTAGTGTGTTAGACTTGTCTCACAATTTGTTACAAGATCCTGAAATCATCCATGTGCTCGAGGCCATGCAGGAGCTGCGAGTGCTGAATCTAATGGGAAACGAGGTGGTGAAAAAAATCCCAAACTATAGAAAGACCATGATTGCACGCCTCAAGCAGCTTACGTTCCTCGATTCTCGACCTGTCTTCCCCAAAGACCGGGCATGTGCAGAGGCCTGGGCGAGGGGAGGTCTGGAGGAGGAGAAGGAGGAGAGGGAGCGCTGGGAAACACGGGAAAGGAAGAAGATCCAGGATAGCTTGGATGGAATGGCGATGATTCGAGAAAAGGCCCAGGAGAGACGACGCCTTCGAGAGTCACAAGAAAAAGGTTCTTAATGTTTAGCTTTCACTACATTAACACACATATAACACATGTAGATTTTATCACAATTGCTTCATTGCAGGAGAAACTGAGGCGCCTGGTCCAGAGACACTTTGTGAAGAAGACAACACCCAGGAGAAGGTCCATTCATTTATACAGGACAGCCTGGATGCACATGAAGAGTCCTTTCAGAAACCATCAAAACTGGGACTTAAAGAAAATCAGGCACATGGTGAATATGAAGAAGTAGAGAAGTTAGAAAAGGATGAAGATGATAAATCACAAGCAAAAAATGTAACAGAAGAAGAAGAAGAAGGACTGAATCTGGTCGACTGTGTACAGACAGTGGTGAGTGGAAAACAACAAACTTGTCTAACCAGGAATAAATCAGAGAAAGATTGCAGCGAAAACAAACATCCACATCTGGTCAAGTCCCGGCTTCCTGATACAGATGTGCTTGCATCAATACGTGGTCCCGGCCCGTTGGTGACAGAGCTGGAAGATGAAGAGCAGCTGGAAACAATTCACATTCACACAAACCGATCACTGCACACTGATGACCTGCCTGATTTAGAGGATGTGGATACAGAAGAGTTTACTGCTGTTGCTCTTCAGCAGGTGTTGAAACCAAAGATAGAAGTTATATCAGGAGGCAGCGATGAAGAGGAGCCAGCTGGGGTTCACAGCAAAGCCGGTTCAGATAGTCGATCAGTTTTCTTACTGAGCAGCAACAAACCTGCTGCCTCTGAAGATTCTTCATCTCTGATGTATCCGGAGGACGAGGTCGTCTTCTTCCACCAATCACAGGCCAAAACTAATCAAAACTCCTCAGCACGACAGTGTCTGATAGAAGAACTGGACTGAAACAATTAGAAAATTAATATTTAGCTGTTGAAACCAGAAATGAATGAATTTTTTCGAGTCTCAGTGTTTCTGTGTTGAACTGATGACTGTAACACTATTTTGTGTGTGAAAACAATAAATCTTGACTTAATTTTCTTGGTTCTCTTTAAAAAAAACACTTTCACTTTTAGACTGATTAGAAATTTTAAACACAGAAAGTTCAAATTTATCCCCAAACCTATTTATAATTAAAGGCCACATCACACTCCATGTTTCATACCAGACATTTAAACCTTGATACATTGAGAAATAAGAAAAGCTGTTTTGGTTCAGATGTTAAATGTTACATATAATCTGTGTGATGTAAATGACTCTCAGCTTCTACAACACCAAATTATAACTCAGTATCTGAATAACTGAATGCATTTATACCGTTTTTGTGTTTGAAAGTTTGGATAGCTTTGACGGCCATCTTGAATTCAATTTAAACATACTTGATTAATCCAGAAGGGAAATTAGATGTTGAAGTAACTCAGTTTTTTTTCAGAGCATCATTCTAGATTGTTCTAGCTGTGGACAGGAAGGATCTCCTGTAGCGACTGTGTTACAGCAGATCTGAAGAAGCTCTCAGACACTCTGTTGTTGAGTTTCTGTGTTGTGAAGAGGATGATGAGGGTTTTACATCATGTTCTTCGTCTTCTTTTGGACATATAGTAGCTGAAGATCCAGATCAGTCCACAGAACAGAACCAGCCTTCTTTGTTTAACCCTTTTTTACATCCCCTGCTCTGATGCTCCGCCCACAACAGGTGATTGTAGATGTGATCACACTCTCCACGACAGACTAGAAAAGATCAACATCTTGCTTGTGGAGGATTTTCTAGGTTACATCAGTTTGTACAAGTGTGTCACAGTGACAAATGATTATAACCTAACATCAGATTGTTGATCTCATTAATGAGTTCTTAGATCAGGGTGGTGGCTGCAGCTTATCAATATTACTTGTTCTCTAGAAGAGATTCTCACCTGGTGCCCAGGAGTCTGATAGTCTCTCCTATCAGCCTGATTATAAATCAGCTAAACACGATTAGAGACAGAGACTCATTCCAATGTCCCAACACTTGTCCACCTGCTCTCATTTCATGCATGAAATATTAAACTTTTCCTTTTCAGACTCTGAAGGACCCGAGCTTCCTCAAGAAGTTCAGTCAGAATCAGCTCGATTCCTAAAGTTAATCAGTTCTAGATGTATTTATAATAATGGAAATAAACTCGGTAACTTTGAGTGAATAGAACAATTTTCAGAAGTTTGTTATACAAAGACTAAAGTGAGAGATCTCTTGTGTATTTGTCATTTTGCATAATAAAGAATTAATATTATCTTTATATGACAGGACAACAGATTACAGGTGACTCTGCAATGTTTATTACGATCCTCAATCTGTTACATATTACATATCCTTCCTGCAGTATGTTACCAGTTAGTGAGAAACCAGTGAGAATCTTTAAACAAAGTCATGAACAAGTACCTTTCAGTTTGACTCAGCACTGGGAAAGAAGGTCTGGAATAAAAGCTAAACCAGGACAATCAGACAGAATGAAATAAGAGTAAAAAAATAAAACTGTACATGTATTAAATAAACAAAACCAACATATCAAGCCTGAGTGCAACAGATCTCTCTCCTTACACAAGGACTGAGTGCAGCTAATATTTGATACAATGAATAATGAATTAGATGTTCTCCCGTCATGCTAACAGCAGAAATAAACATCAGCTCTAACGCCGCAACCACACCCAAGTGTTGATGAGCCAGAAAGCTACGCTAATACTGTACATAATCATCTCTCTCTTCACTCGCTCCTTGTTCTCCTCTTCCAAGTGCTGAAGTCTCCGGTTCAACTTCATGAGCTATTAGAGAAGAAAAAGAAACAAGTCTGAATTAGACAAAAAGGCTTGAAAGTGAGCTGTAATGAAGTTCAGTCGTGGCCAAAAGTTTTGAGAATGACATAAAATATTGTTTTTTTTACAGTTTGCTGCTTCAGTGTTTTTAGCACGTTGTGTTTCTGTGATGTGTTAAAGTCTAATTACAAGCATGTCATAAGTTTAAAGGCTTTTATTTACAGTTACATCACATTCAAACAAAGAGTCAATATTTACAGTGTTGATTCTTCTGTTTCCAGACCTCTGCAGTTCACCCTGCTGTTTATCAATGTCTGAGTCAAATCCTGACTGATGCAACTCATTCTTTCATAATCAATACTTGGAGTTTGTCAGAATTAGTGGGTTTTTGTTTGTACCACCCGCTTCTTGAGGATTGACAAGTTCTCAACTGGATTAAGGTCTGGGGAGTTTTCTGGACATGGACCTAAAATTACAATGTTTTGTTCCCCGAGACACTTAATATCACTTTGTCCCCGTGAACCGGAGCTCCATCATGATGGAAAAAGCTGCTGTTCTCAGGATGTTTTACTGTTGGCATGACACAGGACTGATGGTAGCGCTCAGCTTTTCTTCTCTAGACGCCCCAAACAATCAGAAAGGAGCTTCATCAGAGTAAATGACTTGACCCCAGTCCTCTTTATGCAGAATATCAGTCTGTCCCTGTTTTTTTTAGGAGAGCAGTGGCTTCTTGACCTCTTGACACCAGACCATCTTCCAAAAGTCTTCACCTCACTGTGCAGATGTTCTCACACCTACCTGCTGCCAATCCTGAGCAGCTCTGCACTGGCTGCACTCTAATCCTGCAGCTGAATCATCTTTAGGATTTTATACAAATTTCTATCATAAAAAAAGCAGCAAACTTTATAAACCAATATTTGTGTCATTCTCAAAATGTCTTGTCATGATTGTATTTGTAAAGAACTCACCTGCCGCCTGAGCGTTGTCGCATCAACTACCGTGAGATCATCAGCTGTACCTTCTAGAGCGGGTTCATATGTTGACAATGCAAGCCTTAAAAAAAGAGGAGACCAACTTGATCATTTTGAAATTCATCCAGTCATTACATCACTTTTATATTAGGACATCAGTTATCAAAAGCAACAGTGATTTTTACTTTTCACTTGAACTCAGATTTTGACTCAAAATGAGTACAGAAGGGAGGAGAGGGTGAGGAAGGAGGAGGAGCCAGGTGAGGTTACCTGGAATCAGGCTGAGGGTTGGAGCTCAAAGTCGAGCCCCCTCGCAGTGATGGTTTGCTGAAGAGACGGGGAAAGATAGAGTTGGGAAAAGGCAAAAAGATCTAAAGAAACAAACACTTTTCTGCTTGTTTTCATCATGTTAACTTGTGTGTAAAGTTTTATTTTGAAGAAATGAAAAGCACAGGAGGGAGTGATGAGATGTTCAGGTGAGCAACCTGAGAAACAGTTTACTACAGCTGCTTTTACCTGCAGACTATCCAGTATGTAGCTGTGTTTTTTCAGTGTTTTTGTTTTCTAAACGAAGGACAAAAACAATAATAATCCTTCTCTTTGTTTTAAAGAGAAACAGGAAGTTTTAATAAAAGAACAAGTCAGACAGGTTGATTAACTCTGTCACCTTCTCAGACTCGGGCCTCGTCCTAAAGTTTCTCCAAACTTGTGACAGTTACCATCTTTGTATTTATCGTCTGAAGACAGAGGAGAAGCTATGACATCATTATTGTCCAAAAGTTGTATTTTTGCTTTCTATGCAAAAACACAAGGGTGGGACGGATGCTGAATGGCAGAAAACCATGATAAAAACTTATATATAAAATATTTCCATTGAGCTTGCTGTTAAATGCTTTTTGGCCCATAATTCTATTTAAAAAAATGATAATAACAAATGACCAGATGTTTAGTTGGTCACCTGCGTGGGTTCTCGTCCAAGACCTCCAGGACCTGCCGGTAGGCCCGACGAGTTGTGGACTGGATGAAAGATAGAACACCGCTAGCGCTGTACAGGTTGTGCTCTTCAGCCACGGTGAGAGGGGGGCATGGTTGGGCAGGGGCGGAGGGGTGTGACGCTGCACTGCTCAGTGCCCGCCATTAAAGGGAGCAAATTCAAAAGAAAAAGAAAGAAGGGAAAACGGGGAAGAAGAAAAGGGAAAAGGAAGAAAAGAAGGAGAGGAATAAGGAAAGGATACAGTCCTTCTTAACTAACTATAAATGAAGCTGAATGAAAAGAAATAAAACTAATGGCATAAAACTAAATCTTCCAAAAACAAACCAAAAAAAAAACATTTTAATTGCACATTCATTATCTCTAAAACCAAGTCAAACAATAATAAGGTTATGGTCTGAGACGAACACAGTAGGATTCTGTTTCGGCTGAAAACATTAAATAAAAAACAGGCAACACAACCAGACCAGAGTAAACACAAGGCTGAACGAAAGATGCTGCCTGCTGCATCGTGGGTGCATCACACGAGTTAAAGTTACGCCGACAGTCAGACCTGATCGCCACATGAGGACCAACACTTACGCAGAATCATTGTGGATCAGCTGACCGCTGTGACGGACAGCTGCGTTCTCGCTGGCCGAGCGTTCCCGTCGTAAACGTGCCTGCGGTCGCATCTATCGAGAAAAAAAAAAAGATTTCTATATGCAAACAACAAGTCAGTTATTTTCATTGTGATTCGCAGAGAGAGCATAAAGTAGTGCGACATGTGGATTTCTAACCACCTCTTCAGTGTCTGGAGCCGCTCGCTGCTCCTCTTCGAGGAAGTCCAGGGGCCGCTCACTCAGTGTCAGGACTCTGGGTGGCGTTTTGAGTGACAGGGTTTCAAGAGGTGTCGACTGGATAAGGTCTAAGTCTCTGGGTCTGGAAAACTGGGGGTCAGAATCATCACCTGACAAAAGAAGGGGTGAATTCACAGAGAAACAAAACAAGAATATACAAACTGAATGACCTAGATGATTTCTTCATTTAGTCTTATATAATTTACAGAATACTGACCTGAAATCACAATTCTGTCCGGCACCTGCATGATGACACTGGGTGGAACATCCTGAACTCCAACCACGGGCTCCTCGTGAGTTTGAGGAGCCACTTTAAGCATCTGCGGGATGCGCATCTTCTGGCTGATGCCCTCGGTGTACTCCAAATCATAGTTGATGCGGTTCATCTCCGCCATCTCTACAGTCGGGGAGGGGAATGCTGCTCCACTCATTTGGCTGTGTGGGGAGTGACATTTAAAAAAGAGAATCAGCTGTTGAAAGTGAGAAAAGACTTTGATTTGTGGTTTCGTTTTCAGATACAGCCTGTTGACACAAGAGTTCTTCTTCTGTAGTTGGACAGAGTTACGGAAACAACATCCCCGTGACATTGTCATATGATGCAAATACTGTTCTCTGTTTAGCTCTGGGACTCGGAGAGAGTATTGATCACTTTAGAAGCAACACAGATCATATCTGTGCTGCTTATTCTTTGAGCTATCACTATGCTAACACCTCCAGATGAGTGTACGGGACAAAAATGCTGCAACAGATATACGTTAAAAATAAGAACCAAAGACTAAACTAGCTATTTGAGAGCTGTGTTAGAGTCTAACTTAATATCACCTTCAGACAACAGCAGAACGATAGAAAACAACACAATCGCAGTAGCATTTAAGCTAAAGATTTAGCGCGGTTTCTTACCGTCTTGTTTAAGGTTCCACGCAGCGTTTTCCTGAAAAAAAAAACCCAAAATATTTATCAGATTCTGAACGAAAGGAAATTTCTGTTCAAGCTCTGACAGGTTGGGTCTAAGTGTTAGGATAAGCGAAGGGGTTCTATGAACTTGACACAAGAGCCGCCTCTTGCTCGACAGGAAGTGTCACCGGACGTGACGTCACAACGTGCGCTGAAATACTTGGACAGGGAAAGTGGAATAAAATTTAGTTTGAGAAGTTTCACGAGTACCTCAACATGTACCTGATATTATGAACCACGTAACTAAATATTTTTATGCATATCTATAATGATGACACCGCATTTTCTTCCTGTTTTATCATTTTTCACATGTTAAAAATATTTTCGAAATTGTATTTGCTGATTGAATAATTATGATTAATTAATTATTAATCAGTCATGATTTTGAAATCAATAAATACTCCAGCAGGCTTCCAGGATTTTGAGATGACCCACTGTGACTGTGGGTGGTGCGTTTCTCTCGCAGCGGCTCCGGACTCAAAGGCTGAAAGACGCTCTGCTTTTGCCAGCAAATCTGAACAGGACCTCGATCTGGAATCTCAGTCACAAAACAACCCTCCGAATGAATAACCGCGGACTTCCATAAATGTCAAGATGATAAAACGATATTGATGCATTTGAAGCTGACTTACTGTCTTTAACTCTGTGCTCGGAAAATGTCTGGGATGATGTTTCTGAATATTTTCATTTGGTGTGTGAAGATATTCGGCACCATCGCGTCATCTTTAGAGCTGCAGCTTGGGATGTAAGTAACATCGTTTCTCCTTCACTAGGCTATTTGCCACTTTCTGAGGACTTTTAAAAAATAAAAAAAAAGTTTTGTGCTGGTGTGCGCGGAAAGTGGTTGTTGACATATTAACGAATAATTAATTAATTAATTGACATATCAATGAAGTGGTAGCTATATATACCTTCATTTTTTTCAAGAAGCAGATTTGTATGTTTTCATTATTAGTTTGAGCACATCTTTCAAGATTTCCGAATTTCCCAACAGAGGGATTATTCTTGTTAGCAGAGAAGTGGAATACTTCCTCTAATTAACTTGAAGGTGTATTAAAGCCAGATGTCTTGTGGATGATGTTACCTGCTCTAACACCACACATAAATGAGGTCTACCACACAGTGGTACAGTTCAGACTTGTCACCCTTACTGAAAATCTGCAAATCATATATCAGTTTTTAAAATAATTAGTCATATTTAAGCAGCCAGGATGCTGCATGTTTGTTTCACTGATGTGTAGCTACTTGAGCCGAAGTTCTTCAGCAGATGTTCTTCTCTGTTTCTTCATCCACAGGCCAAATGTATGCGCCGAACACGAGATGTCTGTGTTGGGGGTCCGTCAGCCTTGTGTTCAGGCTTTTACTCGCATGGTGAAGGTGTGGAAACAAGGCTGCTCAAGCCACAGATGGTGCATAGGCTATGAGAGGAGGTAAAAACAATCCACTCGTATTGTTTCAAATATAGATATGAAAGATACTCTCACACTGAATTGAGTAGATATAGAGTATTTTAAGAATGAGTTTTTTTTTTCATCTTTGGTAGTCTCAAGTATCAGTGATAAAACATGGATGTTTTCCTTTATAGTTTTTTAAACTGGAAATCTTAAAAAAAAACCAGAATTGATCTTCCCATGGAAGTAAAATGATGAGGAGTTGCAAGTATTTTAGCATATGTCTGACAACGTTCTCCCAAATGACATCTAGAGCTCAAATGGAGTCACATAAGGTACTTGAATTACTGTTTTCTATCAAACAGATGCTCCATATGAGGAAAGCTATTATTACAACCACAAAATAGTTGATAAAACCTGATGTTGTAGCTTCCTAAAACTGCTTCACAGTAACAGGATCTCTCTTTCTCAGGACCTCATACTACACAGCATACAGACAAGTGTACAACATGGAGTCCCACATAGTCTACAAATGCTGCCCGGGCTGGACCCAGGATGGGGGTGGGATTGGTTGTCTACACAGTGAGTAAAGACCTATTTCACTTGCTTAGTTAAAATATCAGACAGAAACAGGTTTACAATAATAAACAAAAGGGAAACTTTATGCACAAAACTAATGTAGGTATAGACAGTGAGGTCAAACACATGAGCAACATTAAGGTGTGTGTGTGGGAGTAATACCTGTCTCAATGGTGGGAGATGTGCTGAGAGTGGTGAACCTGTGAGAGTGGTGAATGCCAAAATGGTAAGTTTTCATTTATCCAATAAAAACATTTGGCACTTCTTGGATCAGATTTATAAAAGGACTTCTGCAAACTTACCCAGTTTCACAAAGGACATGAATGTAAAGGTTTAAGTTGACATGAAATTGTATTTTATGCGAAAACTAAACCGTAACAAATTAGCAGTTTTGATTGCTTTGATTGCGATTATGATTCTTTCTATCAAAAAAAGTACTTAACATGTGTTTTGTTTTGCTACTGCTTTTTAAAAATAAGTAATTTTAGATAAAATGTTGGTTCCTATTCCAGTAAACTGAGGATCAGAGCAGTTATTTCAGTTGACAAACATCTGTGTTGTGTCTTCTCATGCTGGGTTCAACTGTTTTAAAGCCGCTCAAAAATAAGAGAGTTGTTGTTATAGTTTCAGAAGGCTTGTTGAGAAAAAAATGGTGTACAGAGGATGTTAGGTCCCTACCCCCCACTTGCTCGTAAACATACTAACGCAGACTGAGGAGGTTATCCAGGCTGATTCCTTAACTTTCCCAGAAGGGAAAGACCTGACAGAGGATCTGCTCTCTTGTTCAAACACAAGGATATGTTGTGTTTGTTAGAGGCAGTTTTTGTGTTTTTTTTTGTATCGGTTAATATTCTTGGTTCTTTTAAGATGTTTCATTTCTTAGTTGAAGTGATCAACTGATGAAGCTCCCTCGATGAGTAGTGAAACATCTTCATAAAAATAAATCCAGTTATCTTTTATCTTCTGTTGTTTCTGCGTAGGTGGCAGAATAAATACAGAGATCTTAGACCTAATCAGAAAATATCTGTGTTGACCTTTCTCTCCAGCTCATTTGGTGCTTTGGTTCTCTGTGGAAACTCACGTGTTGTTTCTTTTTCTTAAAATGCTTTACCTTCTTCCATGTCCCATGACAGATTTATCTGCTCTCTTCTGCCAGACTCATACTGATTCAAGCCAAGCTCCTTGTGTTCAGCCAGGTTCTTCTACTGAACCTTAAAACAGGGACGGATACACACACTGAGAAATATGCTGTAAAGATCATTGTGAGTTACACTCATTTTCACCAAGATTTGTGCAGATGAAGTCACTTCTAGTCACACTACTATTCTTCCAGGTTTTATTAAAGCATGGGGCAGTTCTTATCATAGTTAGTTTCAATGATGACATTAGAACCATGTAGTTGACAACCCTGCTACATTGTAAATACACCAGACAGAACGTGGACAGTGTTTTGGTGGGACGTGGGGCTGCTAAAGCTGCTAACCTTGATACAGAAGATTGCTGAGAAAAATCATTTGGTGTGCACGTGTCGTAACTGATTCATGATTGTATTATGGTGCGTTCACACTGGCCCAACCGTCAACATCAGAAGCGTCAAGTTTACATGTAAAGTCTATGGTGGAGTCCGTCAGAGGGGCGTCAGAGTCTCTGCATCGCTTTGTGAGCGTTAGCAGCGTCAACTTTCAAAGCTTTTCAAGCGTTTCAGGTGTTGAAGATTGAAACACAAGCAACGCAGAAGTTCAGCTAGCTGAACTTTTGACGCTCTTGAAGCGGCATGTCAACCAATCAGAGTGTCTCATCGTAGTGATGTCACTGCACGTAACCTGAATGAAGCAGGAAGTCTTCAAACAGGGCGCGGGACAGACGGAAGTAGTGCTGGAAGCAAACCTCATCCATATGTAGCTCCTGGAGCAAATGGTTAAACTCCTCAAACTCAGAACGCATCTGAAGAATGGGGTGTATCCACAAACGGAGTAAATAAAGCCAAGCCACTCTCTATATATGATCCGCCATAGCTCAGAACATCCGATAACAATGGAAGCCCCGCCTACGCGCTCTTTTTAACGGTCAAGCGTTACAAGCTTCAACTTTCAAGCTTCAAACTTGAAGCGTTATGAACGTTGCTTGACGTTGACAAAGCGGCCAGTGTGAACGCACCATTAACGCTGTAAAATGTTTGTCTTGATTCAGCCATGTTCAGGTTGTATAGATTGTGGGTAGCAAATCAGGGTCATCATGCTTTTTTAAGGTTACGTTTTTGGTTGCTTTAGTTTATTTATTTGTCTGTCTGTTTACAGGATTTCTCAGAAAGTTATGACTTTTTTCTGAATTTGTTGGGAACGTCAGGATCAGTCAGTTTGATTTTTTTAGATTGTTTCCAGTTCAGACAAATTATTCTCTGCTGACTCTTAACTGTTCTATAAATTAAATCTTGATAAGGAATTTTAGTTCAGCCAGATTGTATTTGTACATTATCATTTTAAAATTTGATTGTATTTTAAAGAGGCCATTCCATTAAAAATGTTTTTTCTGAGGTTTCTGTCAAATATTTTAGCTCCACAGGTGTTCTTACCTTCGTAGTGGGTGTGAAAACAGGTCAACAACTTCTCTTTCAGTTTTTATCTCTCAAACTACGCAGGTGGCAATAAAACCCAAGTTCTCCCGAGTCCGAACGGCCTGTATCTGTTTCATCACAACTCCTTTGTTCGTTAATATTCATCAATTGAAACTACGCGTAGCATGCTGCTGGCTAAAAGCTGTAGCATAACGTACCATGTGCAGTGGGGCGGGAAACAGTATACCTTGCTCTGATAGGCTAGTTTGTTAGCCAATCAGAGTCCAGCAGACTCGAATAATGAATATGAACGAGCTGCTGCTTGAGGCCTGACGGAACGAGCCGGAACCACCCGAATTTTAATGCAGACAGATTGAAAGGTCTGTTAATCAGTGTTTCCTAATGTTTTTTAGATATAAAATGTTTCATATTACTGGTTAATACTTAGGAAATAACCACAAAGTCCTGAAATTTGTATGAAAGGGCCTCTTTAAGGAAGCAAAAACCTTGATGTGATTTAATTAGATTTCACTTCAGTGAAAATGTGTGTTAATAAACAGTCAAAACATGTTGTTTTATAGGATTCAAACAGAACCATGGGTGCATGAGTTTAGTTTTAGAGTACAAAGATGATTGAACTGAAGAACAACTAAATACAATACGTAATAGCAATCTCTGCTTATTACCAGGAGAGTTTTGGAAATGTGAAAGTCTCTGTTTGCATTGAAAGCTTTTACATTCTTTAGTGACAGACGTACTACTGCTCTCATTCACTTATGATGGAGGAAAAGCAGGTAAAGTAAAGAACCAGGAATGCTGATCTCTGTTGATTTATCTTGAACTAATACTGCAAAGCAACTGTCTTGTTTTAAGATCATAAAGACTTTGTCAGATTTTGTTTTATGGCATTTCCTGCATTTTATACCATTTCTTACATCCAACTTGCTTCTAGTAATGTTTACTTTTGTCTGGCTGTTGGTCATGCACAGCAGTAATGTAGTTCTTCACTTTCATGTGATACTGGAGTCTAAAACATGCAAGAAATATATCAATAAATCAGCTTTTTCAAAATACTTAAGGTGCTATTTTTGAGCTATGGCATGTTTTTCTTACTTATTTTTATGTTGGTGTTTAAGAGTACAGACAGAAGTATTTCTACAGCACAGGCCACGATGGTTCAGCTGAGAATTAGGAGGTAAAATGTTTCTGCAGTTTGACCTGCTATTCCAAACATCTCAGTTCAATTGACTGAACAAAGTTTAGAACTTGAGAGGTTAAGGCTTGGGAGCTATGGATAATCTTCATACCAGATGATGTAGGTTGGGATTATAGTATATATATAGTATTGTATAGTAGTTCCCTTTTTTTTTTTTTGGAGAGCTTAGTGCTACCAGTCATTCACAAACTCAGCTCCTTCCACGCTCTCCTCAAGTCCTCACCTCCTCATCTGTCACACACCTGTCCAGTGTCCACTAATCATCCTCTTCACCTGCAAAGAAAAACTCACCTGTTCAAGCAAAGTCAAAGATCAGTACATCTTCTATCCCACTTAACTGCCTATATTTACCTGTTGACTGTCTTCATTCTCTCTCTTGATGATCAACTCGTGATCTAACAGATTAAATACAGGTTGACTTAAAGCAGAACTAAGTAAGTTTTGCTCTCGCTCTCCCCCTACTGGTCCCCTGTGAAAGCTCACTGTCGTAACGTTCCCCCGCCGCCGCCGCAGACCCCCCCCCCTCACCCCCTCCACCCCGCCGCCGCCCCCCCAACAACAACGCGCAGAGAACGCTTTTGCAAGAAGAAAGAAAAACAAAACCAAGAAAATGTCTCGACAGGTGAGTATTATTGTCATCTTTGCGCTCCTAAGGGTGGCGTTGCTAACAACGGCAAGGGCTTAATGCTTGTATTTATGTACGTGAGTGTGAGTGCCGTAAAGCAGGTTTGTTCTCGCGAGGTTAGTCGGGTCCGATCCACTGAAAGTTGCAAGTGCTGCTTTCAGGACACAGACCCCGGAGGGAGGGGAGGGACCCACGAATCACCCCGCCAAGTCCTTGTTTACCCCCACAGGGACTCTAGAAAACATTTATTGAGGTGAAAAAACTTACTTAGTTCTGCTTTAAGTTTAGTAACCTCTAAAGGTTCACTCACTGGCTGATTTTGATGTGTGTCAGGGGGTAAATATTTTTTCTTTTGTATTCACTACACGTATTTAGATTTTTTTTCCTGCAAAGACATTACAGAAAATATGTATTTGTAACATTACCTGAAATATTTCAGTTGAGTGAAAACACACATTAGCAGTGCAGATCAGCTTGTTTCATACAATCCTCAGTCCTCACCTGTTCTCCTCATCATCAGTCAGTCTCTTGGTGTTAGAGCCAAGTTGAAGACTTAGAATCTGTTGAGTGTTGAGGTTTTCTCTTGGCCACCTGCTTCCAGTGTTTTTCAAATAAAAGACAGTAGGTCTTGCACATGAAAACGTATGTCAGCCACTGACACTGGTCTCAATACTATGAGCTAAAAAATAAATCTTTTTGTTGCACACCCTGGAATAAGACTTTACTCAGGTTAAACTGGTGCACAGGTCTGCATGAAATTAAGATACCACATGCAAACTGTATGAGGCCAGAAACCATCTGGTTTTCCCTAAAGGAACCTGGTTATTTTCAAAGCACTTTAGAGAATAGTGGTTATGTACAATGGATCCTGTTTTTCCAAGAGTTTTTGCAGAAGCCAACTAACAGCATCAGAAGACAGAATTTTTTGCTAAAAAACCCTGATGATTGACGGTTCAGTTTTACCTTGTTGAAACGAGTGGACATATATTCAGTACATGAACAAAAGTTAGAAGAGTTGAAATGTGTTTTTGTTTAAAAGTTAGAATTACTCTCTTACCTGAAATCTTCCTGAATGGCCTCAGGTCAGAGAAATAGAGTTTACATCTGACAAGGCTGATGAGGTAATGGCTGGTTTGAATACAAGTAAGACCATAGTGGATTCTTGCTGTCTTAAAAAAGCTCTAATCAGAAAAGTTTCATAGAGGTCCATTTTAAACCTTTACACAATGATTTAAAGGTGGTATATGGAACTTGGAACAGAGTAACACAGCAAGCCTTCAGCCATCTGGGTGCCAGGCTCGTTAACCTCCCTTCCGATGCTCAGGTCGACCAATATTCCTCACCAAACCCACTCTGATCCCTGATCAGAGCAGGACAATAAAATATCATGAGTTCAGCTCACTAATCATGCTCTCCAGCTCCTACCTGTTTGTAGCTCAATCATCGATTCAGTCCGTGGCAAAGAGCTCAAATGTCCCGCGGCTCCAAAACTTCCTGCAGTCTCCTTCTAAGATCCACACCATCCTGCATGCCTCACTTATCCAATAAAATAAAAAAAAGCAATAAAATCCTCCCTGGTGTGTCTTCCAGTCAAAAAATTGGCCTGAAGCCCTCATCCACTTCAGCAACATGTAGCTACGTGTTAGCTAGCTGCTAATAAAAAACGTTTCCACACAGAACTTGCTCGTCACATGGGAAACCCCATATGGCAAGCAAATAAGGTATATAATCACCACATGTCCCCGGTGCTTCCAGCTGCTTGACCTGCAGACTCCACAGCACCAGCCTCACTGTGCTGGATTATTTACGGTATTAATGAACCCAAAATGGTGCCTGCTACTCTGCCAGCTATTGGCTGGTAGATGTAAACAAAATGCCAACGTCGTGCCCGTCAAAATTAATATTTTATAATATTTTACTTCAAATATAATTTTTAAAGGAAATGCTGTATTTTCATTCTACAACCCTTTAAACACCCCGTGGAGGCATTCTTTTGCTAAAAAAGTAAAATTGTGAACACGCTTTGTGAAGGAGTGTTCCGGAAATGTTTGTGGGGTTTTAAGTTTTAAGTTTGGTTGACTTCAATGGCCTTGCTTTTTGTTGCTTGGTGTTTTGACATGATCATAAATACAAAATTATCTTAAAATAGTTGTAAAATTGTCCCACACATTTGAAACTCATCTCGAACTCTTCTCCATTTAGTTTCCTGGAATCAGAAGTTGAAACAATGTGAGGAAACTTTGGCAGAGGTTAATGAGGGTTAATAAAATGAGGATGAATCTGAACAATTCAAGACATAATGGAGAGGATTTGTGACTAAATGCAGACTGTTGTAATTCCTACACTGTTCACGTGATTTGGATGTAAATACCCTCAAATTAAAGCTGACAGTCTGCAGTTAAAGCACATAATGTTTCCTTTATTTCAAATCCATTGAGGTGATGCACACAACCAAAAATGTTTGAATTGTGTCGATGTCCCAATATTTATGGACCTGACTGTATATTCCTTTAGCAGCAGCATCTTCCTTGAACTTTGCAGATGTGCAACATTAATATTTGGAAGAAGAAACACTTTTACTTGAAGGTTCTGTTTTTGGCAGAAAACACTTCTCTTCACTCACTTCGGGCAATATCACTATGAAGAATTTTAAATGTTGTATTTGCCTTCATCAGTCAGAAAACCTGAACCATCTCTGATGTGCAACTGTTAGTCTATAAGGAAAGTGTGTTGATTGAACCATTATTTCAACCCTTTTCTGAAGTCTGTTTGTGCTTTGTTGCTTTGCAAAATGGTGCCATGGTCCTTGTTCACAACAAGACGGTACTTTTTTAAATTGAATTATTGATTAAGCAAAGACATCAAATATGAATTATAGAGAGGAAGTTGGTATCAAAATGTATGGCTGCAGACAAGAAAAAAAGTTCTCAGAAATGTAAAGACTTAAAGAAAACTTAAGCTAAAACTAGACCCTTTTTAAAGTTTATTTTGCAGAAAATAAATGCAATAAACAAGCGGTGTGCCACCAAGGTTGTCACATCCAAATTAGCCTGTGAAACATAATAAATCAAAACTTTAGCTCTGAAAGAACAACAGCACTTGTTAGCTGCTGATGTGAGATAAACACTTGCTTCAAAATGATCAAAATGAGAAGAATAACTGTTTAAATTTCCTTTGTGAGAACGGAAGCTTGTAGTAGTTTTTTTTCCTGCATATACATATTCAACAGACAATAAAACATGAAGTGATTCTGCACCATAAAACACAAGCTTTCTGCTACTTCACCCTGTTTTTATGTGCATGAATTAGGACCTCATGACAATCTCCATTCTTCGTAACAGCTCTCAGCCATGATTGATCGCATCCCTTCCTGAACCGTGTCAAATCTCAAAAACAATTCCAGTTTTGTCTCTTTTTTTAGTCACTGAGAAAACTGCTGAAGCTGACATTCCTTTCTGTGTGACAGGTTTCTGAAAGCTCCTTCGTTGTCCTTTGGTCCATAGAAACATGTGCTTTTCCCATCAGCTTTCGATGGAGTATTTAATTTCCACACAGCTCTTTATAAAGTAATCACTTAGAGCAGCTAATTTCCTGCAATGGGGACCTTATATTTATGAAATAATTTGAAAATTACAAGTGGAAAAGTTCTGTATCATCATTTAAACCAAACAAATTATTAACTAATGGCAACAATTGTATGGGTTTCTTAAATGTTTTTGCTTGATGTTTAAAAATAATTCTTATTTCCTAATTTTTCCTTAACCCTCTGGGGACCAAGGGTTTTTTGGAGAAATAAACTTTTGACTTTTTTTTGTTTAAATGCTACTAAAACACCACCTTTCAATGCCCCATAATGTCCTATACCTTGTTTTTTTTATTTTGAATTGAAATATCATAAACTGCTGTGTAAATGAGGCTCCTTTGCTTGAAATAAAGAGTATTAGAATAAAAAATACAAAAAAAAAATTAGGCGAAAATTAGAATATCACACTTTATTCAAGAAAAACCCACACTAAATATCAATGAATAAGAAAAAAAAAATTTGACAACCGCGCGTCATGCGCAAAAGACAAAGGCTCTGATTGAAACACCGACTTTGACACGACACTGTATCCCTTGTGAATGGGCTAGAGCAATGCCGGAACTACCGTCTGAAAGCTTGGATTCTCCCGATTTAGAGGGAAAAAAAGTAAGTTTCTATCTTTTATGGTTCGGAAGCTATGTTCGATTAAACACAACAAGGTCCCTGGCATCGTCGACGATGACGGCGTCCCCGTAGCGTTAAAGAGGCCATTTCACACAAATTTCAGGACTTTGTGGTTAGTTCTTAAGTATTAACCTGTAATATGAAACATTTTAGATCTGCAAAATGTTAGGAAACACTGATTAACAGACCTTTCAATCTATCTGTGTCAAAATTCAGCTGGCTTCGTCAGGCTTCGGCCTGCAACTCATTCATATTCATCATTCAAATTTCCTGGACTCTGATTGGCTAACAAACTAGCCTATGAGAGCAAGGCATACTGTTTCTGGCCCTGCTGCGCATGGCAACAGCAGACGTAGTCTCTTCCGGTTTGATACATGTTTATGCTACAACTTTTATCCAGCAGCATGCTAGGCGTGGTTTCAACTGCGGGAGCTGATGAATACTAACGAACAAAGGAGTTGTGATGAAACAGATACAGGCCGTAAGAACTTATGTGTGATTTTTTGAAATTCCATAAAAGTTCTATAATATAATTTAGGAAAAATGTCACATTTTTGTTTGTTTCAAAGCCCCCCGCTGTCCCGTAGGGGCACGTTTACGTTTCACTTAGTCCTGTCAAGTAACCAAGTGTGTACGCGCACGTATCCTGCAGAACAACCATTTGAGTTTATGCTGCAAAGACACATGAATCATGGAGCAGCAACCTTCTTAAATAAACATTTATATTGTATAAATGTAACTTTCCATCGTAACAAAGATGGCATGCTTGCACGGATGAGCCAACGCTGTTTTACTCAACGGTTTTTTCACCTGAGTGGTGCTCTCCGATGGTTCGTTCACACCGCCCAACGCATCCAGGCAGCAGGGCAGCTAGATTACATGTAAAGTCTATGGTACTAAGCAGCAGGTGGGCGTCAAGCTGCGCCGAGCAGCCACGCAGCTGTCCGTCAAGGCGTCGAGGCAGTTGCTACTTGAAGTTGGGAAAAATGAACTTTGGGGCAGCAACCAATCAGCGTCTCTTTTCTCTGATCACGTCATCAAAGCCTAGATCTGCCAGTCATTCCAGTTCATTTCAAAATGGAGGAGAAACTGATTGTCACTGTCTTTAATCACTGCGAACTGTATGACCCGTCTTCGTATTTTTATAAGGACATGAAGAGATCAAACTTTATCTGGAGGAAGATATCAGAGGATATTGGAGTGGCAGGTGAACAGTTTAATACTTTATTTTATGAAACTCAGAATGCCTCAATACCCACAAGCTCTGCAAATGTGTCCGATGACAACATTGTATAGCTTTATTTATTAAATAAATCCAGGCCACTCTCTTGACATGATGTAAATAACTATAGCAACAGAGAAATCCCCCGCCTGCCTGTGATGTACTGACATGACGCGCGGACGCGCCAATGCGGACTGTGCAAAGTGTGCAAGCAGCTGTGTTTTTATTTAAGCAGCAACTTTCGTCCGTTTGAGCGTTTTGCTGCCTGGACACGTTGGGCGGTGTGATGCCCCATTAGAAGAAATTCTGGAATATAGCTTTAACTGATGTTTCTTATTTTTCTGAATTTCTAATGTTTCTTCAAGGCTGAAATCATTGTAGAATCTATCCATAATAAGTAAGATGGACACATTTTTGTTAGTCTTTGTGTTGAAAAGTGGTTATGAAACTTGTAGAAAATGAAAATATATTTTGTTCCAGGCTTATTTTGCATTTGGTATAGAATAATCCCAGAATGATTGACATTGTAGTGTCTTGTGTGCCAACTGAGGTCTACTATTTATATATACAGGGTGGCCATATACGTATAGCTACACCTTAATAAAATGGGAATGGTTGGTGATATTAACGTCCTGTTTGTGGCACATTAGTATATGTGAGGGGGCAAACTTTTCAAGATGGATGGTGACCATGGTGGCCATTTTGAAGTCGGCCATCTTGGATCCAACTTTTGTTTTTTCAATAGGAAGAGGGTCATGTGACACATCAGACTTATTGGGAATTTCACAAGAAAAACAATGGTGTGCTTGGTTTTAACGTAACTTTATTCTTTCATTAATTATTTACAAGTTTCTGACCACTTATAAAATGTGTTCAATGTGTCTTATTGATTCTAGGCTGGATTTTATTCCACACATAAAAAATGTAACAATCTTAAAAATATCCCCAGAATTCTCTTTCTCCTGCAGTGCTGATACATGCTTTTATTTCCAGTAGAATAGACTACTGTAAGGCCCTGCTCACTGGTCTTCCCAAAAAATTATTTTTAGTCTACAAGTTCTGCAGAACTCTGCAGCATGTATTCTGATGACCAGAGGATAGGGACACATTACACTAGTTTTAAAATCACTGCATTACCTCCCTGTGTGTTTCAGGATTGATTTTAAGGTTCTTTTAGTTGTTTATAAGTGTCTGTATGGGTCTTCTCACTG
This sequence comes from Pachypanchax playfairii, assembly GCA_006937955.1. NCBI lineage: Eukaryota > Metazoa > Chordata > Actinopteri > Cyprinodontiformes > Aplocheilidae > Pachypanchax > Pachypanchax playfairii. The sequence continues at coordinate 55,383 of SSNP01000102.1, forward strand.
TATCTGACCTACATTTAAAATATGAGCCCTTACAGACATATGAGGTTCTCTAGTACTGGCCTTTTAATTACTCTAAAAGTCAGGACTGAAACCTATAGTGAGCTATTATTCCATTATTTTGGTCCTCATCTGTAGAACAGCCTGAAAACCTCAGTGGATCAAGGATCAAGACCTTTTTTGCTTTTATCCATCCATTGCATCCATCCACCCTGGACAGGTCACCAGTCCATCACAGGGCATATTTTTAATATATTTAAATATTTTTTTCTTTGTTTTCCTTTAGGTTTTTACTCTCATTTCATTTCATATTTTTATTTACTCATTAAGTTGTATTTTTGCTGCTTTTATCAGTTTTCAGATATCGTTTCCACACAGCAGCGTTGAGACGGATGTTTAGTAACTTATATCTTTTATTTACGTATGTATGTATTTATTTAACCATTTACTTATTCACAAAACCTAAACACATTTAAGAAACAGTATTAAAAGGATGTGTTAATTTGTGTGTATATGAGGGGGAAGGGCATGTGTGCATGGGTGAATATTTGTTGTGTGTTATTGTTTTTGTTTTTATCATGTGGCGCTTTGTGTTGCTTTAATGCACGAACAGTGCTTTAGACATAAAGGTTGATTTGATTTAGAGAACTATAAAGGCTGATTACTGAACTTCAGGTTAAGGACGAGCAACGTTTTTTTTTTGTGAAACAGTGTACAACATCTTCACCCTTGCAGACTTGCTAAGTAGCACTGGGGAATTTGATTCTGTAAACTCGGCTCATTTCCAGTCAGTGTAGGACTCCATCACGACTGCCCCTGTCTTTAATCCTGTTTGTGATGACAGGATCTCCTGACAGGGTTGTTGAAATTAAGGTGTCTGAACTCAGAACTTCAGGGTCTCATTTCTACTTTTTACAGATAATGGAGTTCTGTTGGTGCCTCATTCACTTCCTTTTAGCATGCACTGGGGGTGGAGCAGCCAGGATGCGTGTAAACGTAGGCTGTGGTTCCCAATCTAAAAAATATCTTTATTTACTGGTCAGTCTGTATACTAACCCGTTTCTATGGTCATGAGATCTGTGTCCTGACTAAAAGAATATTATAGATACAAATGAATAAAGTCCTTCTTCTGTTGAGGAAGTGAAGTAGCTTGTCGAGTAGTGACCGGGCTAAACATCAGAGATAAGGTGAGAGCTGCTGTACTTCCACTTCAAAAGGAATCATCTGAGGTGATTGAGGCATCTGATACGGATGCATCCTGATCTCCTCCCTCTGGAGGTTTTCCAGGAAGGTCCCACTTGGAGGAGACCCCTTGGCAGAGCCAGAACTCAGTGGAAGATTATACATCCTCCTTGGCCTGGGAATGCCTTGGAATCCCCCAGGAGGAGCTGGAGAGTATAACTGGTTAGACGGATCTCTGTGTTTCCCTCTTGGATCTGTTACCTCTACGACCTAACCTTGGATAAATGATGGAAAATGACTGGATGGACATTAATTAAAAAGGGTTGAGGAACAACAGGATCCTGCAAGTATGTTATTAATTTGGACTTTTATCTTGTAATCTTTTTACCACAAGGAGAACAAACACATGGCTGAAGGTTTCCCAGTGTATTTAATGTCCACACACTTCAAATAGATTTTGAGCAGATGGAAGAATATTGGTGCTTGGTGTAACTGGAAACGGGGAGGTACTTCGCTACACAGGACAGTAATGTCAATAACACCTGATGAGATGTTCAGGAGGCAGGAAAAAGACTCAGGAGCAACCAGAGCTGCCTGTTCTGTTGGTTACTCAGTGTAAGGTGCTAAGCCTACAGCGCCTGCAGTGTTGCCTGTAGAACACCTTTCTGACGCGTCGTCATCATTGGCATCACCCGTTTCACAAAAGGTCCAGTCCACTCACGACTTATGGTGTTTTGACACTTCTTTATTGCGCCACATCCAATTTGATAACCAGTGATTATTAGTACGGTCAAAAAACTGTGTGTTCACCTTCCCACAAGCAACACCTGTCACCTGCAGAAAGGTTCCCCCCTTATATAAAAGTACACGCATGTAGTGCTGCCACCTGGTGCCCAAACAAAATACATATCAAGGTGTAAAATGGCTCCTACACTCAGTGAGAGACTGTTATCCCTCCCATCCATTAAGCAACAGATGATCTGCCATTTTTAAAATTATATTCACAATTGAGTGCATCTTAAGGATGCGGGGAGTTCTAAGAGTTTTCAGATCTTTTTCATGTCTAACTTGTAGTATATGGTTAAAATCAATCCAGATATAAAACCAATTATTTTGTTCTTGTTTGAACAATTAACAAACTCCCTCCGTGGTAATAACTGTTAACTTCTTTGAGATGTGATCTTAAAACTGATTATTTCTTTTGAGTTTCTCTTTGGAAAATAAATTTGAGCTGTAACAAGGAGCAGGTGAATCGGTGCCATTTTTTTCAGGACTCTTTGGATTTTTTGTCAGGTCGTATAGTGACTGAATCACTTAAGAGTTTTTCCAGAAAACAGACACATGTTCTTTTATCCTCTTGCAGTATGCTTTGGGTCATTTGAGCTCCATCAAAGGTGATAACTTTTCAATATTGTGAGGAATGTACCGACACATTAAACACATGTGTCAACTTTTGCAGGTACGAGGCTCAGAGTTCATAGTTCGATGTTCTGGTGATCTTCAAGGAAGACCCTCCAAACTGTTGCATATTTTTGAACTAGAGTTAAAGTTTATAGCATTTTACATGTGTTACTTACACACTTCCAAAATAATTTTTGTCTTTTTGTTTCTTTTTTTACTTCATGTAGGTTGTCACCAAACCTAGTTTTCTAGTGTCACTAATCCTGCAAGTCTTAGATGTTCCTCTGCTCCAACACACCTGATTCAAATGAACTGGGGTCTCATTTATAAAACTTTGCATAGAATCCTTACTAAAACCGTACCTAAGCTCAGCAAAAAAAATCTACTTACGCCAAGTAAGTTTGTGACCTATAAAACATGGAGTACTTACAGCTGCATGCAATCTCCCCTTTATAAATCACACTCTACCTAGAAATGTGCTCAGGTGTTTCTGGATCACATCCCGCCCTCAGCACACCCACTTTCTGCTGTAAATGGTCAATGCAAAGTGCCTTGTGGATCTCATGCATATACATGAGCCAGCTTGTTGCAGCATTTCACCATTAACGATGGCTACCACAGCTCAAGGAAGATCAAGGAGGCGCAACTTCACCGAAGCAATTGAGGTACTTGTGGGTGAGGTGGAAAAACGAAAGGAAGTGCTTTTTGGAGGTCACAGCAGTGGAATAACAAATAACAGAAAATCCACAGAATGGCACAGCGTTGCTGAAGCCGTCAATGCTGTGAGTTCTTCAGAGAGATCTGTGGTGGATATAAAAAAAAATGGTCCGATCTGAAGGTGGAGGCAAAAAAAAAGATGGCTTGCCACCATCAGAGTGTTCTACTGGCGGAGGCCCTGGCACCTCTGATCCACCACCGCTCGCTGTTAGGATTCCAGCAGTACTCGAACCAGCAAGTAATTGGTAATTAACTTGACATGCTGAAGAGGCAATTAAACAATTTGAATCCGGTTTATTGGAGCAGGAAAACATTTAAAGAACCACTCTGATGAAAATCGTGTTTTCGTGTTGTTAACATGTTCTTGTGGCATTTTTCTGATGCTAGAGGACATATTGTAAAAAAAAGTAAGCTCAAAATTGCATTTCTGTGTATTATTGCATTCAAATCGCTGTGAATCAGTAGAAAAATCAGTAAAATGTACTAGATTTGTGACATAAAAAATCAACTGGGCGTGCCACAAGCTTCTGCTCCAAGCTAGCATAAACAGAGGTCTCTTATGCCCCTTTTCCACCGACAACTCGGCACGGCGCGCTTGAGAGCGGTATAGTATAGCGCGGATTAACTCGCTTGAGGCGGTGGAAACATAAAGCGGACGTAAGTGGGGATATGGGCGTGCCCATCTGGCTATGAAAAGTGGTGCGCAAATGTCTTTGTCCGCAACATCACATCGCGTGAAACAACAACAACAATGGCGGATATACGTGTGTTTTTGTACTTTGCACTCTGTCTGTGGTTCAATTTGGTTGGTTTGATTTTTGGTTCTTGTGGAGGAAGTCGCCATTGTCCAAAGTCAATTGTATTTTAAAATAAAATATTTGTATGGTTGCTGGGAGTTTTTTTTAAAGCCTTTAGCGGGAGCGCTTCTGAATCACCCCACGTGAACACCACACACAGCCGGGCCAATCAGGGGCTACCAGTACGTAGGTAGTCGTGTCACTGGTCGCAGTTTACTGGACCAATCAGTAGACAGGTGGGCGTGTGGGCCCGCTTTTGGCCGCTTTGGACCACCGAGGAGGTGGTCTGAAAAAAAAGGCTGGGTTGGCGCGGAATGACGCGGTTAAGACCCGAGAAAGGCGGTGGAAAAGGGTCCGCAGGGGGCTAAAGTGAACCGAGCCGCACCGTGTTCTGTCGGTGGAAAAGCGGCATTAGTGATGGCAAGGGTTGGGAGGAATCCTCCACACCAATGGCTCTGCCCACAGCACAGAGGCAAATTGCTAATAAGCTACTGTCGCTATTCAGAAACTACTTACTAGAAAACGGACAAGTTTTGTGATTTTTGGGTAAAAACGCCATAATCCTAATTTAAAGACCACTGAGACACTTTAAAATACCTCAAAAGATGATCGGAGTGGGTCTTCAACACATGCAGAAGAGTTGCTTCTCTCCAAGCTTCTCTCCCTATGACAGCTGGTGATAGGCACCAGCACCTCACGACCCTGAACAGGAACAAGCAGGTTAATATAATGACTTACTAAAAGAACAAGGGGTTTGTAGTTTACCTTACTTACAGGTTTAAAGGTCACATGATGACTCCAGGTAGGTCTGTGTCATGTATTTAAATGCCTAACAGCTAAACTAAAGCAGCAATATTCATATTATTGCAAGCATGTTTAAAAACGATGCTGATAAGATGCAAACTCCAAAAAATTCTCCAACTCTGTGTGGGTCTCAGTTAATGTCATTGGTTCTGGATTTTACTGAGAAGCATGAGCTTCTGGCAAATAACAAAATACACTCGAGTCATGAACGAAAGAGTTACTTCAGGCCGTTCAAGACTATCCATGTCTGGTATCTGTAAGACAGAAGAATGAATCATCTGGAAACATTTAGGATAAAATTGTTTTTCCAGTAACATCAACAGTATATCCAAAAATCCTGCCTTATTTTTAAAAACAATTTTTCCTTGTAGGATTCCAACCTTGAACAGTGAGAATTACCCAGTCACAGATCTAGTTATGCTTCTTGCTCTAATCTTTCTCTCTCTTTGATGTTTCCTCTTATAGGTACACTGGACTAATTTAATTCTTGATGTCAGTGCAGTGCAGGTTTAAACATAAAATATTTTATCGACAATACATAAACTTTAATGATGTAATATCCTCTTAAGGTATGCTTTTGGTCACTTTTTACGAATGATGACTTCTGTAGTTCAACTTGGTGAGATATGAGGATTTAGGATTACATGTCAAGCATATTTTTGGTGTGTGGGAGAAAGCTGAAGTTCTAGGATAAAACCTACACATGCATGGGGAGAACATGCAAACTCCATGTTGAAAGGTCCAAAAATATGCTTGAGGTTAATTGACAATTCTAAATTGTCCCTGGTGTTAGTATGAATTGTTGTTTGTCTATATGTGGCCCTGTGATGGACTAGTGACCTGTACCAGGTATAACCCTGCCTCTCGTTCAATGACTGCTGGAGACAAGCACCAGCTCCCCGTGGTCCTGAATAGGAATAAATGGGTTTAGATAATGACTGACTGAACGTCAGATGTTGCTTTTTAGATGTAATGACATGTATCATCAATATGTGACATTATAAACTCGCCTTTATCTACAGCTAAATTCTGACAAACCTGAAGATAAATAAATGTTAATTCTAATGTTCTTCCTTTAGTTTCTGCTCAGTGGCTGATGATAGTAAAAACTGACCTTGACCCAATATGGAGAGCTTGTTAAAGCTCTGTGAATCTGTGGGGTCAAAGAGGAGATGGTGTAAAGGGGCCATGGCCCAAAAGGTTGAGTCTATCCACTTCCTCTGTGAGCTAATGAGAAGGGCAGACTGTTCTTTGATGAATAGCTACATGTGTGAGAGAGATTCATGGTTAAGGGAAACTTTCTTAGATCCATACCAGTTGAAGGAAATGTTCTGAATGCTGGACTGTGCTGAAAGCAAAGGCCAGGGAGTCATGATGCAGTCTAAAAAAATCAGTAATGACAAGATAGAAAAGCTGGTCTGTCTTTCACACAAAAGAAGAAAAACAATAATCTTGATTTGGAGATTTTGAGTTTTCCAAAACCATGAAACTCCATCTTGTACTGCTCAAACTAAACTGTCCAACTCAACTTCACTGGTGGTGTGGACCAATCTTCCGTTAGCATTGTACTTTGGGGCGGGTGTTCAGGTATGACGACAGCAGCAAGTGCCCAAGCAAAATAAAACAAACATGGCCACGCCGGTGAACGTACCTGAAGCTGCTTTGAATCTGTTTAAAGAGAATTAGAGATGATTTGTTCAATGAAAAATGAGCAAAGGTAAGAACTTTGTGCATTTCTTGGTCGTAACGGTGTGTGTACTTTTCTCCCGACTGAATTTGCAAGAGCTTGATTTACTGTGATTGGCTAAAGACAAATCATGGTATTAAAGACACTTGCTGGCACGTACTCCCATCAGCTCAAAATATTATACCAGCTAGCCCTCCCTTTTTCATATGCTTTCTATAGAAGTGGTTCCAGATCTATGTGTAGCCCCGACTCGACACGGGATGGGGCTGCACATAGAGCTGGCTGTTGCCAGGCTAGGGAAACAAAGCTCATTGGAAAAATCAGCATGTGTACATACTATAATTTCAAAAAAGATTGTAAAAAAACATCAGTGGAATGGCTATTCTGTAGGTGCAGGTGGAAGAAGGTCATCATACCATCTAAAATAAATGACTGATTACATAGTTTGTTCCTAAGGGGCTCAGGCCCAAACACCACAACCACAACCTCTGTCTTGTCGGAATTTAAAAGCAAACAATTAAGTGTCATCCAAGAGTTTATGTCATTATGTCATACAGTAAAATAATCTGTAATCTCATTGTCCAGGAAAGGTGACCCAAACAAAACCTGCATGCTCTTAGAAATTAAGTGTGGGTGTAGCCTGTGACATGACAAAATAAAGTGGCGACCCATCCTTAGTTTCTGAGGTTCTGCAGAAATCTACAGGTTAGCATGTGGGTGTAGTGGTATTGACTTTCAGCATATGCGTTTTTCTTTCATAGACTACCTTTAATGGAAGCTAACTGTATCGGTTCATAAATGAGGAAAATCATCTCTATTAAAGGGATTTTATTTTTTGCTGAAAAGGTAAAGAGAAAAAAAGAGTGATATTAAGATTTTAATTTGAACCCGACGTGACACCTGTGTAATTGATTCAATCCGTAGTTTTACCAAATTAAGGAAAACATTTGGTGGTTGAGGAAACTTTTGAATCTTGCTGCTGGATATCACTATGCAACAACAATAACAAACAATAAAGCAATTTTTTGAGTTGAATAAAAAAAATTATTGCCAAGACAATAAATAACCTGAGTTGCTCAAAGGCACAGATCACAACAAGCCCAGGTATATATGGTTATGGTTAATACAGAATAACCGTGAAATATCAGAAAGTCACTTGAAAATAATCACATTTTAACAAACAGCATTTAATCATAAAAAGAATCATTTAATTTTTTTATACATGTTAAACACAAACAACCAACCTGGATGCTGTGAGAAGCAGAGGCAGCTCTAACTTCTGTAAAACATCTAAAGGAAAATGACTGGTAATATATCCACCACTTTGACCTGCAGAGTGTGTGAATGTTGTCCATCTGGCCCTGTGATGGACTGGTGACCTGTCCAGGGTGACCACTGGAGATATGCACCATCCCCCTGTGACCCTGAATGGGAACAAACAGGTATAAAATAACAGATTTTTTTGCTCCAATAAACTGTACCACTTGTTCTTTTTAAACATAAACTATAAAAGCTAAACTGTCACAACTAGACTGAGCTGATGATCAGAGATGACAGCCTTGGGGTTGTTTAGGAGAATGTGTTGTCCAGATGTTTAATAAAGTCAATTTGTCCTTGAACAAATTTGGATTTGTAGCCTCTGACAATTTGCTTGTGTCTCTCTGGATCACAAAAATGACATACTCACCTCCACAAAGATTGTTCACGAAGGAAGTCTATAGAAATACCTCACACAAAGAATAAGTCATTCAGTTCGCCAGTGTCTGTGTCTGTGTATTTCTTTATCAGAGCCCAGCAGTTAGTGTACTGGATGAGTGTGGAGTAGTATGCTGCTGGGACCAGCGGAGAAAGAACTTTTCCAGAAACTTTAATAAAAGTCATTTCTTTATTTTTACTGTTAAAGAGGTCCTTCCATTAAAAACGGTTTTTCTGAGGTTTCTGTTGAATATTTTAGCTCCACAGGTGTTCTTACCTTCATAGTGGATGTGAAAACAGGTCAACAACTTCTGTTAGTTTTAATCTCTCAAACTACGCAGGTGGCGATAAAACCCGAGTCCGAACGGCCTGTATTTGTTTCGTCACAACTCCTTTGTTCGTTAGAATTCATCAGCTCCCGCAGTTGAAACCACGCCTAGCATGCTGCTAGCTAAAAGCTGTAGCATTAAACAGGAAGACTCGATGTCTGACGCTGCCATGCGCAGCTGGGCAGGAAACAGTATACCTTGCTCTCATAGGCTAGTTTGTTAGCCAATCTGAGTCCAACAAATTAGAATAATGAAGATGAACGAGCTGCTGCCGAAGCCTGATGAAGCAGCCTGACAGAAGGAGCCGGAACCACCCGAGTTTTAACCGAGACAGATTGAAAGTTCTATTAATAAGTGTTTCCTGACATTTTTTAGATAGAAAATGTTTCATATTACTGGTTAATACTTAAGAACTAACCACAAAGTCCTGAAATTTGTATGAAATGGCCTCTTTAAAGTTGGGCCCGTATTAGTGACGATAATGGACCTAGTTAAACTGTAACCATAAACATGATCTCAAGTTCATGGATCTCTTGTGTTCTAGCAAGCAACATTTTAAGCCAACCCAAGTATCTGACAAACCAGATGTTTAATGACTCTTGTTATGTTTGGAAGCTTTATTTGTTTTTTTCCCTGGGTTTATATTAGGGCTGCACAATTATGACCAAAAGACTAATCCGGATTATTTTGATCAATATTGTAATCACGATTATTAATCATTCATTGTGCCATTGTGTAAACATGCATCTGCAGGCTCCAGACCAACAAATTACCAAAACTCAGGCTTTTATTTAGTTTAGTTGGATCAGCAGCATCTGGCAGTGTTTTTCCCACACAGCTTATTTATTTTGCTTTTTGCCCACATGTTTTTATTTTAACATTAGGTTAGATTGGAATATTTCAAAACCTTACAAACAGATAATTATAATACATTCAGACACATAAAATCCTAGAATTAGAAGATGAGGGACTTTCTTTTTATCGTATCTACTGTATCTACGTATATTGACTCTGTTCCGGGAATCCTGTGATTATCTTGTTGGCAGAATGATCTATTTTCTATTTCAGACATGAATTGCTCTCATCAGTCCAACTTACTGCCGCCGCAATGTGTGACTGCTGAGTGGCTTGTGTGCGGTTTTACCATATTTTCTGCATTATAAGGCGCATGGAATAGAAACTACTGTAGTGGCTGGGGGGCTGAGGTTGTGTTATGCAAACTCTATTACTGTAATAGAATATAAACCAATGTAGTTAGTGCATTCACAAACATGAGGAGGAACTTTTACGTGCTTATTGAATCAGTGAAAAGAAACAGTCTGACACCGCTACTTTTTCAGTTCATCTTCAGTGTCTGAGTTTAGCAGTTGGACGAATGTGGCATATCCGAGTCAGTGTCGCTGCTGTTGCCTGGAAGTTCAGTAACAATTCCTGCCTTTGCGAAAGCTCAGACCACAGTTGAGACCGATATATCAGTGCGTGCGGTGCTGTCTCCCGTCTTGGTGAACGTGTGCTCACCTTCGGTCATCCACCGCTCCCAAGCAGTTCGCAGTCTAGCTTTGAAAGCCCTGTTCACGCCAATATCCAGCAGCTGCAACTCTTTAGTCAATCCACCCGAATGACGGCAAGCACTGTATTAGTGTACTTCTAACTTCTACCGTAGCCTAACCAATATTGATCCATACACAAGGTGCATCGCATAATAAGGCGCACAGTCGGTTTTTGAGAAAATTAAAGGCATTTAGGTGCGCCTTATAGTGCGGAAAATACGGTATTTAGGCAGCAAAATGAAGCTTTAGCCAGGCGTTCGCCCCCTGGTGGTTGGCAGACTATTGGTTGAGGGCAAGTGTGATAAAGAGAAGCAGAAGAGCTCGCATTTTGAATGTAATTATCGTTGACGATCAGGTTAATTTAATTGTGGCCACCAAAATTGTGATCACAATCAAAATCCGATTAATTGTGCAGCCCTATTATATATACAAATCATAGGTTATGTGTAAATGTGTCTTGAATATGAAGCTAATTTCATGTCTGTTTTCATTGTTTTTATGTTTAGATATAAATGAGTGTGAGGAGCTCAATGGAGGATGTCAACAAACTTGTGTCAACACTCTTGGCTCGTATTACTGTGAGTGCAGCAAAGGATACCGACTGCACATTGATGGTAGAACCTGCATTGGTAAATCTTAATACTTCCTCCTTTAATGTAGTCAGATTTTAGCAAAATAAGCGTAAACTGAAGGACTGACTAGGGCTGGGTGTTATGGCAAAGTTTTCATATCACAGTTTTTTTTCTACGTTATATTGGTTTTCCAGTATTTGATGGTATTTTTTATATGACCAATCCACATTATCTTCTAATAAGTAAATAATTACTGTGTTAGATTGGCCCATTTTACTGTCATATGCACAGTTCCACTGTACAAACTGGTATACCACCCAACCTTAGTATTGACACATAAAAACTGTTTAAAAATATCAGATTTTGTTGTTGGATCTTTATCTGTCTGGCTGCTTTTCTTTTTCTTGTCCTTTTTAACATTAATATAAACCCAAACTTTTTTAAATGTTCACAATTAAGTCTGCAATTTATGTTGCAATTCAGTCATCCAGATTAAAAGCGCTTATTGGAATGAATGTGTCAATCTTCACAGTCCAGCAACATAAAACCAGTTGTTCTTTGGTTCCATAGTCTTACTCTCATATGCTGCTTAGTTTTTAGTCGTTTTTCTAATTGTGCCTGTTGAAGCCATCAGTGTTAAAAGCTCATCATCCTCAGTTTTACAACCGCTCTGTGTCACCATGTCTCTGGTGAGAGCACCCAGAAGACATGTGGCTAGTATTCACATTTGGCACATCATTAAGTCACAGGAGCAACTGAATGGAAATATCATTAGAGTAACCAGTAGTTCCCAGTGAAAGAGCGATCAATGTCATTTTCCTGTATTTTCCATAATTACGTGGCAGCTGATTTTGAAGTGACAAAGCTGTTTCACAAAGCTGGCAATTTTAGTTTTATCTGTCATCCTGTGTGAGATAAAACTTTACTAGCCTTTTCATTTTAGCCAGCATAAGTGAGCCAATGGGTTTTAGTTACTTACCATCCATTCTGCTTTGTTTTATCTTCTTAAAGCTGTGAGTTCTTGCTCTGTGTTGAATGGTGGATGTGAGCACACATGTGTGGACGTGGGAAACAATCACAAATGTGAGTGTTGGATGAACTACCAGCTGAAAAGTGATGGAAGACACTGTGAATGTAAGTCAGCTCATCAGAAAATGTCCCAGTCTTGTAAAACGTTCATTTATATTATTACTGTGGGTTTGTACTTCAAATGCTGAGAGATGGGGCGTGATTCAGACAGGTCTAATCTAGCCTAGCCTAGCCTAGCCTAGCCTAGCCTAACCTAACCTAACCTAACCTAACCTAACCTAACCTAACCTAACCTAACCTAACCTAACCTAACCTAACCTAACCTAACCTAACCTAGCCTAGCCTAGCCTAGCCTAACATGCATGTTTTTGGTCTGTGGGAGGAAAGAAGCCTCTGGAGAAAATCCATTCTTGCAACCTGCCCAGCCGAGGCTTGAATCTGCAACTTTTTGCAGAGAGGATACAGTGTACTGTAAACCAACTGCTTTACCTTGTAGCTCCCATACACTCAGTCAGACAATGACGGAAATTTTTTGGGCTATATGGAAAAATCTTTTTTTTTTTAATGAAGATTAAACAATAAAACAAGGAACTTTGGGATTTAATGTCATTTAACAAATTGAAAGACTATTATTTCAAAAAACTTAATTTGTTGAGGTATCATAACCACATTCATGTGTGTGTGTGTTAGTGAGGGACCCCTGTGTGGAGAGGAATGGAGGCTGCGCCGAGCTGTGTAGTTTCACAGGTGGTCAAGTGCACTGCGCCTGCCGTCCTGGATTTAAGTTGGCTGGAGACGGCAAGACCTGTGAAGGTGAGGGATGTTTAACTCTGTCATGCTCAAATACTGCATATCCAAAAATCTGTAGAAATAATTCTGAATGAGCTGCTAGGCAACCAACAAAAATTCAGCCTTAAAGAGATGGAAAATAAGCAGATTATACACAATTCTATCTTCCATGGAAGTTTGCAGTATATATTTTAATAATCATGGCTGCTGGTTTGTTTGAATAAAACAGGATTTGAGTTGGTGCTTAAACTTCAGTGTCAAGTGTTCGCCATTTATACTTCTATACAAAAAGCAGGGATCAGCTTTATCACTGTTAAATGTTGTGACTTAATCTGACATGAGTCTGAGGTACAGAACGCTTCTCTGAGTGTTGGGCAGAGACTCTCTCTCTTTGTCTTGTGTCATTAGTTTGCATGTCTTTGTGTGGTTGTGTTCATTTGCAGCATTTTGTTAATGGTCTCTTCCAGACATTGATGAGTGCAGCTCAGGACACGTCAACTGTTCCCACGGCTGCATTAACACGTTGGGTTCCTTTAGCTGTGTGTGCCATCCAGGTTTCGAACTCGGTGCAGATGGCAAACAGTGTTACCGTGAGTCAAAACTGTAGGAATGATTTTTTTCTTTAATAAAATCAAGCCACTGCTAGTTTAACATTTTATCCTGAAGGACATTAAACTTGTAAATCAGGGAAAGAAGTCAACAACATGAAGGTTCTCTCAACAAATTTCATCACTTCATTGTTGTACAGTGAACTTTGTCAGATTCCAGCTAAAACTGGGAAACAAAAAAAATAAAGACAAACATGTTTTGTTTCAACATAACACACCAGGACTTTGTTATTTTATTCTGCAACTTAAATTCAGCTGGAATTCTCTCAACAATAGAAATGTGATCAGGTCGAAATACAATAAAACATTAATAAATCATTCTTCACTCCATTCAGCAGAGGGAAGGATTATTTTTGTCTTAAAAACATGACACATAAAATGATGAATTTTTATGTAGTGATATTTTCCTTTTAATTTGTGGTATCAGGAGAAATAGTTTATTTTTATCCCAAAACAATAATTGCATTAAAAACATTATTTCGTCATTTTTTACCGGTAATCTTGCCAAGTCGAGTCCGTTAGATTTCCAACTAAAAACTAAACTGATTAACATTTACTCTGAATGTTACCCAGACATGTTCCTAAGAAGCAAACAGGCTTGTTTAAAGTTTTGACTCTACTTGGACAAACCACGTAAAGCTGTTGTGGTTCTGGTTCTCTCCCGTTCCAGGCATTGAGATGGAGATTGTAAACGGCTGTGAAAAGAACAATGGAGGATGCTCTTATCACTGTGAGCATACCACCAGTGGTCCTCTCTGCTCCTGTAACCATGGCTACCAGCTGGACCAGGACAGAAAGACCTGTGTAGGTAGGAGCTTGTTAAGATGTCATCAACGTCATCATCACAGCTTCACTTCACGCCTTATTTGTACCAAATTTATTCAGCTTTTCATTTACTCAGAACATTTTTTGCATTTTGGTTCTGATAAACAATAAAAGTTCATGAACAACTGATAAACCACTACTTTCAAAGTTTTTTTAAACAATGGAGAGAAACAGTTTCTGTGATCCTCTAAACAACATCATTAGTTACAAGGCTGCAGCAGAAATTTTTTTAGTTTTTACTTTTAGTCCGGTTTTAGATAAAGCTTTCAGAATAAACTGGATCCTTTTTTCCTTCCATACTCTGCTGTTTATACTGATTATTTAGATAGATCTGGATGTTTTTAGAATTGAGGTGAGTGTGTCTGCAAATATTTTTACAAGTATTTCATTTTACCAAAGAATGATCTTTGTCCTTCTGGTGCAGTGCATCAATGTCTTCTACCAAGCGTATGTTTCATTTCCATGTATAAAGATGATGTAATTATTAATTAGTGTAAATGAGCAACAGCATCAGTAAGTTGAAAACAAACTCAGTCCGTTCTAGTTGCTGTTGCTTCATTTGGCCACCAGATGTCATTGTACTTAGTTAAATCGAAGCTTTCAAGCTTTGAATCGTTGTCTGCACAATCAGAAGGAAAATCTCAGACTTTTGTGACACGTTACTGATCAGTGGAATCAACAGACAGGAAAATAAATGCAGGATAACAGTAAGCAGGAAATTAATTCAGGGAGTGGCGATTACAAAGTGACACCAACTCAGCTGATTGTTAGATGCAAGGCAGGTGCAAATGAACTTAACCAAGAAAACTGAGTGAGGTCATGGTTAATGGACACAGTAAGAAAAAAGGTGACAGAAAACTAACAGATAACTAAATGCAGTGATTATAATCAAGAACAACCCGTAACCCAAATACTTTTGTAGTTTTTCTCAGCCTTTTTCTGACTTCATTAATTTCCACCTCTCTGCATCTGTTTTTATGGTTAACATTAAAGCACAATGTTTTTATTTTTTTTGTTCTCAGATAGTGATGAATGTTTCAATGAGGAGTCCTGCTGCAGCCACATGTGTAGAAACTACCCCGGCGGCTACAAGTGCGGCTGCAGATTCGGCCACAGGCTCAACCCAGATGGCTGTGGCTGTGATGGTGAGAGCGTTTGATTGTCAGCAGACTACCTGGTGCTTTTCTGGGTTTTATATTCACAACTGTGCTGTATGCTAAATCCCAAATCAAACTTACTAACTCACTGTTCAGAGATTAGGCTTTTTAAGGCCACTTTTTGGCAGATAATGTAAAAGAACATGATTTTTTTTCATAATTTAATGCCAACTAGCAGATAAAGGGAAGATATGAAATCAAATGCAGCTACACCAAACTCTGTTCAAGCATAATCTACACAACTTTGTTTTATATTATGCAAATATTTTTAACGCTGCATCTTGTAGCAGTTTTGCGCTTATGCTGTGTGTGCTTTTTTCTTCCATTTTTGTAAGACATTGACGAGTGTGAGGCAGAGACCTCGGGCTGTGAACACTACTGTGTTAACACTCTGGGAACATATCAGTGTTTCTGTCGGCTGGGCTTTCGTTTGGATCAGGACCAGCGCTCATGCATCTGTGAGTACTGTGTGGATTACAGCTAATACTGAACAGCAAATTACTTCTTTACTTACTTCTTTTAATAGCAATTTCATCTAAATAAAGTTTGGTGTTTATCATGAGCCTCATACTGGGTGTGTTTAGCTCTGTATGGTAGGCATGTTGAGGAAGAGGAGGAGGAAGAGGAGAAGCTGCAGGTTGACATATTACCAGACCTGCTGTTTCGAAGAGCTCCTCAGCTCCTGCAGTACACGGCAGCCCTGCGCTCCCATTATAGCAGTGATTATGATGATGATGGAGCTCGTCGTGTTGGTGACAGTAAAGAAGAATTAGAGGTCCAGAAGGAGCACGCGGGACAGCTGAGACTGGAAAGCCACATAGGTACAGTAAAAGGTGGTAACGATGACACTGATGTGTGAGCCTGGTCAGTTCTATACCACATTATTGCTCTCAGTAAATCTTCACTGGAGAAAACTTACTTTGACTTGATCATTTCTTTTTGCAGTGTGTCTGGATGGCTCCTTTGGGGATGAGTGTAGCGTGACCTGTGAAGACTGTGTGAACGGAGCATGCAGTGAAAACAGGGAGCGGTGTGAATGCTCACCAGGCTGGACCGGAGAGATCTGCAACAAGAGTGAGAAAAGTTGATGTTTGTGTGCTGTGTATTTGATATTTTGTAGAAATTCGGCATTGCATCACCTCAGTGTTACAGTAGTGATGAGATTTATATGAATCTAATATTACATTTTTAGCCACTGAGGATCAGATTTCCAAAGCCTCTGTCTCAGTCTGTTGCCCTATCCTCAAACCACCGGTCCATTACACCAGCGGTCACCAACCTTTTCTGCGCTACAACCCGATGTAATATCAGACAAGATTTTCACAGACCGGCAACAAAATAAAATGATGTGATGTGTATAAAATTGGGGTATTTTAAAATACAGTGGTCGACGCTTATATGCACAAAACTGCTGAGCACGTTCCCGTGTTTGAGAATCCATATGCTTATATGCACAGTGCCGACGGTTATATGCACAAAACATTTGGAGGTATCATACATGCATTAGAGGTGTGCATCTCTACCTGCCTCACGATTCGATCCGATTCCGATTATCTGCCTAAAGATTCGATTTAATTCTGCAATACATCACGATTCTTCGCACTCAATTTTTCAATAACTTACTACAAGCAGTCGGATATTGTTTTGAATCCTTTTTTATTACGGTATACCTGACAAAACATAAATCTTTCCACTGAAGTGAACGACCATTTTTAAAGTGTGCTTCCTATTACTTAAATAAAAAAAATGTATGTATAAAAAATAAAATTTTCAGTACAGCAGCTATAAGACAGGATTCTACATTTCACATGTAGTATACCAAAACAAATAGCATAGGCTTAGCCTGTCTATTTAAAAGTGCAAATATTCAAATAAAACAATTCCTTGTTTTTCATTCAAAGTGTGCTAGATAAAACATTTTTAGCAGCTTAAAGACAAGGACACTTGAGAACCTGGATTGAGTGGGAATCACGATTATGTCACATGCTGCATCGATGCAGAATCGTGCACGGCCGAATCGCGATGCATCTTAGAATCGATCATTTTTCCCACCTCTAACATGCATCTCACTAAATTTTGCTGTTTCTCACTAGTTACATGACTGTACACCTCCGCTAGTGTTCTCACACACACCGTCGCTGTTTGGTGTGTGGAACTAGACTGCTCTGGCATTTACGCATGCGTATCTGGCACGTCTGCCTGAAGCTGTCAGACGGTCGCCAAAAAATAATCACCGACTTCTTCAGTGTGAAATAGTGTCACATGTAACATTTGTTCTAATTTTTATTGCCCGATCATGAGTTCCTAATATCCGATATATAAAACCGTTCTGTTACTAACTGTAACTTAATCTGTGTCATCACCGTTGCGTCCATGCGCGCGTATCTGGTGCATCTGTTTACTTTTAGTGTCATAGTCGATCTGCTCTTACACCCACTGTTGAGTTTTATTCTCCTAATACATTGTAATTGCGTTATTACATCATTTCCGATTATCTGTTATTAATACAGAACACTGCTACACGTGTTTACAGTCCAAATGACCACCAACGCTTATATGCACAAAACTGCTGGGCAGCAAGGTCGTGCATATAACCGTCGACCACTTTATATTAATAAACGTGAAGCCAATGTGGACTTGCGGCTTTAGTAGCAGCGTCCTTGTAACATAACAACAACATAACATGGGTAACATCCTGTCTGCCTCTTTCAAGCTCTCTGCTCACTATGGTAATATTCATACATGTTTCCAAAGATCAAAATAAAGTGCATGAAAAATTATAAATCACCATAATGTTGAATCAGTGGGAGCCATGAGCCCATCTCTGTGTAATCAACACCACTGCCTTACAGCATCTCCTGCAGGTGGTGGGACCGCAGGAGGGTGGTCCCATGTAGCTCACTCAGACCATGTCTGACAGGACTACATGGTTAAAGGCCAGGTTGATACGTCCTTCCTGAGGAACCTGTCCTTCAGGCCTGGCTCCAGGTTTAGGTCCTGGTCTGGGTAGGGTGTCTTGGTGGTTACTTTTTGTAGTTATTGTCATTGTTTTTAGCCTGGCCTCTTACACAGAACCAAACTGCAACATGACACCCTACTTGGGGGAAAAACTACCCCAGACAATGTAGCTTCTGGGGTCTTTTGGACACTTAAACCCACCCACCAAAGTAAGGGACAGTTTGAGTCACCAGGTGAAGGACTGGGGAAGTGTCTGAGCGAGCTGAGACAAGAGACCTAGATGTTGATCTTTATTCCTACCTTCACCTATTAGAATGAGTTGTGGATAATAAATGAAATAAGGAGATTTAAGCTGATACCAGCTGAAACAAACTTACTCCCCAGAGTGGCTGGACTCGTCCTCAGAGATTTGAGATTTGCATCAGCTGTTCAGATGGAGCTCAGGGTAGAGTCACTGCTCCTTCTCATCAAAAGTCAAGTAGTTTGGACATGTGGCGAGGATGCCTGATGCCTTCTGTGGGCAGTATCTCACATGTCTACTGGGAGGAGATCTCAGAGCAGACCCAGCTTGCCTGGAAATGTTTTAGAACAGGCATCTCCAACCCTGATCCTCGAGAGCTACTGTCCAGAATGTTTTAGATGTGCCCCTGCTCCAACACAGCTGAATCAATTTACTGAATTATCTCTTCAGCATGCCATCAAGTTTAGCAAAGGCCTGCTAATGAGTCATTCATTTGATTCAGCTGTGTTGGAGCAGGGATGCATCTAAAACATTCTGGACAGTAGCTCTCGAGGACCAGGGTTGGAAATGCCTGTTTTAGAGTCTCTCTGGATAAGCTAGAGGAGATAACTGTGAAGATGGAGGTCTTGTTCTAACTAAGCAGCAGAAAATGGATTGATCATTTAAAATACGAGCCCTCACATATCATCTTTGCTTTAACATGAAACAGCTGTTCTGGTTCCACCTGAAGGCAACAATATCTAAATCAAACAAAATCAAACAGAATTCATCAACTTCCTGATCACATCAATGTGTCACAAGGATAGTGTCAGAAAATCATTCAACTGCTGCAAAAGATGCCGTCACAAAATGAATATTTGGAGTGTACCATCTTTTTGTTCATACCATTTTTATTTGTTCATTAAATCAATCAAAAGTGAAGTTGGTTTTGTGTTAAATAGGAACCCTTTTTTTCAGTTTAGAATAATTAATGTGTGTTTCTTGTGGAGGGGTGACAACAAATGTGTCCCAATCTTTATAACTTTTTCAAGTTAATTTGAAACAAAGATACAAAGTAATAAAACCATTTGTCCACCTTCCTGGTAAAAGACTCAGTCAAATACACACATCCAGGTTTTACTCACAAGACCCTTCATCTTTGAGGTCAGTTTGTAGTCCCTTAGGTATGATTGTGTTTGTAAGAATGTGATGAGATGGGTCACTGTGTGCATCGATCCAAGGTCATGAATCAAAACTTGTCGTCTCCTCTGTGGGAGGTTGGGTTATTGATGTGCTTAAGAGCACAAGGGGGACCAGAGGAATCAATCTGTGATGTTGGAGTGTGGCCAGGGCCAACAGCGGGACTAAAGCCTCAGGTCAAGGATGTGCACTGCTGGGTTAAAGAAGACTTCTTTGTTTTGGTCCGGCACCATGATTAATGTCTATCTGTAGTCTGGTAGAGAGATCCACAAGGGAGAAATGTACAATCTGTCCCTTTTAGAAGCTCGTTCCAGACATGTCAGTGTTCAGATGCACATCTTGAAGATTACAGGACCAGACGGCGTGGCTGACTGATATAAAGCTTCTGCAGGGAAAGAGTCATATTGATACATGCAGCAGGCTTTTAAGGGAAGTTTTGAACATTTTGGAAAGTGAATCTTTGCAAATAGAAATAAATGTTATTTTACCAGTACCTGAATGACCTTAGGGTGGAGCAAACAAGTTTAAATCAGCTAACGGCTAATCCACACACAAGTTCAACAAAAGTATAAATAAAGTAAATAAATAAAGTAAAATAGTTTAAAATTTTTAGGATTCCTTAGTTGTTATAAAGCTTTTCACCTTCATGAGTTTTGAATCACACTGTTATTTCCCTTGAATTTTATGGTTGTATTAGCATCAGCAGCAAAGTGTAGCGCTTCTGATGCATTTGGGGTTATTTCAACAAACATAACCGTGCAAGGTGAAACTAAAAATGGTGTAAAGGTTTATAAACTAACTTTTGTATAAATGGGCATGAAATGCAGGAGACTGGAAATGTTTTAAGATTAAAGCGTTGGAATGGAAGTGGGTTATATTACATTATTATTTTAAGAGAAATCAATTTATTTCAATTGGGGTGCAAAAAGTTACATGTTTTCAAAAGTAAAAGAGATATTAATACAAAAAGTAACAGCTACAATGTTGGTAACGAACTGCATGTTTTGATGTATAATTTGTTGTTCACAGCATTCACACTAATTAACATTTCTAAAGGAAGACTTGATGCTTTTTACCTCTGCATGAAAAAAGTTTGTGAAAACCTGGTACGTAAGTTCTTATTGTTACTTATTGAACTAATTTTCAGGTATTTTTATGCCAAAACAAACACACAATAACATTATTGCCGTGATGTATTTGAAACACTCGTTCTTGAGGGGACATAACATTGTTCTAAGGGAAGTGTGAAGTGAAATTTAAGCAGAAATTGTTGGAATTTAGTATTTTAGCACATCTTAAATGTCCAGCTGCTCCATGTCAGAGTTACTAACGTGTCCTGTGAGAGACAACACACACCATGTGGAATGTTTGTGTCAATGTCACAAACTTTTCTGTAATTTGTTCCACTAAGCCATACTTGTCTTTACTTCCTCTCTCCAGCTTGTCCTCAGGGGAGTTTTGGTTATGCCTGTAACAATGTTTGCCGATGTCAGAATGGAGGCTCGTGTGACCCTGTGACCGGGAGGTGTTTGTGCCCCCTCGGGGTGCAAGGCCTGCTTTGTGAGGATGGTTTGTACACACATACACATACACTGGTAACAACCAGGGTCTCAGATCCTCGTGACACCAGAGTGGCTCTTTTATTGTTTGACTAACAATTAAAAGCAATTTCATTCATCAAAGTTATTTATTTTGAATAACTTTGAAAGTCCTTTGAAAATAACAGACATAAAAATAAGTTTGAGAAAAAATGAAAACTGGACAGAAATATACGTGTTTAGTAGCTGCCTTATTTAAGAACGGGTTCTCTAGCTAATCTTGTATTCTCAAAATGGGAAACATACAAAGCAAATAGCAAATTACAATGATTTGCAAATATTGAAACCGTAAGCACATCCATTCAATTATTAGTGATCTAACTCACAGGAGAAACAGTCAACACTGAATGAAAATACAGTTGCAGCATTTGTTGCTCATTTTTGATTATTTAGTGGGATTAAATAGGTTGTTCTGAGATTTGAATTCAGAGATAATTTTAGAGAAGAGAGTTTAGAACATGTGACCAGTTCTTTGGGATTATTCTCACTAACAGGATGCCCCAGGGGGTATTTTGGAAGAGAATGTAGGAGAAAGTGCAACTGCCCAAACAACGGACCCTGCCATCGGTTGTATGGAGCTTGTCTCTGCTCTCCAGGATTATACGGCCGTTTTTGCCATCTAGGTGAGTGATTTATTTTATTATGAATGAGTATAAAATATTAGTGATATTTACATGATAGTTGTTTTAGTGTCATAACAAAATGAATAACAGATATCATGGAATATGAAAGTATTTCTACTAGAGAGTACAAAAAAAAGCTGATGTAATTAAAATTTTCAGACCTCAAACTATCTGGACCTTCTTAGTTCCTGTTTAAAACATTGTTTACCGACTTTACATTCAAAGTTTCCTGAAGCTTTTTTTTTCTTTTGATACAATGATTATGCTGATGCCTCGCTCGGTGTACTCGGTCGTTTGGACGGTGGTACCAGGTGAGAGGGAAGCTCTCTGGGAAGCCAGTGTCCCTCCAGCTTTCCTTCAATCAGGTGGACCGCCAGAGCAAACTCCTGCTCGTCCAACATGCCATCTTTATCAACATCCGCCAGCCTCCAGATATGAGCGAGCACAGAACTAGGCAGAAGAGTGCTCATCATCCACTCTTTGACTTTGGTACCACTGAGTTTACCATCTTGAGGGCTTAAGTTGTAGAAAATCTCGTCGTATTTGGGCTTGTATTTCTCCACGACCCACTCATCAAAATCTGTCTCGCTGCCCTCTTCATCTGTGAAGATTTCCTTAAATGGATCTCGTCTGAAATGCTCCCGTCTGAATGTCCCCAGGAGTTCTCCATCCAACACACCAGGAAGAGATTTCTTTCTCACCTCCTGAGGCTGGAGACAGGGAACCACCTTGGCTATGTCGGTGGTTAGCAGTTTGTCTAAGGAAGCCATCAGGCTGGGCTTCAGTGGCTTAAACTTAGAGAAGTCTTGACCCAAAAGTTTCTCCTGTAAATGGATACAAACTTGTGAGGTTCACACTATGTAGTCCAAATAATAAATCCTCTTAAAAACACATTTATGCAGAAAGTAAAAAAGTTATCAGACCTGCATTTTGGTGCAGTCAGGGAAATCACCAGCTGGAACTCGATGCTGTTGCTGGATTTTTGTGAATATTACAGGGAGCTGATAAATCAGATTGTGCTTCTTACTTTCTTTGCAAAAGATTGTTGGCATCTCCTGCTTCAGGTAGCTGATGATGTGTGCGTGCGCCTGAGAAATGAACAAAACAGATATTACAGCACAATAACAACTGTGGACTTTGTGAATATTTTCCCAGCGTTCAGGTTCTCACCCTGACCAGGCGTGCTCTCTTCACCAGGTCATTCAGCTTGCGAACCGCAGCATTGCGGGGTAGGTTCCGTATATCTGCCAGCAGATCCTCCTCCTCCAGCTCTATCAGCTGGTAGTGGTCACACGTCTGTCTGGGCTCTGACCAGAAAGATCCAATATAAACACGCAAGATTTCAGGGGTTCGGAACACTTTCCCCAGTGACCACATGAGGGCGCCATACACTCTCATAAGCTGTTGAGAATCCACCCTGTCAGCTTTGTTGAGAACCACTCGCAACTTGTCCTCAAAGCCATACAGGGCCCCAAAAGCCCGAGTGAGCTCATCAGAGAAGTCCAGTTTATGTGCGTCAAACAGCAGGATGATCCGATCCACACGCTCTGCAAACCAGCGCAGCACTGCAGGGAAGTCGTAGCCTGAGCATGAGAAATGAAAAACATAGGGTTTTCATTAGTGTAGTATGTAATGGGGAAAGCCAAGCGGCCTGCGGGAATGGAGAAACATGTAACTTATCCCAGAGGTCCTTACTGGTTTCAAGCCATCTCAGTTACACCCACAGATAAATGCGTCTATAAAACAAAGGAAGGATGGCTCAGCTACTTACTGCTTCTCTCCTGCTGGCTCACTTATGAGTGAATTATGATGGGATGATTATTTCCACTATATTATATCTTTACTCTGGCATTTCTCACAGCTGATAAGTCTTTATGACTTATCTGGAAGCTCTGAGTTCATGTTTTCTTACAATGCAAAAAAAAGAAGAAGGATGATTTAAATCATTCTGTCTAACCTCTGCAAAGTTTCCTTTTTGCAGCTGTTAAAATTCCTGGTGTGTCGATTATGCTGATACTTTCAAGGACTTGATTTGGTGTCTGGACACACTGAAACCTGAAGAAAAAAAAAAAAGATTTAGTCTTATGAAGTCATCTTTATATTACTACAAAAAATAAATCATATGAACAGATTTTATTCAGATATATTTTTTTAAGAAAAGAAAATCATAAAAGTAAAAATCACCTCTCACCTGTTTAGAAATGTGTTCCCAAATGGATCAAGATTACGAAAAGGCATTTTTGGATCCACTGTTAGTGCATTTCCAGGAATGATTTGTGTAGTCTCACCAAACATGAGAGCTGTGAAGCAGTCGGTGGTTGGTTCTGGACCAACTCTGCTACCAGCGAAATCTTGTTCAATGAGATACCTGAAGATAAACCCCCATCAGACCCACTTGAAAACAATCTGGATCACCCTGAAAGTCCAGCGTTTAGAGTCTTACCTGATGAAAGTCGTTTTTCCCGTTGAGTACTGACCCATCACCAGCACCATGGGTTTATTATCAAAGTCTGCATCCTCGTAGCTCGGAGAGTGGAATTGATGGAAAGAGTAGTATTTCTCTATCGGCAGCAGCCTCTTGTAGTAAAGATTCTTCAGCTCCTCTGTCACCATGTTGACATCTCCCAGTGTTTTAGGGCTGCTCCAAAACCTTCGGAACGACATGTTGTGGTTAGTTTTTACTCCTGGATGTTGAAGCTGCTCCGACTTTGAGGACCAAACTGACTGATGGAAAACTGTTCACAAGGAATAGCAGCTGACTCTTGCAGCTGTCTGCTCCATCCTGCAGTGGGACATTGGGAGGGTGGAGAGGGTGTAACCGGAGCTTGCAGCTTCACCTAACATGAAGCTAGAGCCGAGAGAGACAGGGTGGAGTGCACTTCAGTGTTTATTGATGAGTGGGGACAGTCTTTGCCAAGACTGGGCCTCAGTGATTGTGGACGTGGCAGTGCGTTAATGTTACAAGTCCTGTACATGTTTAAATGTCTCTGTGTGGGATAAACCTCATAAAGAATGAGCTCAATACGTGCAACACGTTTAGTTTAACTTTTAATTGCATGAGCTTTAAGTGTTTTGGAAGAAGACTGACTAAAGTACTTGCATGTTGTGTGTAATATAATGTTTGGGAACTGTGATCACATGACTTAGACTTGCAGAAATCTGACTTTATGACAGCAGTGTCTGTTTATTTGGCTTAAACTGGGTGAAACTTGATAGCTGAACACGTTTTCTTTCAACATATTTTCCTAATTATCGTTTAAATATTAACTAACGAAAGTTGCCAGGAGAATTTGTTTTTTCACCTTGATATTGTTATAGTGCAGTAAAACACTACGCTGTGTTTGGGTCCACTCCACAGCCTGTCCCAGGTGGACTCACAGTGCAGGCTGTTCCAAGGAATGTGACTGTGTCCGAGAACATTCCACTGGCTGTGACCCCAAAACTGGAAGCTGTTTCTGTAAGGCTGCGTACCACGGTCCCCTCTGTGAGAGAGGTATGAGTACAACTCAAACCTTCACTTACACTTTAACTACACTGTAAACATTTTTCAGGTGAGGTGCCCATCTGCCCATGAGTCAGCGCTGCAAGGACGTGATTCAGAGGCCACGATAAAGAGTTGTTGCTAGTTTAGATTCCTGAAGCCTATGGAAATGTTGGTAAAATTTCTCGGTTCTCTAAGGGTCAGCAAAGATTTTCGTGGACCACCTTTGTTCTCACGCTTTTGCGATGCAAGTACAGTGATTGGATTATCACATTCCACAGTGCAGAACTGCAGCTGCTCCCGGATCAGCTGAAATTCATTCTTACTCTGTGTTAATTTACAGACTTTGTCCTTTTGCACAGTTAATAAGCAGCAGAACATTTACAGTTTATTTTATTACATCATTTCTTGACCCAGTTTACGCTTCGATGGCAAAGATAGCTCTATCATATGTAAATGAGTGCTTAACAAATTTACATTTTCTTCAAATTAAGGGGATGAGTATGGGAACCTGTTGTAGTAATGTGACACAAAGTCAGCCACTGAGGGGTCCTAAACATGAAAATTGTGCAGTTCCCTTAAAGAGGCTCTTCCATTAAAAACGGTTTTTCTGAGGTTTCTATTGGTGTTCTTACCTTCATAGTGGGTTTGAAAACAGGTCAACAACTTCTCTTTCAGTTTTTATCTCTCAAACTACGCAGGTGGCGATAAAACCCGAGTGCTCCCGAGTTCGAACGGCCTGTATCTGTTTCGTCACAACTTTATTTGTTAGCTTTCGGCAGCTCCCACAGTTGAAACCACGCCTAGCATGCTGCTGGCTAAAAGCTGTAGCATAAGACGTAGCAAACAGGAAGAGAGTATGTCTGATGTTGCCAGGATTGGGGCAGGATTGGATCTCGACCTATCCTGAAAATTTTAACAAAATCAATCAACAAGTTTTTCAGTTCTCTTTTAACAGACAGCCAAAGAAAACCCTGATGAAAACATAACCTCCTTGACAGGGATATCAGTGGTTTTTGGTGTATATCACTAAGCTGCTTGGTGGAGGTCTGCGCTCTCAGAGGGCTTTTCTAGTGTTTAGACAGTTTCTGTCCAGCTGATCTTGATGAGTTAACACAAATTATAGCTTCTTCTAAACAATCTACTTGTATGTTAGATCCTGTTCCAACCAGACTCTTGTAAGAGGTTTTCCAGTTAATTAACACATGGATATTGGACATGATCAGTATGTCTTTAATGAATGGATATGTGCCGATTTTTTCTGAAATCCGATCTTTTTGCAAGGTCGTTCATATTGCCAGTGAAATGTGACCTGAATGTGATTTGCTGTCTAATCGGAATGCGTCTTGAATGTGTCATGCATGCGCAGTAGAGGGAACAGTGACGCCACACATATTTGGCTTGGAGACTTTTTATTTATTTTTTGGCATTGGAGTGAGGTTCGCTTAAACCCGCGCTCTGCCATTTCTTTGGAAATGTTTTTTGAAACCGCGCGGTTCCGATTTCTCGAGTTTGGCCTGAACAGATCTGTCTTCCCAAATATTAATTAACTCAGACACCTCAGTTTCTTGCCATTGACTGTTCTCCGCGTTGTCCATCATTATTGTTGTTTTTGTTTTGCTCCTGCCTCCACGATGCAGAATAGTCACGTATTCCACGTATTGGTGATGTACAGGTCGGATGGAAGCGACCTGGTGGTTCAGACTGCCAAAAGATTGGATACGTATCAGATTCAGGACCACTTGCTCAAGTGGCCAGGGTCGCATTTGGAAAAATCGGATCTGTGTTGTTTAGACTGTCATAAAGAAATCAGCTACAGGTCATGGAGGGGCAAAAAAATCAGATTTGGGTCACTTCAGCCTGCAGTCTGAACATAGCCTTAGAGCTCATCATAGCATTGAAACAGGGTTCAGTGCTTGGTAACATTATTAGACAACATGATATGAAATTCAATTTTTATGCTGATGATACTCTGCTATATCTATCAATGCTTTTAAACTCAGACAAGACAGAGGATGTGACTTTTGGGCCTGAGAATCTTAGGAACAAGTTGTGTAGTCAGTCATAAACATTGGATAGCATCAATCTGGCTTCAAACAAGAAGGTAAAGAACCTGGGTGTTATCTTTGACCAGGACATGTCCTTTAGTTCTCATATAAAGCATGTTACCAGGACAGCCTATCCACCTGCGTAATGTTGCTAAAATTAAGAGCATTTTGAATCAAAGAGATGCAGAAACTTTAGTTCATGCATTTATTACTTCTAGACTTGATTATTGTAATTCTTTATTATCAGGATGTTCTAATAGTTCTGTTAAAGTTCTCCAGCTGAACCAAAATGCTGCTGCCAGAGTTCTGATGAGAGTTAGAAGGAGAGACCATATTTCTCCTGTTTTAGCATCACTTCACTGATTCTCCTGTGAAACCAGCTTCCACCTTTAATCCATGAGACAGACACCATGTGTACTTTTAAGAATAGACTTAAAATGTTCCTTTTTGCACAGTCCTAATGTTAGGCTTAGCATACCATAGGTTATCCTGAGCCATCCCTTTAGTTATGCTGCTTTTGTCTCATACTTCAGATTGACATATTTCTGTAAAGTTCCTTGAAATTACTTTTGTTATGAACTGGTACTTTATAAATAAAATTGAATTGAACTAAAACAAACTATCATGAGATAATAAGACAAATATTTAGTTGTATTGAGAAAAGCTAGAAAGTGATGAGGAGACATCTCTGAGAAGGTCTTCTCTTTGATTCCATACAAAAAGGTTTTTTGAAAGCAGTGATCTGAACATAGTTTCACCAAATGTTTTTTGCATTTTCCACCATGTAATCCTCCTTCTGTTTCGTGTCCAGGTCAAAATGTAGAATGTGATCCAGGTTTTTTTGGCACCAGCTGTGAGCAGCCATGTAACTGTCCAGTTGGAGGGTCATGTGACCCCAGGACTGGCAAGTGCAGCAAACATTGTCCCGCAGGCCTTCATGGAGATCAGTGTCAGCTGGGTGAGACAAAACTCTGCTTTAATGCATCACAAAGCTGACAGTACTGCACAAAACTGGTATGAACTCATTTATGCTGAGACTTTGTACATGTTATGATTTGCTGCCTTACTGATGCTGCAGCAACAAACCTATAAGTTGTCTGTCAAAAACACGAGTGTGTGGATTTATGAAGTGTGCAGGCTTTTGTATCGACGTGTGCAGACATTTAGTTTTCATATGTGTACAAATACACACTGTTTCTGAAATCTTCGTCATGCCACAAACACAAAGAAACCCAAAGTGTTGAGCATTTCTCAGCCTTCACAGTGGATTTATTGTTTTACTTTCCACATGGTTTCTCTTTCTGTATTAAATACAAGGTGAAAAAATAAATGTGGGGCTTTTTTTTTCTTGAATTCAGCTGGATGTGGAGGTGTTCTTATAATAAAATGCACGACCACACTTACAACAGTTCCCTGCACAGCAGGGTTTCCTCTGGCTCTTTGTTCTAAAAGTTGATGGAAAGTTCAAGTCTGTGCTGTTGCTCCAAAATGACACTGATATTGTTCATAAGTTGAAACTTCGCTTTGTTGACTGGACAAAAATAACAGATCAAAGTTACTGTGGAATATGTGTGCATTAATCTAGAGTCCATTTTTGACGAGCTGAGTTTCTATAAGTCAAATTTTAAAAAAGTATTTTTTTCTGGGACTTTTTTTCCCTCTTAAATTTGAGATCTGATGATGACAGAAATTATTTTAGAGGTTTTTGGCAGGGCTGAAATAAACAATGTTTCACTTCAGTTCTCTTTCTGAACCAGCGATGTCCAGTCCAGTCTTGTGTTTTCTCCTGTGTTTGACTTCATTGTTGTGTTATCTGTCTCTGCTTTTAATTTGCTTGTGTTTGTTTGTTTCCAGCATGCTTAGCAGGAAGCTTTGGTGAAAACTGCCGTCTGACCTGTGACTGCCAAGGAGCTCCCTGTGATCCTGTATCCGGGGAGTGCATTTGTCCTGCTGGGAAGACAGGAAACTCATGCCAGGAAGGTATTTATCCTTAAATAATAGTTTACAGAGAAAACACAAGACGTCCAATTTGAACTCAGTGACATCGCAAGTTTTTTTTAGCTCATTGAACAACCAGCTGACTTACTGCTTGCTGTTTCCTAGACTGCCCTGATGGATTCTGGGGGCTGAAGTGCCAGTATTCCTGTCCTAAATGTAACAATAACGGTTCCTGCAATGAGCAAACTGGTGTGTGTGACTGCAAACCAGGCTTCACGGGAGAACTATGTGAAAAAGGTGAGTTGATGCAGATGTGAGTGTATCATGATTAGAGAAAAGCGTTTGGTTCTTGCTGTTTAGTGATTTTAATGTTAGTGTTTTATAAAATAAGTAAAAAAATATATATTTACATATACAGATTTTGGAATTGCTACAAAGTTGGGCTGAGTTTTGTTTTCAAACTAATACAATGAGTAATTGATTGTCTGAAAATCATTTTGGTAAATTATTGGTAAATTATTGCCTCTTTATATTTATATTGCCTCTTTATAGTTTAAAATCAAATTATGATATCAAACATTTTTATTGTTATTTGAATTTAATGCAGGTTGCATGGTGGTGCAATGGGTAGAGCTGTTGTCTTGCAGTGAGAAGGTCCCGGGGTTGAAACCGGGCTCAGGACTTTCTGCGTGGAATTTGCATGTTCTCCCCGTGCATGTGTGGGTTTTCTACTCCCAAAGTCCAAATTAATGCATGAGGTTATTGGAAACTCTAAATTGTCCCTGTGTGTGAGTGTGTGAGAGGTTGTTTGTCCATATGTGGGCCTGTGCTGGACTGGTGACCTGTCCAGGTGTAACCCCGCCTCTCATCCAATGACCACTGGACTGGAGATAGACACCAGCTCCCTGCGACCCTGAATAAGAATAAGCAGGTACAGATAATAATGGATAAATTCAATGAAAGCAACAAATTAAAGATTGGACAACAAAAAAATTGGAAAGGGTGATTAATGCTTCAAGACACAACTTAATTAATGTTTTCAGGTGTTTAACATATCAGTACTGATTTGGGGATTTGGAAAAACCAGTGCGATGATAGTTGGCATACCACTGATGAAGCACATGCGGAATAATTTGGGAAATTAAATTCAAAATAACTGCCTTTTTGTTTTGGGAATGTAATTATTTTCAATATTTCACAAGTAATTTTAATTATTTGACTAATTATGTGAGGTTTTAGAGCAGGGGTGGTGAACTCCAGACCTTGAGAGCCACAATCCTGCACATTTTAGATGTTCCCCAGCTTCAACACACCTGATTCAAATCTGCAACCTCTCAGCAAGTCCTGTAAAAGCCTGTTGAAGCTGGAAGAGCTACGTGACTGCAGTCTGCTCCGGAGGCCTGCTCGATCACCGACCCCCACTCCTGCAACCAGCCCACGGTGGAAGCGCCACAGGCGGAATTGGAGGAAGCAGAAGAGGGGGAAGCGCGGAGGTATCCGGGCTAGGCTAGCGGCTAGCCCTCACCGGCCGGCAATCCCGACCATCACACTGGCTAACGTACGCTCGCTGGACAACAAACTGGACTACATCAGCCTACTTCGCACAACTAACAAGTTTGTGAGGGAGTGCTGTGTCTTTGTTTTCGTGGAAACATGGCTCAACGACGGCATCCCAGACTGTGCTATTCAGCTAGCCGGGCTAACAGGCTACCGGGCAGACAGAGTGCTCGTAGAGGGGGGAAGACTCGCGGCGGGGGACTCTGTGTTTACATCAGTGAGGCCTGGTGCCGCGACGCTGTAGTGGTTTGCAAGCACTGCTCATCACTGGGGGAGTTTATGGTTATTAAATGCCGGCCATTCTACCTGCCGAGAGATTTTAATGCCATACTGCTGGTAGCAGTTTACATCCCCCATAGCTCCACCAACAACAGGAGTGAGGCACTGTATGAACTCCACCAGCACATCAGTAAGCAGCAGTCTGCCCACCCCGATGCCTTCCTCATCTTAGCCGGAGATTTCAACCATGCCAACCCCAAGAGCGTGCTTCCACATCTCCATGGACACATTAACTTTCCCACGAGAGGTAACAACACTTTGGACAACGTTTACACTCCACACAGAGGAGCCTACAAAGCCCTCCCCCTCCCCCACCTCGGGGCCTCAGACCACACCACTGTCATGCTTATACCAGCATACAGGCCGCTCATTAAAGTTGCCAGGCCAGCTACAAAGCAGGTTCGGGTGTGGCCAGAGGGGTCATCAGCGGCGCTCCAAGACTGTTTTTCCTCTACAGACTGGAATATGTTCAGACAAGCAGCCACCTACAACAACATTGTCGACCTCCAGGAGTACACAGAGACAGTCACATCCTACATGAGGAAGTGCATGGATGATGTCACAGTCACCAAAAACATCACCATTCGGGCAAATCAGAAACCATGGCTGACAGGAGAAGTCCACAGGCTCCTGAGGGCCCGGAACGCTGCCTTCAGAGCCGGGGACAAGGTGGGCCTAAGGACAGCCAGGGCCAACCTGTCACGAGGCATCAGATTGGCCAAGAGACAGTATTCCAGAAGGATCGCTGACCGCTTCAACGATAGCAGAGACACCAGGTACTTGTGGCGGGGAATCCAGACCATCACGGATTACAAGCCCTCTCCACAGACCTGTGACAGTTCCACCTCTCTGCTGAACCACCTGAATGACTTCTTTGCTCGCTTTGAGGCACACAACACCATCCCAGCACAGAAGACTCCACCTCCTCCTGGTGACCAGGTGCTGACGCTGTCTCCTGATAGCGTGAGGCGATCACTCAGGGGAACAAATGTTCAAAAAGCACCAGGTCCCGACAACGTCCCTGGTCGTATCTTGAGAGACTGTGCTGAGGAGCTCACAGATGTCTTCACTGACATCTTTAACATCTCACTGAGCCAAGCTGTTGTCCCCACATGCCTCAAAGCCACCACCATCATCCCAGTTCCAAAGAAGTCGTCTCCCTCCAGCTTCAATGACTACTGCCCGGTTGCACTCACCCCCATCCTCATGAAGTGCTTTGAGCGGCTAGTCATGCACCACATCAAGTCTGCCCTTCCCCCCACCCTGGACCCCTACCAGTTTGCATATCGGTCAAACCGCTCGACCGATGATGCCATCTCCACTGCTCTCCACTCTGCCCTCACCCACCTGGAAACCAGAGACCCACACGTCAGAATGCTGTTCATCGACTTCAGCTCAGGATTCAACACAATAATGCCCCAGCAGCTCATCCACAAACTAGACCAGCTGGGACTCAACACCTCCCTGTGTAACTGGCTGTTAGACTTCCTGACGGGGAGACCACAAGCAGTTCGGGTCGGCAGCAACACCTCCAGAACCATCACAATGAACACAGGGGCCCTCCAAGGATGTGTGCTGAGCCCCCTCCTCTTCACTCTGCTGACCCACGACTGCGCTCCATCATCCAGCTCCAACCTCTTCATTAAGTTTGCGGACGACACGACTGTGGTGGGTCTCATCAACAATGGAGATGAGACAATCTACAGGAGTGAGGTGAACAGGCTGGCCATGTGGTTCAAAGACAACAATCTCCACCTGAACGTGGAGAAGACCAAGGAGATTGTTGTGGACTTCAGGAGAGCGTGCACCCAGCATGCACCACTTACCATCAATGGTGCTGCAGTGGAGAGAGTGAGCAGCACCAAGTTCCTGGGCGTGCACATCAGCCAAGATCTATCCTGGAGTCACAACACTGCATCACTGGCCAAAAAAGCCCAACAACGCCTGTACTTTCTCCGCAAACTGAGGAGAGCAAGAGCCCCGGTTCCCATCATGCACACTTTCTACAGAGGCACCATCGAGAGCATCCTCACCAGCTGCATCACTGCAGCTGGTGAGGATGCCTGCACCGTGTCCTGCCGCAAGACTCTGCAACGCACTGTGAGAGCAGCTGAGAAGATCATTGGTGTCTCCCTCACGCCCCTTCAGGACATCTACAACTCACTTCTCACCCGGAAAGCCACCAGGATCGCAGGTGATCCGACCCACCCATCCCACAGCCTCTTCTCCCTGCTGCGTCGGGGAGGAGACTGAGGAGCCTCCGGGCCAATACCACCAGGCTCAGGGACAGCTTCTTTCATCAGGCGGTCAGAAAACTGAACTCTCTCCCTGCTCTACCCCCACTCAGCCCCCTGCCTCATGTCACAGACTGATCTCAGGACTCATCCCATGTTCCACCCTCCACCACTTACTTGCACCCCAACGCACTACCTCACTTTAATCACTTTTTTGTTTACATCCTCACATCAGTTTCTGCTATAACTACTGTTTTCTTTTAACTACTGCTGCTTACCTTACCGTGCCTAGTACTACACATGTGCCCTTGAATTATATTTTGCACTATTTTTATATTTTATACTTTTTATTTTCTTCTAAATGTATGGGTGTTTTTATATATTTCACGTTTGTACTTTGGTTTGAGAGGAAACCAATTTCATCTGTGCTATGTGTCGTGCATATAGCATATTTGACAATAAAGCTGACTTTGATTTGACTTTTTGACTGTTAACAACCTGTTCATCTGCAGCAGGTGTGCTGAAGCAGGGGAACATCTAAAATGTCCAGGATTGTGGCTCTTGAGGCCTGAAGTTCACCACCCCTGTTTTAGAGTGTCCTGCAGGATACTATGGACCAGGTTGTGTAATAACCTGTTCCTGCCACCTTGAAGCCAGGTGTAATGCAAAGAATGGTCTCTGCCTCTGTCCCCCTAGGAAAAGAGGTCAAGATATTTAAGGACTCTTTGTGGACTGACAAATAAAAAACCCAAACAAAAATGTAATAATAATGGAATGCACTGGACTCATCAAAGCCGTGTGTCTTGTTTGTTTTCGTGTTTTACAGCATGTGGACCTGGTTTCTGGGGCTTGGGCTGTAGCAGTCTTTGTCAGTGTCAGGGACCCTCTCTGGGCTGCAACCCAGTTAGGGGTCAGTGTGTGTGTGAGGCAGGATACACTGGAACCCACTGTGAAGAGAGTAAGCCAGAGTTTTAACTCAGTTTCAAAACTACTAGCAAATTCTGCCACCTAGAGGTGATTGCAGTTGTAATGTTTTTAAATTGATGTATTTTAGGAAATTTAATTTCCTGGATTGGAAATTTTACAGTTTTCTTTTTTTTTTTCTTTTCTGTGATTGAACTTTATGTGTCTCAAGCCTTTTTTTGTTCTGCATTTCTAAGATTTATTAATGATTTTTCTTTTGTAATATTTCATAACTATTTTACCCAAACATTATTTTAATAAGTGGCTCCAAAATGAAAAGGAATTTTAAAGGAATTAAAAAGTAAACAAGCAAAAAAATAAGAAACAAACCTAAACATTCAAAATCAAGTCTTGAATATATGTTTTTTTATTTCCTATCTTAATCCCTTGTGGGGAAATTTGGCTCTGCATTTGACCCATCCTCACCGTGAGGCAGAGGTGTCAAAAGTAGGAGTCGAAAGTAAAAATCCAGTCCAGCAGCTGTTCCAACCATCACTAAACCAGCTGAATTCAATTAGCACAGCTTCTTTACCAGGTAGATGAGCGAGTTGGTGAAAACACCTGATCTAGATATACAGGCAGATCCAAAAACATGGCAGGATTTTTACTTTCAACTCCTACTATTGACACCTCTGCCGTGAGGTGAGGAGCAGAGGGCAGCCATCTTGAACAGCACCCAGGGGGCAGTTGCGGGGTTCAGTATCTTGACCAAGGATACTTCGACATGTAGCCTCTTGCCAGGACACGGGATCAAGCTCCGGTTTCCCGATTGGAGGGTGACCTCCTTCCCGACAGACTACAGCCACCCCGCAGCCTTAACCCGTCCCAGCGGCGGGTTAAGTATCTTGCCCATACTTTGACGTAGCTTGCCAGCACCGGGGATCGAACTCGCCATCTTTCGAATGAAGGGTGATCGTCCTTCTGCTAGACCACACCACCCGCAATAAGTCTAAGTTGACCAGAATAAAATGTTTCGGTGTAGGAAAGCCACTGTCCATATACGACCCTGTATTTCATTGCATGTTTCTGAATATGATCTTACATATTTTTCATTGTGTTGTGTGCAGAGTGTCTGAATGGCAGCTATGGTTACGGCTGTGCTCAGCAGAGTCACTGTCAGAATGAAGCCCTGTGTGATCATGTGAGTGGTGCCTGCACATGCTCCCCTGGATTTATAGGAACACACTGTGAAAAAAGTATGTCACTTATATTTATTATTAAGAGACTTTTTAAGTACCTTTTCACACACAAATTTAAAGTGATCGATACATGATTGGATGATTGTAGAGTGCAAGTGATGTGAATGGTACATAACACTCAAAAAGTGCTTCTGTGTCTTCACGGTGTCCATACAGGGATGTGTCTAGAAATTCTTTCTTGAGGTCAGATAGGGGCACAGATTTTGAAAATGGCGGCACGTGGAAATGCCTATAACCTTAAAAAAATTATAGTTTTTACAAAATTATAGACTGTTTATCATAATTTAAGTAGTTTCCACAAACCAAAATAAAATCAAAACCTGTCAAAACACAATGCCAGTGTTACACTTTCATTAATCATTTCCTCTGATGAAAACGTATTGAGTGATCAGCCGAATGAGCTTTTAACCCTATTAGGAGGTTTTAACCACTATAGTATAAAGTTTTGAGACATTGCACTGATAAATATAGAATACAATGTACAATTAAAAGCTTTGTCAGTGTTTATTCAACACTGAAGCGCAGCAGTACTTGCTACTAATGCAGTGCAAAAATGTTTTAGGTAAAAAGAGTTTTAAAAATTAAAATATAACAATTTTAACAGCTGATTGGCTAGTATAATTTATAGAAATTCACCAATCAGGATATTGGGGTCCAATCACTGACCACCAAATGCCGTATCTGCCGATCTCGATATTATCAATCACAGCGCCCATAAATTCTTCAATATTGTTGTCTCATGTACAAACACTGACATTGTATTGTTAGTATAAAAAGTAGGAGATGAGAAAGTATCATGAATTGACCACTGTTTTATTGCAGGCTAAGGCAATGTGCAATATTTTACACTCTAGAGACTCTCCTAGAGACAACTTGGACTCAGTTTACATAGAGTAAGTCAATGTAGCTTACTAGCTTAAACTGTCTTGTTACAGTAATTATGTGTACAACCAACATTTCACTCTTTTTTGTTCACAGAGTTGATCGGCCTGCTTTGATCTATTTTGAGAACTCGGATCAAAACCGATAGCGCCCCTATTGGTCGTTTGGGATCTGATGCCGATTGATCGGTGCAACTCTGATATTATATTGTCTGCACAATGTTCATCAGAAAAGTAGGACTGGGAATATCATGTGCTTATAAAGCAGCTGGTGCTACATTCAGTTACACTTGAATATCTGAGCTTCACTGAAAACCTCATCTTACATTTGATGTTTATTTGAATTTGATTGTCTCAGTTGGGGGTGGCACCTAGGGTGGCCAGCCTAAGGGTGGCCTTTGCCCCCCCCCAGGTCCCCCTTTGGACACACCCCTGTGTCTATAGTGTCTATTTGCTGAAGTTAACTTTCTTGGTCTTTTATCAAAGAGTAATTTCATCATCTTTGTTAGAGTGATGGCTGTTTTGTTAGTCACAAGGACCCAAAGTGTGGAGATGGAAGGTAATACTAGGTTAATCAAAAAGATTTACAAAATGAAAATGAAAGTCTGGTGAGATGGCAGAGAACCAAAAACTACAAAGTTTGAGGACAGGGAAATCATGAGCAAACATTACTGAATACTAAGAGGTGAGCTGATTAACAGATGGAGAGCAGGTGTGGAGTCTGGGTGTCCAGGGAGCTGGAGTAGGGCAAAAAAAAAAACTGAAACACACAAACTAACTCTAGAAATCAAAAAAAAAAAAAAAAAAAAACCTGAAATCAAACACACTTATTAATTTGGTCGTTATTCTTTGGGATTTGTTGTTTTTCACTATTTTACAAGGTGTTGACCATGTTTTGTAGAACAAATGACACTGATGACATGACATTATGACACTATACTAACCATTCCTCTTTGATTTTTTGGGGTCACAGTACTTTTTTTTCCTTGAAACAATGCTTTTTTTGTAAGATATTCCAGCTAAATTTAAAAAATCTGAAAATATATTTAGACCTCATTTAGACCTTAATTTAGTTTAACTTACAGTTAAACCTACAGACACTTATGTCATTTTCTTTGCTGTCAGCATAGTTTAACTCCCAATCCACTAGGTGGTGCTGCAGGACATTCTTCGGATCATTCAACGTGTGCCACAGTTTTAGTGAATCCAATGAATCACCAAATTGCCCACGTAATGTCACGAGCGAAACCATTTTAAAACCACACAAATCGCAAGATGTAATTAGTATTAGTCATTCGGGGACAGATGGAGTGTGTCTTTGCAACCGCTCAGCCATAGAAAAGCTTTCATGTAACTATTCATCTCACCATTATGATGTTTGTCCAAAACTGCAACAGTCCAAGAGTTTTAGCAATGTCATAGATTCATTCTTGATTATAGTCTTTTGACTTGAAGTGGCGTTGTGTGATTACAGAGTAAAAGATTTACTGTGAGTTCACTAACAGCCGTAGAAATCAATGCCGCCTCCACAGTACACTGTAAATCACGGCCATGTCACACTAGAACAGAGCTTTACATTCCTAGTCATAACAGTCTGATGGCCTCATGTGCAGTTGTCACTCTGATTGGATGTTGCTGTAGACATGGGGCTAACTATCTGACCAGATTTCATTTTCTTAAGGTTTAAATATGGGTGTCCAGTTTCTACAACTTTAGCTGGGCCTCTTCCTTCAGGAGAAGTCAGGAAGAGGCCTGCAGTGTGAGAAGATCCAGATCTCTTTAGAATCAGCGTTTAAAGACATGCCTCAATAGCACAGGCCTTTATACCATATGGGCAATTCTTATCCATACTTTCAGCATGTTGTTACTCTAGATCCCCAAAATCTAGAAAACCTCATAACTATGCGTAAGCCATTGTTTGAGTGCTGGTGTTAATGCCAAACCTTTCAGAGGTCTATGTGTTGATATGGGTCCAGCTCGCTACTTTTTCAGCTAATGTGGATCAAGCTGTTCTAGATCTTTTGATGTTTGCTTCAAAACAGTTTATTTGGTCTCAGAAGAAAGAGCTCTGGTTTGAATGACATTGAACATCTGCGTTATTTTGTTGCTTGTTTAATTGTTGCATGGGCCCTGAATGGCACCAGGAAGTTCTATTGTATGTTCTGTCTATCCGCTCTGTTTCTGTGGTCTGCTCTTACTGGTTGTGTGGTCTCTGGACCTTCTTTATGAGCTGACAGCAGTGGCTCTTACACAACCATGGATCTGGAAATAATCCTGCTGTCTTAAAGAGCTCATTTAGTCAAGTCTTTCAGTGATAGCACAGTGTGTGTGTGTATGTGTGTTTGTGTGTGTGTGTGTGTGTGTTGTCGTTAACTGAAAAACCTCCTTGTCTACCTATAAACAAAGACTCAAAGGGAAGAGTCCACATTTATAAATGCTAGCAGACAAGACGCTAATATTAGAAGACAGATTGCTGCCCTGTGGTTAAGATGAAAACTCATTGCCTCCCGCTGGCACATACTTTATCTAAAATATCTCAGGATTTAGAACATGGAATAACATGTATTAATGTTCATATTTTAACAGAACAGATGTCTGAGTTTCTGTTGAATCAATATGCGAGAGAAACCTTCCTCTTCTGAATGACAGGCCTGATTAGCCTTGTTACCATGGTGTCATTCCAATCCTAACAATAAACAACAGACAATAAACCAGCGACATTGCTACCATTGAGTTAATGTCCAGCTGTATTAGGATGACAGCATCCTCAGTGGGCTAGTTTGAATAAAACAGCAGTCTAACCACTTCTGAGGCCGGCACAGACGTCATGCTGTCAGCGTGGGAACACAGCAAGAAACTGCTGAGCAGGAAAGATACTTTTCCTAATTTAAGGCCTTGAGTTAGAACTGGAGGAGTGGACAGCAGTAGCTGGAAGAGGTGGAGGAGATGCGTTTAACTGTGGCATAAAACTACATCAAACCACAAATGATAAAAGCAATGAAAATCAATAGATTTTTTTTTAGACGTTAGAATAGACCAATAGACCCAGTTAATTTTAGATCCAAACACCCTGGATCTTATGTAGCAACAGCAAGCAGAAGGTACCTGCAATGTCTGTATCCACTGACAACAAATACATGTTGGTATACTGATGCTATTTATTCAAGCTATTACTCTTGAGTTAGCTTGTGGTCTCCACAGTGTCAAACTGAGCCATCAGAAATAGGTTGTGTATAAACACAGTCATCCTTGCCTTCCCTGGTCGTTTTTAACTTACAAGCCACATTTGCATCATTTGAAATGCTCATTCATGTCACAGCTGCTAGATAGTTTTGTTCTGATATAGTAGGTACCATGTTTAGAAAATCCAAGTGTCATTCATCTTCATACATATATTGAAAAGGTATCTCCTGCTCGCACTTAAAAACAAACATCTCCTTGCATCAGCTGCAGTGCTGTAGGTGTGTTTGTGGCGAACAGTAACCAGGCATTGTTTTGCCGTTTGGTGGGGTCTGTGGACGCAGCAGGTGCTCTATTTACCAGGTTTTTTGTGCCCTCGTCTACCTCCAAAAAGGAATGGCCTCTGATCCATCGTAAACTTTGATGTGGCCCAGATCCAGCACACATGTGTGGGACAGGAGCTTTTCTAACGAACGCAGACTCTTTGCAGCAGCCGCAGCGTGGTACTGCAATTTGATATTGGTATTTTTGGGAGGTGGCAAGACAGAGAGGGGGTGAAAGGAGAGAAAAGATCTACATGAAAAAAAAGAAAAGGTTTGGCATTCAAACCTTTTCCTTTTCTCTTTTGTGAAGTTGCCAGTTCTAACCAGTCGGATGTTTTATCTCGACCCACAGCGTGCCCGGACGGCTTTTACGGTCTTGACTGTGGCCAGATGTGCGAGTGCAGGAACGGTGCCCGCTGCCACCACATCACAGGAGCCTGCCTATGCACCGCCGGCTGGGCAGGACCACACTGCATTCTGGGTAATAGAAGCCACATCATTAAAACAGGGTGTGAGGGAGGCCCTCACTGTGGCCCATCACAACATCCTCTCCTTAAACACAACTAAGATGTGTTTGTGAACAATTATCTCTATAATGAGACATTGCCAATGACTTTTTTAGGGATGGGTAAGGAGGAAAAGGAGGGAGGACAAGAGTGCCCTCTGGCACTCAGGGTTTAATTGAGGTCTATTCTGGATAAATGCACCCACATGTACATAGCGGTGAACATCGGGAGAAGGGAGAGCATAGCTTGGAAGAGTCTTTTAGTAGCTAACCAATCAGTGCTCTCATGCTGAAGTTTCTTGAGGATTTCATGACTTTGTTTCAATAAATCCAGTGGATTGCCCACTAAAGTTTTTACTCTGTCATTCTGCAATTTTATTCAAGACTTTGCTCTTGCCACAGCCATTTGTGGTTATAGCTACCAGAGTCAGCAGAAAGCCACTATCGTGACTTAATGGTCCATCTTTGTCATTTGCTCATTTTCCTCTTTCATAAATGCCAAATTAATGTTGAACTTTGATCATTAACGAGAGGTTTGCAATAAGAGCACTCAGAGTCATGATGTCTTAAATACAATTAGGCTGACTGTTCCCGTACACGTTCAATCCATGCTGTTCCTCATATCACTGAATGTTTTTGATTGCAGATTGATTTTTTGTTAAATGATTGTGCCTGGGTGTTTTTGTGTGTGAATAGACAGTGTGCAGAGGGTTACTTTGGAGAGCAGTGCAGTCAGACTTGTGAGTGTCAGACTGGAGGAAGGTGTGACCATGTTACGAAACCATGTAGCTGCATGGTAATCTGACTGCCAGATTATTGTGTAGCTCCACTGTCCAGTCGGTGCTACAATAAGATCTGTGATTGCTCCGTTTGAAAGTCTCTGAAAAAGGGAGGGACATCTGTTATAATATTTTAAGCTGATTGGAGGACGTGCCAGGAAGTGTCAGCATGATCTGTCTTTAGCTAATCACAGTAAATTTAGTTCTTGCAAATCCAGTCGGGAGAAAAGCACATACGTATCATCACCACCAAGAAAAGCACAAAGTGCTTCGCTTTGCTTATTTTTCAACCAAGAAATCATCTCTAGTTCTCCTAAAATAGATTCAGTAGCCGCTTTTATGCGTACATCCAAAGGTGCCATGTTTGTTTTGCTTTGCCAGGGCACTTACTGCCAATCATACCTGAACACCCGTCCCAAAGAACAATGCAAACACGTGATTGGTCCGAACAGTTTTTGAGTCAGACAGTTTAGTTGGAGCGTTACAAGTTGGATTTCCGTGAGTTTGGAAAACTCCAAATCTCGCAAGAATCCATCTTGCAGTGCAAGGTTAGCTGCATGGCTGGTTGGACTGGAGTCAGCTGTGAGCTGCAGTGGTTCATCACTTTTATAAATTTACTATTAAAGTTACATAGTTTACAATCCATGCAGCTGTATTTTAAAACTTTTATGTGTTTTATTCTAGTTTAGTAGTGGTAGATTTTTGTGCAGTTTGAATATGATTTAGAAGTCTCTTAAAACCTCCTCAAATGTTAACTCTGTACTGGCTGAGTGATTGCAAATTTAGTGTTTGCTAAGGCTGATGGGCTGTGGTGGCCATTTTGAATTGAATTGACTTCAACGGGGAATCAGTTGGAGATGTACATAAAATCATTATTTATTTTGTAAATTCTGAGATGCTTAGCTAACACTGTAGACGAATGACCACATATTCACGTGCAAAGACAAAAACATTGATAACTGTCTTTCACCTTTTGGCGGTGGGTGATAAAAATATGCACCTGTAACCCAAGTCTAAAATGTCTCCACCCAATCAGCCACTATTTTACCACAAGATGTCACTAAACATTGTATATTTTATAAGGTCTGCTGTATTAATGGTGTTCTGCATCTATATGTAGCTCGTCTTCATGGACAATATGTTTTAAAACACTTCAATAAATAAACACAGGTAAGTGTAGCCTTTCTGTCCCCGTCATGTAGAAACAGAACCAAGCGTAAGGTTTACTTAGTCTTTAATTCTAGTGTGGACTGACCATGAATGCAGACCATGAATGCTTGTGTATTTTGTCTGAAGTTTGTTCAAAGGGATTCTTTGGGGAGGGCTGCAAGGAGAGGTGCGACTGTGTCCACAGTTTGAGTTGCCACCACGAGACGGGTCGCTGTGATTGTGAGCCAGGCTGGAGAGGAGCCAGGTGTGACAAAGGTGAGTGTGTGCGGGGGGGATTTTGCATTTGAATGCAACTTGCTGGACAGAACATTTGGGTAAAGTAACTTTGTGTCCCCGCATATGTGTTTGGAGTTTCAGCCTGCCTACCGGAGTTTTTTTGTGTTTCCTGTGCCCAGAGGTGTCGTGCCAGGCTGATGTGTTCTGTCACCTCAAAACAGGGAGTTGTGGTTGCCCAGTCGGACTCTCAGGGCCCGGCTGTGAGAAACACAAGGATAAAAAGAAAAATTGATATCTGCAAAATAAATTAGTTTTAATGGCATCCCCCTTTTTCCTCTTGGTCCTGGGAAAGATTACAATTTGCTCCATTCTAGGAAATGGACTCCACCTCTACATGAGACCTTCATTATCACACAACTGTATGAGAATGTTTCAGTATTTACACCATACCTTGTAGGACCGTATACAAGCAGCTTTGCTACTCAACCCCTCCTTCAGCACCCCCTCCTCACAGCCTCAGCTCCCTTCCTCTCCTCACACACTCCCTAGACATCTGATAAATGTTACACACCGGTTGCCAAGTAAAACAGAAGGCATTGTTTTTGTCTCCTCGGCGGCGGATAAGGGCTTTTGGAAAGCAGACATGCATAATGACAGCACTGTAATTGCCTCTTTAGTCTGGAGTCCTTTCTTATCTGTCCCCCACGCTGCTTGCTGCTGCTTGACTGAGTAGCCGAGTGCCACGGTCTCACCCGAAAACATGTTTGGTTCTCAGATTCATCTTGGTCACTATGACCGATTGTCTGGGGACTTCATTCATTATTGTGATGAGTGTATATGTAGGGATGCAGAAAGGGTGTGTGAAAGAATGTCCTTCTGTGTCCGCCTGGGTTTGGGCACCAGGGAAAGTTGTTGGGATTGTTGAGTTTGTTACCAGCCAAGTGCTGAATGCCCCTGTATGTATGTTCACAGATTTTTCTGAGAGAGGAAAGGGAAATGGCATTCGTCTTTGTTCCCACAAACTGTTGAGTGTGTTTACAATCAAGACCTTATCTGCAAGCAGTGCGTAGCTGTACAACGTGATAAATTAACTCTGTGTTGGAGTTTCACTTGTCAATGGAATTTCAGTTATATTTGCACACAAAAGTGAAGATAGATGCAGAAACTGAATCGTGTTTCCTGTTACTGAAGGCACCAAACTGCATGCAGCATTCGCAAGTATGTGTCCAAAATATCGCAAAACCTTCATGTGGGGTTTAATTTCTTTGCGCGAGTCAATAGGTCTGTTTTCACAAATTTTGAAAAAAAAATATCTAAAAACAGTCACTCTATTTTCATGAGTCCAAAAATGTAAGAAATATGACCAAAAAGTTTGGGAAAGATTGGCAACCTATAAACTCAGTTGTGATATTTTGAGCACAAAAGAAAAAATTAGAAGGAATTGTAAACAAATCACTACATAATCTAGATGTGAATAAATTGCCACCATTGTTGCAATTTATTCTTAGTTTCTTGACACCCAAAAGTGTTGCAGATACCTATCTAGTGTGGTTATAAATGAAAACATATTTTACTAAAATTTTAAGTTTGGCTGTTTCCGTTTACTGACCATTGGTTGCAGCCCAGAGTCTTAAAAAGGCCATTTCACACAAATTTCAAATTTCAGGACTTTGTGGTTATTTCTTAAGTATTAACCTGTAATATGAAACATTTTATATCTAAAAAATCATAGGAAACACTGATTTACAGACCTTTCAATCTGCTTGAAAATTTGTCCAGGTTCGACTCCAACTTATTATTCATTATGCTAATTTGCTGGACTCAGATTAGCTAATAAACTAGCCTATGAGAGCACGGCTTCTTGTTTCCTTCCCCACTGCGCATGGCAACAGCGCAACGAGTATCTTCCGGTTGATATGTATTTATGCTACAACGTTTAGCAGCAGCATGCTAGGTGTGGTTTCAACTGCGGGAGTTCATGAAAACTAACAAACAAAGGAGTTGTGACGAAACAGATACAGGCCGTTCGAACTCTGGAGAACTCGGGTTTTATCGCCACCTGCATAGTTTGAG
Organism: Pachypanchax playfairii; assembly: GCA_006937955.1. Classification (NCBI taxonomy): domain Eukaryota; kingdom Metazoa; phylum Chordata; class Actinopteri; order Cyprinodontiformes; family Aplocheilidae; genus Pachypanchax; species Pachypanchax playfairii. The sequence continues at coordinate 99,947 of SSNP01000102.1, forward strand.
AGATAAAAACTGAAAGAGAAGTTGTTGACCTGTTTTCACACCCACTATGAAGGTAAGAACACCTGTGGAGCTAAAATATTCATCAGAAACCTCAGAAAAAATGTTTTTAACGGAATGGCCCCTTTAAGACATGTTTCCCGCCACATGATCCTGCTGGTCCTTTTCATTTTATATTTAAATCTGTCCTTTCTATGGCTTTTATCTAACATGTCTGTAATGCTGTATGTTTCTTTTTGTGCCAAATCAGCCTGCCCTGCTGGCATGTTCGGACAAAACTGCAGCCAACTGTGTGAGTGTTCTGGAGTAAGAGATCAGTGTCATCCTGTAACAGGGAAATGCAGCTGCTTACCTGGTTACTATGGGCCTCACTGTCAGCTTCGTAAGTGTAGCTCTTACCTCTGAAACAGGGACTTAAATACAAAAAAATATGGCAACAGATATTTCAGCAGGAGCAAATGATTTGTCTAAGAGCTTTTGAAATCTTGTTTAAGCAGAAATTTGACAGGTTTTGGTTTGCGAGCACAGGAAAACCCAAAGAACACAGATAAAAAATAAAGAAAGACAAAACTAGAAAGAAATGCCATTTTTATTTTTGACTTCTTCATTTTGTGCCCTTCATCTTCTTCTTCTTTTGCCTCCAGGTTGTCGAGCAGGTACTTTTGGGCCAAACTGCAAGTCCAGGTGTAGATGTCTGAATGGTGGACGTTGTGACTTCAGAACAGGAACTTGTTACTGTTCTCCAGGCTACATTGGAGCCAACTGCAGCTCAAGTAAGTCGGGATACAAATTTACCACAGAAATACAAAATCTATATCTACTATTTCAGGGATCTGATGCAACAAAAGGGCTTTTCTTGTTGTCTAGAGAACCTTTAACTTTAGAAAATTATGATGTTTCTCTGTGCAGGTTGTCCAAGTGGGTATTATGGGAAAGATTGTGCAAAGTTGTGTTCCTGTGGGGAAAGAGGGCAGTGCCACCCAACAACTGGGAGGTGCATCTGTGGCCCAGGTTGGATGGGACTGTCCTGTAAGGAAGGTGAGACAAAAACTGCTTTTTGAGTGTTTGTCAGATTATGTTGGTTACAATATTTGACGTGTAAGATATAATCCAAAATGCATAATAGATGGTGTGGAATAGAGCTTAAGACTGCAATTGGTTCAAGAGAATAAATACTAGCAAGAACAAATGACTAACTATTAAATCACAAAGGAAAACTCATTCTTTAAGTCTGAGCTTAAACCATATCACACGTTTGAACCCCGGCTTTTATTCAGCCTTTTATCTTTTACTATTCTCCTGAGTAAACAAAGAGTCACCGCTGAGGCTGATACGCATCATTTGGAAGCACAGGCTTTAATGAGTTCTTTAGAGATGACAGACCTAACAAGAGACTGACAAACAAGCAGCAAAATGAGGGTGTAGTTTTCAACATTTTTCGCTGTATATTTAAGGAACAAATTCTCCATTTCCTCCAAATAAGGGCTCCGATGATCACAGGGCTTTTAATTCCCGGGAAACACAGTCAGAGCCGAGTTTTCTTAATCTCTTCCTTTATCAGCAATTCAGCTGGATTGCAAACGGGGGGTTTCCAGCTCTACTTGCACTAAATGTTCTCTCGCTTGCACTTACACATACACACACACCACCTCTTTAAGTTCCTCTTGTTGAATGTTTACAAAAACCTAGAAGTAGCTCATTCTCTGTGTTCCGTATCGCTGGATTTGGCAAGCAGGCAAATAAATAAACATGGAAATCAAAGATGTCTTGCTTATTGTTTTACCAATTCTAAATTACCCAAAGAAACATGATTATTCTTTTATATCAGCGCCAAATTAGACCACTTTGCCATCACTTTAATGATCTGTTGCTTAAATAAACATGAATGTGGTTAGTACAGTGTTGTGTGCGGGTGAAATGGACAGAGCGAGCACATACCCATCGATTTCACTGCTGAACTGAAGGATCTGAAGCTTTTTTTGTGATTTTGTTTTGAATGTTTCTCCAGCTTGTCCAAGAGGACGCTTTGGCCTGCAGTGCAGAAACACGTGCAGCTGTCAGAATGGAGCTTTGTGTGATCCTGTTGATGGGTCCTGTAAGTGTGGACTGGGCTGGACCGGACCCCGATGTGAGACAGGTGTGACTGGCCGTAAAACGCATCTTGCATTTAAACACCTTGTCCTTTTACTTTGTATTTTATACGAAAGCTGCAGAGTGTTAATCTTGTGATTACAGTTTAAACCAAATATCTGTAAAAGGGAAATATTAAACACTTTGTGACCAGGACTTTACTGCAACATGAGGGTAAAATCTTCTGCATCGAGAAAATATACAGAAAAGCAGGTTCAAAATGCTGTAAAACTGAAGTTAATTCTGGAAACAAAAGATCCAAAATCTACAAAGTAACATCAAATGTAACAGCTGCAGGATGCTGTACTACATTCACATTTAGCCATTTTAGTGACTGATAATTATCATAATGATTTACAGGTTTAATTAAAGAGGCCCTTCCATTAAAAACGTTTTTTCTGAGGTTTCTGTTGAATATTTTAGCTCCACAGGTGTTCTTACCTTCATAGTGGGTGTGAAAACAGGTCAACAACTTCTCTTTCAGTTTTTATCTCTCAAACTACGCAGGTGGCGATAAAACCCGAGTTCTCCCGAGTCCGAATGGCCTGTATCTGTTTCGTCACAACTCCTTTGTTCGTTAGTATTCGGCAGCTCCTGCAGTTGAAACCACACCTAGCATGCTGCTGGCTAAAAGCTGTAGCATAAGACGTAACAAACAGGAACACACGACGTCTGAAGTTACCATGTGCAGCGGGGCAGGAAACAGTATACCTTGCTCTCATAGGCTAGTTTGTTAGCCAATCAGAGTCCAGCAAATTTGAACAATGAATATGAATGAGCTGCTGCCCTAAGCAGCCTGATGTAGCGAACCGGAACCACCCGAATTTGAATACAGACAGATTGAAAGGTCTGTTAATCAGTGTTTCCTGACATTTTTTTAGATATAAAATGTTTCATATTACTGGTTAATACTTAAGAAATAACCACAAAGTCATGAAATTTGCATGAAATGGCCTCTTTAAGTTCGAAACCCTTTTCACACATATGATTTGTGACATTAACGGCTTCATTGCTTAATCTAAATTTGTTTTTCTAACCTCCTGAAGACCAGTTTCCAGACATTTACTATCTTTCTGGGGTCTGAGGGTTTTTGTGGGGACCGAAGCCTGGTCCCCATACGGGGAACTCCCCTTTTTAGGGTTAGGGGTTAGGTTTATAGGTATGGTGTGAATAGAGTTTTAGTTAGTCTTAGGGTTAGTTATAGATCAGTAATGGTTAAGGTTAGGAAAAGGGTTTGGGTTAGGTATAAATCTAGTTACTAAAATCAATGGAAGTCAATGGACAGTCCCCATAAGGATAACAAAACACACTTGTGTGTTTGTGTGCGTGTGTGTTTGTGTGTGTTTGCGTGTAGCCTGTTCACCAGGAAAATATGGGCGTGATTGTGCACACATCTGTTCATGCCTCAACAACGGGACCTGCAGCCGCTTCACTGGCAGCTGCAGTTGCAGCGCTGGGTACTATGGCCACTCCTGTCAACATGGTACGCCTCACAGAAAATGTTCCTAAAAGCCTTTAATATTTTCTAAATCTCTTCAGTATTCAGTAACTTTATCTTCTCCTCTGTATTTTTTCCAGAGTGTCCTTCTGGGTGTTACGGGATGAACTGTGCCAATATGTGTGACTGTAAGGTTGGGCAATCATGTGACCATGTGACTGGCGAATGTTTGTGCCCACCAGGCTACAGCGGTCCACAATGCCAGAAACGTGAGTATTATAACTAAAGGTACATACACATTGTTTTTACTGAAAATGAAGCTGATCATAATTAATAATCAGAACCTTGGTATTTTTAAAGGAATCATATCTCCATCCACCTTTTATGACAACATTTGAAATAAAGTTACATTAAAAGATGACGGTTTATGGTTGTTTTAGTCAAATCCTAAAACATACAGTGGGGCAAAAAAGTATTTAGTCAGCCACCAATTGTGTAAGTTCTCCCACTTAAAAAGATCAGAGAGGCCTGTAATTTTCATCATAGGTATACCTCAACTATGAGAGACAAAATGAGGAAAAAAAATCCAGAAAATCACATTGTCTGATTTTTAAAGAATTTATTTGCAAATTATGGTGGAAAATAAGTATTTGGTCAATAACAAAAGTTAATCTCAATACTTTGTTATATAGCCTTTTTTGGCAATGACAGAGGTCAAACGTTTTCTGTAAGTCTTCACAAGGTTTTCACACACTGTTGCTGGTATTTTGGCCCATTCCTCCATGCAGATCTCCTCTAGAGCAGTGATGTTTTGGGGCTGACGCTGGGCAACACGGACTTTCAACTCCCTCCAGAGATTTTCCATGGGGTTGAGATCTGGAGACTGGCTAGGCCACTCCAGGACCTTGAAATGCTTCTTACGAAGCCACTCCTTCGTTGCCCGGGCGGTGTGTTTGGGATCATTGTCATGCTGAAAGACCCAGCCACGTCTCATTTTCAATGCCCTTGCTGATGGAAGGAGGTTTTCACTCAAAATCTTACGATACATGGCCCCATTCATTCTTTCCTTTACACGGATCAGTCGTCCTGGTCCCCTTGCAGAAAAACAGCCCCAAAGCATGATGTTTCCACCCCCATGCTTTACAGTAGGTATGGTGTTCTTTGGATCCAACTCAGCATTCTTTCCCCTCCAAACACGACAAGTTGAGTTTCTACCAAAAAGTTCTATTTTGGTTTCATCTGACCATATGATGTTCTCCCAATCCTCTTCTGGATCATCCAAATGCTCTCTAGCAAACCGCAGACGGGCCTGGACGTGTCCTGGCTTCAGCAGGGGGACACGTCTGGCACTGCAGGATTTGAGTCCCTGGCGGCGTAGTGTGTTACTGATGGTAGCCTTTGTTACTTTGGTCCCAGCTCTCTGCAGGTCATTCACTAGGTCCCTCCGTGTGGTTCTGGGATTTTTGCTCACCGTTCTTGTGATCATTTTGACCCCACGGGGTGAGATCTTGCGTGGAGCCCCAGATTGAGGGAGATTATCAGTGGTCTTGTATGTCTTCCATTTTCTAATAATTGCTCCCACAGTTGATTTCTTCACACCAAGCTGCTTACCTATTGCAGATTCAGTCTTCCCAGCCTGGTGAAGGTCTACAATTTTGTTTCTGGTGTCCTTTGACAGCTCTTTGGTCTTGGCCATAGTGGAGTTTGGAGCGTGACTGTTTGAGGTTGTGGACAGGTGTCTTTTATACTGATAACGAGTTCACACAGGTGCCATTAATACAGGTAACGAGTGGAGGACCGAGGAGCCTCTTAAAGAAGTTACAGGTCTGTGAAAGCCAGAAATCTTACTTGTTTGTAGGTGACCAAATACTTATTTTCCACCATAATTTGCAAATAAATTCTTTAAAAATCAGACAATGTGATTTTCTGGATTTTTTTTCCTCATTTTGTCTCTCATAGTTGAGGTATACCTATGATGAAAATTACAGGCCTCTCTGATCTTTTTAAGTGGGAGAACTTACACAATTGGTGGCTGACTAAATACTTTTTTGCCCCACTGTAACTAACTGTCTGCCCATGTGGGACCTGTTGGTATTTACAGTGGGTGTTATGAATGACTCACACCTGCTGCCACATCAAACTGAAGCTCAATTTCTATAACGCTGAGTTAAATGAATTTTTATTTTTGCTAAGTTTTATTAGCTGTAGCGGCCGTGTTGAATGAAGTCGACTCTAATAGTGAATCAGCTGTAGATATTTACTTTCTGATAGTTGATTAAACTCCATCTGGTGGTTCCTGATATAATCTGCTAATGGACAAACAAACACAGACGTACAGGTCTTTCAGTGGGAAATAATAATAACAAAAAACGTGCATCTGCAGCTTTCACACAGTAGGACAGGCTTTTTTATGTAGGTGTGCAGTTAGACAGGATGGTTATTCAATGAAAGGCAGGTGCTTTTTGACTTCCTAATGCATTCTTGTTACTTCATGTTGCCCTCCTGCCTGCTCGTGGGGCTCTCAGCCGCTGTGTGAGTGTTTAAACGGCCATTTCAGCACCAGCAGGAGACGTGAGTGAGGGCCAGCTGCAAACACATGCTCAGAGCAGAGCGGTGTTTTATATTTATTTCTGTATGATCACATCTATGTGAGAAAATGCACTTTTCTATGTTTTACCACTTATTTGCATTTTTTTTATGTTGTCTTTTATCAGGCGGGAGGTTGATGTAAAAGAAGAAGTCATCCACTTTGAGATCTACAGTTTCTCCATCTTTCTCTGCATGTTGGGTTCATTCTCCACACTAACCTGACTCTTTCTGTGCATGTGTGTATTCTGTTGTTTTCAGAGTGTGAAGCCGGCAGCTTCGGATTGAATTGTGCAAAGTCGTGCGATTGTGCCAGTGAAGCTTTGTGTGACCCAGCTACAGGAGAGTGTCTCTGTCCGTCAGGATGGTGGGGACAGAGATGTGAGAAAAGTAATGACACCTTTTGAGAGACCCATCTTTTAACTAGCGTGCTGAAAAAGATGGAAATTTTCATTCAGAAAATCTCCACATGATGTTCTGATTGATGTGTTTCAGCCTGTGATGGACACCGGTTCGGCCCCGGCTGCTCCCTGCTGTGTCAGTGTTTCCACGGGGCCCCCTGCGATCGGGTGAATGGCAGATGTTTATGTCCTTCCACCTGGTTCGGTCCAACTTGTAGTGAAGGTAAACCCGAGTGTCCACTTGGACACACATTGAACTTTAAAGATAAAGTAAACTGGAACCCAAGATAACACACACACAAGGTTGAGGGTTGTAAAGCCAAACCAGCTTTAATAAAAACCTAAAAACGTTGAGCGGCTGAGCTCCATCCCCTTCACCCCCTTCTTTCTCCTGACAGTTATTTTAATCTGTGCCCAGCATGATGCCGAGCTTTAGGCTGTCTTCGTTTTACCTCCTCAAATCCAAACATGTGGGAGACTACGTAGCAGTTACCTCTTCTCCCAAAACCTCTGAACATTTGCTTTTGATTTTCAAATGGTGCTCATGTCTTTTTACCTTTTTTTTTTTTTTCTCCTCCCGTCTCAACAGCACAAACCTCAGAGGTGCCGAGCTTCTCTGTTTCTCACAGAAAGAGAAGAGGAGGCAGTAAAACCACATAACCACTGAGCAGAGGTGCAAACTCCTGACTGGACTCCCAAACACAGGACTTGGCTCAGTGAAGCTTCACTCTGATCATCTCAGAACGGGTTGTGTTGGTTCTGTGAAGCTGGTTCTCAGGTGTCAGAGACGGGCACTCCATCACTGAGTCTGAAGGCTGAGGAGATCAACCACAGGAGTTGGCATGTGAGAGCTCGTCAAAGGATCATAAACTCAAATGTGGACCAGTTGGTCAGAGACTTAAAGTCCCGCTGATACTTGTAATATTTTTATTATTGTTTACTGATTGAAAATGAACCATTTCTGACATTTTAAGACTAGTAAACCAGATCCGTACAACATTTAGTATGATCACATAATTTGGCTTATTAGTTTGTCAAAAATACTTCAACATGAAATGATCTCATTGATTTAATTCTGATGAAAAACTTCCACAACTTATTCTAAAAAAACTCCACATGAGCGATAACACATACCCCACACCATAAACAACAAGACAGAACAAAATATTACACACTCATCATCATCAAGTATCTGCCCCGCACCTCCAGGTAAACAAATTACACATTTTCTTGATTTTTTTTTCTGTATATTTACTTTATTTTACTACTTTGTTAAGCTGTAATTAGTTACTTGATGTTCATAAAACTCTATGATTGCGTGCAGGTGAAACAGCACAGAGTCTGTTCACCTACAATACTTTTATTAGTTTGTGTAGTTCTCGTGTTAGTTTTTGTTCTAATTTTTGCTTTTGTAAGAAAAATGTTTTTAAACTTTATCCATCAGAAGCTTCCTTCGTTTTAGAAACAAACTCCATTCAGCATCAGACAGGAATTCTGTATTCTAGCAGAGACGTGATCAGGTACTGGATCACTGCAGGCTAAACTAGCATATCTGCATTATTTTAGAACATAAAGTTAGCTCTAATTTTTAAGCTGTTCAAATAATTGAAAAAAACAAACAAAATAAGAACTTTTGTAGTGATCTGATGTATGATGTGCAATAGCAGAAGTCCCATTGGATGTTACTGATGTTCATTTAAATACATGATTTTTTTTTTTTCATAAGGACAACTGCATGTAACTCGGGTCAGTACAAGTTACAGATTTTAGTTTAATGTTTTGTAAAGAGCTCCATGATTTTTTTTCAAGTTTAACCACAGAAGTGTGATGTTCAGTATCGGGACAAAAATTAATCAGCATTTCATCACTCGATTTTCTGTTAAACTTTGGAAGGTGTTTACAAAGTTTTGTGTTAGACCTTGTTTGTTTACATGTCTTATTTCTTCCAAATTCAGAAAATGAAGACACAAACCAGAAATTTTCATTTGAACATTAGATGAAAACCCAAATATTTTTATTTTTGAATTTTTTTTGTTTTGTTTGAAACTGTGTAAAACAAAAATAACTCAATGAAAAAATCTCTAAAAAATGTTTTATCTTTAACTCGACAGTCAGTTTATTTGATATTTTCAGTCTAACAGAGATTTTCCTCAGTCGCACTGCGTTTTGCATTTTTTTGGTGCTATATTATATAAAAAAGTTTCATATATTATTTTTTTTTTGCTTTAGAAACAAAGAGAAACTGTGTCACAAACCAAATGAGTAACTTCTATGGAAACTTGATTTTAACTGTAATTTTTTGGTTCATGACAGAGTGGTAATTAGTGTAATTTCTGCACATGATTATGAGAGCAAACAAAAAGGTGCCAGACAGTTCCAGGTGTCATGGAGGTCGGGCATCACCTTCCTGAAAGCATTCAAAAATAGGAGGAGATTTTACCTGAGCTGTAGCGTTGGATAGCACGTGTGTGTGCATGTGTGTGTGATTCAAAGTGCGAGCACATGCTCCTCAAAGCATTTTTCAAGATCACTGGAGCATTTTAACTTTTAATGGCCAAAGGCGACTGGTCCAGCAGAGGTGGGCGGGTGTCTGGACTGAGCATGCTCCCAAACACGTCCAGCGTCTCTGAGGTGAGCGATGGGTGAACGGACTCAGCAATGGAGGATCTTTTACCGTGCACACACACATATCCAGTCTCCAGTGTGGCTGATGGATGGTAGAGCGTTGTGGCTCGGCTTGTGTTGTGACAAGCAGCAGATGTTCTCCAATAATGTTTATCGACTGGGCCTTCATCTTCAGATGACACACACCTGTTTCCAGTCAAACAGGTCCAGAGAAGCCATCCATTCACTGAGATCTGGGTGGCCACCTCAGCGCTGCATCAGCCCTCCACAAAAACCTGGTTATCAGCGACACAAATGTAAAGATGACACCCCAAAATCATAAGACAGGGGCTGCTAGACTTTAATCTACAACTGCAGTTTTAACATTACAAAGACTCAGTTTGTGCACGAGGTCATTTTCTGTTAATCTTGATTTTAAAAGCTCCGTTTGTTTTGTCATGATTTACCAAATGTGCTAAAAGATTTTGGGAACATTAAATAAAAAAACTACTTGTACTTATGTTTGCTTATCACAAGCATGAGATAGAGAGAGGGGGCGCAGGAAGCTGGTGAAGAAATAACCCGTGAACAGCAAGATCAAATCATGGGTACTTTCTTGCTGTGATTAAGCTTGTGCCACTTTTTTTTTTACAAAATAGATTCTATCATTTTGCTGCTTCATGTCCCAGAGATCATTTCAGCCCCTCAGCGCTGGACCAGATCCCCCAGAGGGGCTGTGGAGTTTTGAACTTCAGCTGACAAAGCTGTCTGCTCAGATACAAAAAAAAAAAGGGGAGGGGGGGGTCATTTCAACATGTCTTGCACCATTTGTGTGTTTGTTGACTGAAAAAATAAATGTTAAATGTTGAGGCTGCAAAGCAAGATTCATATCGAGAAACTCTCCCACACTTTGGACCTGGGTTTTGCTGACAGTGTAATTTTGGTTCAAATAAAGCTTTTGGAGATGAAAAAATGCACATGTGTTGGGTGTTTTATCAGATTTGACCTTCTCGTTAAGTCTTGATGACTGAACTTGAACCGGTATGTTAAAAAATTGGACACGTTTGCTGTTTGGACCACTAGGTGGAGCTATACGCAGGAAATTGCCTGTGACTCGACTTCGATACATGAATGAATGAATCAGACTGTGTTAATAATAATGTAGAGTCAAACTCTGTTAGTCTGATGCACATGTTTTATTAAATCCAAGCCACTCCACATGCATTAAAACACTAATTTGTGCACCCACTGCTTCAAACACAGAGCTGATGGCCTGGACAGTTATTTTCTAATCTAAGCTAATCTGAGAGCAAAAAAAAAAACATTAAATAAGAGGTTCCAAGTGGTTCAACCACCACGCCTGTCCTGATTAGACTTGTCATAATAAAACCATGTGCACGGCTGCTCTGCTCAGTCTCAGTTTGTTCTTTGGAACTATACTGTGTCCATCAATAACTCTGTAATCACCCATGTAGATTCAAGGGGGAAAAACAAACAGTGTAACAAAGCCGCAACGTAAAACTCTGCTGCTCTTGAATAAGTAGCAGACAGAGGATTCAAAATAAATAATGTATGCAGTTATAGTCTCGTCTGATGAGCCTGCTGTTGTTTGTCCTCCATGCTCATTTAGAGGATCTGGACAAAGATGGTGCTGCCATTATTTTAAACTCAACAAAAACTTGCTGTGGTGATTTGTGGAGTTTCCCCACCCAGACACTCACATATACACCTCCCACTTCTGCCAGCTGTTAGTAAACACCGACCCCTCACCCTTCCATGCCTCCTCCTCCCAAACGTTTCCCCTGGTGCCTGAGTCAGCAAGGGTGCCAAGTCAATCAGTGTGAGAGCTGCCAGCTGCAAGGGCCCGCCCTCTCTGGAGGGGGTGGAGGTGATGTATGTTCCAGCAGGTCGAGTGGGTGCAGTTACATGCCACACAGGGCCGGCTGCATGGACGGGTGGCAGAGGAAAGGAAGGAAGGAAGGAAGGGTTGGGGGTGTGGAGAAAAAGAAAAGACAGTGGCTGAAGTGAATGGGAGATGTAATGAGGCCTGATGGATTCTGAGGTTGTGCCAGCTGCCCCATTAGCTGAGTGGCTCCAAGCCCCATGATGCTTTGCCCACAGTGTGCCCATCAGACCACATGAACAAACCAGAGGGAGTCAGCAGCTCGGGGATACGGCCCCTTTGGGACACAAGCGGATAACAAATACACTTTTCATAAATAACTAACGTGTGCTGGTGTGTCTGACGTCCAGATCCTGTTAATCACACCTGAGAATACCTGATGTTTAAAAGATACTGAGAGCTTAAGATGGTTTAAAACGACTTACCAGTGATTGAATGTACGAAGATACTAAGGTGATATTTAAAAATAAAATCAAACATTATATTGTTCTTACTCAAAGACTTCCATAGGCAGATTATAGTGCAATTAGATGAGCAATATGATATGGAGACCACCGAGAAGCTGCTTGGAAACTGTGTCAGTAACCAGATGGATTTTTTGGTATTTTATTTTCTAATTGATCGAAAAGTTTCCAATAATGCATCTGTAGACAGATGTGTTGTTTCGGTTCTAATATCTTTGAACCAACGTACAGAAATGTGCAGAATGTTAATAGAAAAAACGTCTAACTCTGTTCTTTCAGATTGTTGCTGATTAACTACAAGAGTTCAACCGAGTTCAAGACGCCTCAACAACCAGCTGATCGCCAAAATAGCTGCAGCTCAGAGCTGCAGTTTCATGTGGCGGTAACAGCAGGTCATTCAGAGCTCCACAAGATGTAACAACAACGACCATCACACATGATGCTAGTTTATCTACTGGAGCTTCATATTTTAATGACTCACTTTTGTCTTTTCTAATCAATAAACAAGGTCTGGAGACCTTCTGTCCACTGAGTGCCTGCCGCCCCGCTGCATCAGCACACAGAGTTTTTCTTCTACTTGTAGAAAAGTAAAACTGTAAAAAAAAAACAGCAGGAAATAAATGAGTTAAATAAAAGTCAGATCCAGTGTAATAGATTCAGCTGCATTTCTCAAGAAGGCACAAATGTTTCACCGGTTTTGGTTAGAAATAGTCAAATGAAGCTTTTTGAGCAGGAGTTTATACAGGAAGATTAAAAAGGTCAAACTGAAAACGTGCTCCCATTTCATCTTGTTTCAAGTCTCACAAATTTCGTAAAGACAAGCCTGATAAATGTCTAAAACAGCGATATGTTGATTTTCCGGATCTCTTGAAAACGGCGCGCATGAATAAAAGCATGAGTTCCTCCACAGAAGTCATGCTCAGGAACAATATCCTTTCCACTTCATTATGACCATGTATTGTTCCATCGCTAACATCTATGCTGCTAACCTCATCAAAGCTGGACGACCCACGCTGACCTCATCAACACTGCCTGACCCTCTGTGACCTCATCAAAGCTGGACACCCCATGGAGTCCTAAAGGCTGATGACAGGCCTTAAGAAAACAACCCATCCATTAGGGTGCCAAGAGCACTGTAAATGTAGACTATCAACACCAGCTATCCTCACTGTCATGCCCAATTTCTCCAATCCCCCACTTCCCCCTAGCTCGAGCTACCCACCGGACAATGGGGCTGCTAAACCTCTAACCCTCTCAGCCATAATGTCCGCCCACGTTGGCTGGCAGCAGCGACAAAAGCGGGAGGAGGAGGGTTGCTGCTGGATGGGGAGGCCTTCTGCAGGATGGGACTCTTATTGAGTGTTTGAGCGATGAGCCAGGTCATCACATCTACCCACCTCATCCATCATGCCACACAAATGGACACAAATAAAGAGGACACATTCCTGCCTCTGCTCCCACTACCACATTCAAGGCCTCTCCAGATTTTTTTTTCCTGCTTCCTTCTTGCTATACGAGCCAATAAGGCCTTGAGGAGAGAAAAGAAGAAGCAGAGTTCAGGCTTTCCATCACTCTTGAAGGCCATTGGAGCACCAGAAGAAAATGCCAGGTGGTGTTCTGACTCTTGTCTCTTGGTGAAAATTTCAAATTGGGTCAAAATGATGGGCAGCCAAAAGAACTATGTGATATGGAAGGGGGGGAGGCAAAAGGGTGAGTCAGACAATCAAGGGAGAAATGAAGAGAGAACAGAAAACATGTCAATCCACATTGTAGTCTTTTATTTTTCTTAGTTGTTCCTCCCACAGTATTGAATTGAAATGCATAACAGTTACATTGTAGAAAGCATTAAAACAAAGTACCTCAACTTGCTGATTACTTTTTAAAATCGATTATAAACAAAACAAAGACAAACAGGAAATCTGATCCCTTCAAAACGGGAGGATAAATGAAAGTAATCTGTTATTTATCATAGGTTTGGCACAAGGGATTAACATGGACCGAACATCACACAGGCTTGCAGACAATTGTAGAAAATGTCAGATACAGATCTTACCAGACCAATCATGCGCTTATGATAAAATTAAACCTCATTTTTTTTAATTATTATTATTATTATTCATTCTTTAAAACACTTTTGATTTGTTTTTACAATTGAGTCATTAAATTGTCATAGAAAAAAACCCTAATATCTATCCACCAACCATTTTCATTAGTAGAATAAAGAATGAATTGTATGTTTAATACTATCTGGCACTCAAACTTAATCTACAAACTCCACTGAATTCTGGGATAGGCCCGGTTAGGAATCTTCCCTTCACCCGGGCTAAGAGCAGTGCTATTCAGTAAACAAACTACAGTTTGCCAAGAAATAAATACAATTATCAAAATACAACAGCAAATAACAACAACAACACCAACCAAATAAGAAAAATGAAAACAAATGATTGTCTAAAAATGAAAGACACACGAGCATGGAGTAGCTAACAACTAGCATTCAGGCTATTTTAGTGGTATTGTTGGTAGACTAGGATGAATTCAAGGATTTTTGAAAAAGACATATGCCCTTTACAGAACAGTAATTAATTTCAGCACTAGTGACTTATCAGTAAATAACAAAAAAAATGTTTTTTTCTTCTCTTCCACTAAAAAAGACTGTTTATTTATATCCTTTCACAGACGTGGCAGGTGGAGGGCATTTGTTTGAAACATGTGTACAGTGTTATGATTGTACAGACACACAGAAGAGGAGAAACTGGCCTGATTTCAGCTGTATCATTTTTAAATCAGTTAATAAATGACTTTTGTGATGTCACACAGCGCAGGTTTTTATCTGAAGGTTACTCACGCCACCTTTTGTATTAATCATTAAGTACACATATTTATAAGGAACACCTGTGGATCTCCAGGAAGGTTAAAAACAGGATTCTTGTTCTGGTTGTTATGATTTACCCACATATTGACTCTGACTAGAAACCAGCTATGAAACTGGAATGTTCTTCTTACCTCGTGTGTCCGAGGTGTTTCAATCATTCTACCAATATCACATCAGCACATCCGTCTTCCTCCACTATCAGCTGCCTTTGATGTGCAAAACAGAAATTCTGAAGAATAAATACACCTATTATTACTTTTGCATTTTCTTAATCTCCGTTTGGTAAGTGTGAGAAATGAATTTGCTTTTTATTTTTCGGTTTCTGCCGGAGGTTTTTTAGGGCTGGGACAGTGTGGACAGTGACCCTGCTTTGAGTTTAAGGCAGTCAGATGGGCCGTGGTTCTGCTGAGCAGTCACTCTGTGGACGATCAGGGGCCCCTTCTGATAGCCCCTCCCCCTCCCTGTGATGTTATCCCAGTGCCATAGGTAGGTGAGGGGTTGAAAGATAAAAAGATAGATGTAATCAGACTCCATCATACATGGCTGAGGGACTGGATGGCGCTGGATTCAGCTGCAGCCCGTGCCAGACTGTGCCACATGGCTGCCGGGGTGTGGGTGGCTGAGTGAAGGGAGTCCTTTTCAGCCAGAGACAGCATCATGGCGTACGCCTGAGGGGACAGGTGGATTTTACTTGTCATCCCTAAATGCTACAGTCTATACTCATATATATAAACTGTCACAAAATGTATTTACCTGAGACTTCGATTTTCTAAAGAGCGGCTGTTTGACTGCATCAGTGAGAGAAGGAGAAACAAATCCACCATCATCCTCCTCTCCATCACTCAGCTCACTCTCCTCCAGCTTACGCAGGTCAGAAAAACGATGAATGTGATCCAAGGCCGAGTAGCTGCTTTGTTCCTCCTCTTCCTTATACCTGGAAGTTACACAGAAAAAAAAGACAGTTTCATATTCTTGATCTGATGTTTACAAAGAATAAGGATTTTTTTTTAGATGTGCCAGAGTGACATTTACAGTCTTGGAGACGAGCTGAGGTTTAAGTCATTTGGTTCACTGAAGTCCATATCATCTTGTATGATGTCATCACTAAGGCTGCTGGGATGCATCTTGGTTTCCCTTTTCTCAGAACCGTTGCTAGGCCCCTCCACTTCTTCGTCGTCAGCGTCTAAGTCTTCCACTTCCTCGTCTTCTAGGTCTCGTGTACCATGGCTGGTCATCAGCGGTTTCCCTTCTTCTAATGGACCTCCGTTCAGCCTGCACATCAAAAACACTCATTAGATCTAAAAATGTAATTACATAGCTGTTACTCTAGCTGTATGAGTAACTATACAAGAGCTTGCCATGAAAAAAAGCTCCTGTTAGAATCATTTTCCAGTTTTAACAAAAAAATGATCAAGATATGGAAAAAACAAAGCAAGAAGCGTTGGATCTAACGCAGCTGCAACCGAGCAGAGTCGGAATCCCGTTTGTCATCAAGGCTTTGGGGCCCCTTTGGGCACAGCAGCACCGACTTGATCATTGCAGCACTTAAATGGAGTGCTCTGCCTCGCTCCTAGTTTATTTTCCTTACTATCTCATATTCATCTAATAGGCAAAATATTTAGCTGACAGCCCCATTTGGTGGGAGAGTTATGAGAGAGCTGCCAACCGACTCATTCTTCCATCCCCATTGAGGGAGAGAGGGCCAGCTATCCAAACTGCCTGAGTCTTAATCTGTCCCTCTGTCTCAGCGCCACAGGAAACCACCATTTGTTAAATCATCTGGAACTACATTAAGACTGATTCACTAATTACACTCTGGGACATCTTTCGTCAGCTTGCAAAAATGCCATTTCTTGCACAAAGGATTTAATCAAAGGAGCTAAAATCTGAACAGAGACAAGAAGATGGAAGGAAAACAAAGCGGTTAAGGCCAACACTCACATTTCTAGAATAAACAGGATACCTGCACGTGAGGGTAGAAGTAATGCAGAAAAAAATGGGAAAAGGGGAGAATCATTATAGAATCTAAATCAGAGTACAAAGGAAACAGAGTTGTTTATCTGCAGCTGATAGTGTTTGAATTTCATATCTCCTGGCGGAATGAGGAGTTGACAAGGTGGGATTCATGCCGTGTCAAGCTCGCGCGGCTGCTAGTAGGAACCAGTTCCAAAGAAAAGAGAGTGGGAGCGAGAACTCTGGGATTAAGAAAACAGATTCATTAATTATGCTTTCAAACGTGGTAATTTGCTGAGGATAAAGTATCTATCAGGAGCAGTCAGGAGCCCTGCACTTTGAAAGGAAACACAGGCCGACCCTTTGACCCCAGCCCCTCTACCCTCTTCCTGTAGGCAGACATGTTGGTTCCAGATGTGGCCATCTGACTGCTGCCTCCCTCACACCCCCCCCCCCCCCCCCCCCCCCCCCCCCCCCCCCCCCC